>OZ023266.1:40613988-41213988 GCA_964006375.1 Tillus elongatus
GGTTTATGTGACTAAGTTGAGTTCTATGTCAAAACATGTCCCCCTCAATATTAAAATTGACGTGTTTCAGCGTTTCTTAAAAAAAAATTTCTCTGGACGCAAATTGGTCTGTTTCGTTTTCGATGCGCCACCCTATATATATATATATATATATATATATATATATATATATATATATATATATATATATATATAATATTATAGTCTCTATTTAGGAAATTTGATAATCGAGATGGGCAATAAAAATGAAAATGTTTTGCTAAAGCGAGCTCCATATTTTGCTTATGTATTTTAGGGCCTCATCTGAAGCCTAACAGTTACAAATTTATTGTAGAATTTGATAACAAAATGTTAAAAACAACTTAACGACAGCGACACTTATATTCCAACAGTGAGAACAGATGCTCAACATCCAGAACATATAACAACACAAATCACCTTTGAGGTCGACAACTACGTGGCCATTTTCATGGAACAGAGTTATAAATTTAAATATTAAGAGTCAGGACGCAGCAGGTTGTTAATTTATCAGTAGACCTGTTTAAACATATTTATGTTAAATTTAGTCTGTGGATGATCCATAGATAGCTATACACATACCCATACATAGATATTTGATTTGCTTTTTCAGATATGTGGTTTTAATAGAATGGAGCTTCACCGTTTTATGCAATACATGCCCGTAATCATTTAAATAATGGAATATTTGAAAAGAGGTGGATTGGTCGAGCAGGTCCGGTCAACTGGCCTGTTAGGTACCCGGATTTGAACCCACTTAATTATTTCTTTTGGCGTTTTATAAAGGAAATAATACATTTATGAAGGTAACCACATGGTTAGAAAATCTGACCGCTCATCAGCATTGATGATGCATCATATTCATACAGGGCACAAAATAGACTTCGACAATGCCAAAACCATAGCTCCAACTTCAAGACCAGAATTATCCGCGAAGCCATCAAGATAAAAATCGTCACTACCTATCTAAACTTATTTTGTTTTTTCTAAAATCGCAGATCTTGCTAACATTTTCTTTTTGTTGTTGTATTTATTGATTATTTTTCACTAAGCCAACAGATTTTATCAAGCTATGTTATTGGTGGATTCCAATTCTTTGTTATTGTATCCATCTTTACATTACACGTACCTAGGCATCAGGATGAATAAAGATATCTCACGCAAAGTCGAAATATTACCGAAAATTGATCAAGCTGAAGAAATAAGTTTAAAAAGAACACTAAGAGATTAAAATATCTCATTATTTTTAACATTGTGTTTAATTCTAGGTTATATGTTTCTCGTGCTGTTGTAAAAAGTAAGTCATTTAAGGTTTTGGTGTATAGACGCATCTTAATAATCTTTAGGTTAGAAATCAACATATCCTGTAAAATAGGCAAAACGTTGAAAGTACTATTTACCATCAAAGGGGTGAAATTGTTCTGTTAAATCACCTGCAATTTTAAATACAGTATTCTACAACTCGTGATTCCGGGAAAATAGTAGGACGAATAACAGATACGGGAGCTCCTGGTTGCATATCCTGTGTAATTGGCCCAATTAATTTGCACAGCCTTCGCTAAAGGAAAAATTACGATTTTGATCGGCAATCTCCAAGGCATATATTGAGATCAAAAAATAAATACTTTGCAGCCACATAGGCTATCGCTTTCCTGAACTTATCATTAAACTGCAAGTCTTGCACCTGGTAAACCAGCAAAAGGTTGGCTTCCATATTTTGACTGTCTAATATGTCTTGAGCACAATATGTGCATTAAAAACCATTGTGAATTGACGCAGCAGGAAAACGACCTGACAAGCAGCCTATTATATAATACACCTCATCTACATTATTCTACAAATACGTCATGTTTTTGTAACGAATTAGCTTCTTTTTGATAAAATACATGATAGTACTATACCTACGTCAATATCATAAGAATAACGCGTCTCACTATATAATCCTTACAAGTATTAGCTTAACACTAATTATTAATAATATTGTATACATTAAGTATATTTTACTAATTTCTAATTTTATATTATACTAAGTCAAAACACTGAAATACGTAAAGATTAAGAAGCGAAGACAGGTGACAGGTAGCATGCTCGGCTCTATATTTAGAAGCCTGTCTTTAGATTCTAGGAACAATGTTGCAAGTGATAAGACCAGTGCTCATAGCGAATTCGCGGCAGTCAAGCTTTTGACATGGTTTGTCATGGAGACGTCCTAAACCAACTTCTATCATTTAATTACCCACTTCCCCTGATACTTCCGTCATGTCATTCCTGCAACAGAGAAGGTTCCACCTGTGAACCAGATCACCGGTCAATCCAGCCGCAGCTGGCCTCCTGCAGCGTTTTTTAATTTCAACAATGCTATACAATATATTTTTTCTCATGTATCCCACCGCTACCACAAAACGTAACATACGCAGACGAAACTACCATTCTCAGTAGCTTCACTTAGCCTGCGATAATAACCCAACGTCTACAAACTTCCATAGAGGAGCTACAAGACCAGCCCCACAAATAATATTAAGCTATAAGCTTTGACAAACTTTTATCACTCGTATTTTCAAAGGGAATACACATACCTAAACATCTCGTGTAGGATTCTGCCAAATACGTCGAGGTGATCCTGGACAAATATTTGGAGGTTGTTGAGAAAGAAACATTCCGCCGATTTGCGTTGGCCGCCAATTTTAATACTAAAATTGTCCTGTATCTTACTCTTAAAGCGCTTCACTTTGAAAGCCACGTTAGTGGAAATGTGAGAGAACGATCCGCCATCTCAATGACGATGGTAGCGGGATTATGTTGCATTTGCACCTAACTTATTAGCACTTTTATTCAAGTCTAATAAAGGGAACTGACTTGCAAGATTTGACATAAACAAACAAACGAACGAAAGAACAAACGCACAGATGAACAAACGAACCAACTAATGAACGAATAAAGAGCAAACGAATAAACGAACAAACAAACTAACAAACTAACTAATAAACAAAGGATCAAACAAACAAACTAACAAAAGAACAAACCCACAAACTAACAAACGAAGAGCATGCTTACAGGTAGAAGTCAAATAAAAGACTTATCAAATTTCATTTCACACTTATAAAGGGAACTGCTTCAAAATTGACTTTCCAGATTTAACATAAACATACATACGAACAAACTCATAAATCAACAAACGAACAACCGGACAAACGAACAACCCAACAAACGAACAAACAAACAATTAAAAAAAACGAACAAACAACCGAACCAACAAAAAAATAAAAGAACAAACGAACAAACGAGCAAACTAACCAATGAACAAACGAACAAACGGAGAAACGAAGAAACGAAGAAACGAAGAAACGAGCAAACGAGCAAACGAACAAACTAACAAACGAACAAACGAACGAGCGAACAAACGAACGAGCGAACAAACGAACAAGCGAATAAACTTACAAATGAACAAACGAACAAATGAACGAACGAACGAACGAACAAAAGAAAAAACATACTAACAGGTGAAGGTAAATAAAGAGCGCTTTTCGAATTTTATCCCAGCCTGATAAAGAGGCTTTAAAATTGACTTGCAAGATTTAACCTAAACATACAAATGGACGAGCAAACAAACGAACAACAGAAGAAACGATCAAACAAACGAACAGACGAACAAATATGGACGAACAATTTAAAAAACAAACAAACGAACAAAGAAACAAACAAACCACCGTCCAAACGAGCAAATATACTAACAGGTAAGGTTAAATAAAAAATTGCACTGTAAACCTGCTGTACTCTTCTAAACCACTTTTTAAATAATGTGTTCTATGGACTACTTTCAGTCTGCTCAGTCGTGTCGTGAGTTTTCGACTAGACTAGACCTTAACTGTTTTTTATTCATTACCTCATCGACTTTAACGATCAAATTTTTATATACCTACGTACTAAACAACTCACTGCAATACTGCTTATATATTATATGAGTTGGAGCAAACTGTGCACACTATGTGACTTATTTAACATAATTGCCATTTCGATAGAGATAAATTGCAAATAAAAGAGACAAGAGAGGTGTAATTCCATTTGCTTGCATTAAGGAATCCTTCTTGCCTTTCCAAGTGCATGATTCGCTAATATTTTTTTCGAAACGAGGAAACAGTTATTTGGAGTTTACAAAATTTCTTGTTCAAAATTGACTTACAGGATTTGACCTAAACATACTAACCTATAAACGAACAAACGAACAACGGACAAACGAACAAGCGAACAAGTAAACTAAAAAGAAATAAACGAACGAACAAGCTAACTAACAAACGAACAAACGCACTAACAGCAGGTGAAGATAAATAAAAGCTTGTAATAAACTTGCATTGTAAACATGCTGTACCCTTCTAAAATACTTTTTAAATAATGTCTTCTATGGACTACTTCTAATCTCTAGCGTCGTCTCGTGAGTTTTATCACTATACCTCAACTGTTTTTGTTTTGTTTATCAGCTCTTCAGCTTTAATGGACGAATTTTTATATAGCTGAATAACTCACTACGATAGTGCCTCCATGTATGAGTTGGAGCGAACTACACACACTACCTGACTTGAAATTATTACAATGCTTGCCATTTTGACAGAGCTAAATGTCAAATGGCAGAGACAACATTAATGTAATTCAATTTGCTTGCATAAACGAATCCTTTTGAAGATTTTACGTCATTGTGATGCAATTTTGATATGTGTCGGTTAAAAACTTGAAGCGAATGTAAAAGCCGAGTTCTGTCTGTTGCAGGATTTTGCATATTTAGAAGCGGACACTGGCAGGTGTGCTGGTTGCTTTTTAGTGTATTTGATGTGATAATGACATAGAATTTCTGATAGAAAGGGCACCAATTGCAATTTTTATTCCATGCGCTCTGTGTTTGCTTTTTCCGTTTGACGCGAACATCAGCTTTATCATACCAGACAGCGGTTGCTGCATATAGCCAGGAAACAAGTGCTGGCCCGCAGGGTTCAGCAAAGTGTATTACTAATTTTATTTCATTAATAACACAAAAACGATTCGGTTACTTTTAATGAAAATAATTTTCAATGGAAAGTATTCTTCGGAAATTTTAAATTCTTTACAGTTTTTAAAATGATGTACAAAACATCGTGTGTTTTGTGTTGAAAAATTTATTTCATTTAATTTAGTAATCGCTGTTCAAAGGTATTCTTGACGTTATATTAATGCCCGTCGCTGTCTCCAGCGCAAGATTGTTTTGGCTTAGCGAAATAAATGGAGACCACTGGGTTCTATTGTCGACAAAAAGTCAAGTGGAAGACGAAGAACTGCGTGCAATGAAGGCAACGAAGAAAGGTAAGAAATTCAGTTACTGCTAGCTCGAAAGACCCGTTGTCTGATTCATGATAATCACCAATCACATTTTTATCTCAATAGCGATGTAAATAAGCAAACCTACCGATATTAGGCTAAAGAAAATCCTGGGGAAATTCAAATGCGAACTTTACATTGACCTGAAGTATCTGTATTGTGTGACATTTCATTACCTAAAATAATTGGGATATATTTTCTAAGAGAATTCTCAGACGGTAAGCGCTACAGACATACTTTTTACCTTAAATTGAAGAATTAGGACATCACTGGTTTTAGTAAAACGGAGCAATAAGTCATGCGGCGTTAATATCAATGGACATTTCTAGAGGATCCTGCCCCTACTTTGTTTCTTCTCTACATCAATGATCTCGTCTCTAGCACATTCAACCCAGTTCACAGTTACGCGGACGACAGCACCCTCCACTCAAATATACAATATTCGAAGCCTGTATCTTTAGCCCAATTAGATGAGGATCGCAGACTCATTGAGGGTTCTATCTCCGTGAATCTCCAAAAAATATTAGACTGGGGAAGTCGAAATCTTGTACAATTCAACCCCACCAAATCACAGTTTTGCTTTCTTTCTCATAAGAGATACACCAGCCCAAGACCCATCACAATAAACAAGCGAGTTATTCAAAGTAATGAGTCCTTTTCACTTGTTGGCATTTCTGTGGATCTAAATCTCAATTGGCACCAACATGTCACATCAATTGCAGAAGCGGCTGCTGAGAAGTTAGGTTTCCTCTTCCGGGCTCGCAAATACTTTTCACCAGCTAATCTCTATACCTTATATACTTCACAAATAAGACCAAACCTCGAATACTGCTCCCACATCTGGGGTGCAGCTGCCGCTTCTACACTCGCTATCCTGGTCTCCATTCAGAAGAGAGCTATACGTCTCATCGGTGACCCTACCCTCACTTACAGGCTGCCATCCCTTGCCCACCAACGTGCCGTTGGTGACCTTTCTCTCTCTTTTATAGATATCTGCACGGGCACTGCTCAGAGGAGCTTTCTTACATGCCCCCCCCCCCAGAGCTACCAGGGGAACAGAGCGAATGCACCCTTTTACTGTCCAGATCACCATACATAGAACATCTTGTTATGGCCGCTCTTTTGTCCCGAGGACTTCCAAGTTGTGGAATTCCTTGCCGGCACCTCCAAACCTTCAAGTCCAGAAGTAACAAGTTGAAGTTTTCCTCCTTGTCGACACCCACGGTACGATAGTATTTAGGCTGTAAGCCCTCGTGGTGTGTTGTTGAAATAAAAAAAATCCAAGCTACTTGCACAAGGAATTTACTCACCAAATTTTAGCAAATTCGGCACTTTATTTTTTGAATTATCGTTGTGATACATACATACATACATATATATATATATATATATATATATATATATATATATATATATATATATATATATATATATATATATATATATATAAACATATAAAAATTGACCCCAGATATGTGTTCTAGGGGGCCTAGCTCGCACTCATTTGAAGAAATTTCTTCAAAATTCAGAAGTCGAAATCTCCTCATTGGTGAATTTTTTAAGAAAATTCACTAAAAGCTGCAGGAAACACAGTCATGGTTCCAACAGCGCCTTTAAACTATGACTCGGTGACTAAAAGTATTATAAAAACGGTGTGTGCTTAGAATACCTAAAATTAGGGTTAAAGGGGAAAAAATCCATATCCAGGTTCCCGAACTTAATGACTAATGACTTAATAATTATTACTTGTTTCATTTTCCGTGATGCATTCCGTGAAAAAATATCTGACTTGGCAAATTTAAACTTGAACATACAATAGATCATCTGCAACTGACAGGTGCAATTTTCTTACATTATAAAATACTGCAATCTCTTGAAAGCAAATCATCCATCGGAAAGTTTCTAACGATGTTAGTTTTGCACAGTTTTCTACGAGCCGCGAATACTGATTCCGAGAAAATGCAACTTCAATTTGCAAATACCATCCATCTTTCAAATATAAATGTTAATTTAAGATCAAAGTCACAACTTTTGGAAGTATATTAGGAATGCTAACTGTAGTATATATATTTAGATGTCAACAGTAGTTTTTTGAAGTCACGATCGAGTTCAGATTGTTTGAGCCATGTTGCTTTGAAGTGATATTTGTTTGTTGAGTAAAAAAATTAATAAATCACTTGATCAACATAAATATCATAAACTAATCACTTTTAGCTCTATGCAGCCAGTAACCACTTTATTTGATATTTTAAAGTGGACTCTAAAATATGAGGTAGCAAAATTGTTTGGCGTATGAGAGCCAACTAATTCTATTTTACTGTATATACTGACCTTCCAAAAAATCAGAACATACATATTACTAGTCGACCAACTGCAATGGAATTTTCTATTCTACTCTGTTTTGCCTCTAATAAAAAAAAATTCAGGACGCAGCAAATGCGTTATGGTAGCGAATTTCCGTAAAAAAAAATTAATGCCAAATATGTCTTGTTCTTAAAAAATGACCTTTGGTTGGCAGTATAACCTATATAGTACTAACAATGTACCAAAGTTCATTAAAATAGCTTCGTTATTTCAAAAAGTATAAACATTTTCCGAAAATAAACTTAAAAAGTTCCAGAAAAAAACTGGTCCGATTCTCCTGGCCAACGAACCTCTTTAAGCTGTTAGCATACCTGCCAAGATATAATTATACACAAACAGCTTTAGGACCAAAATTGAAAAAAGTATGGGAATTTGAAAAACTTTCTTTTACAAAAATGCACAATTTTTTTTATAGAAATGCCTTCAGTAATGTTACACTGAATTATATTTTTCACAATTAGTTCCTAAACATTTATTATTAATTACCAACATATCACAAAAATCTTACAAAAATTTATTTCTCCGGAAACAAGAAAAACATTTCTGCGAAAACATTTAAAATTCAGTCACTATTTGAGAGTGCCTGTATACGGCTGCTCGATTTTTTCGACGAGTAATACAAACAAAAAGCTCTCTGAATGCGTCATTTCTATGGGGCTCAGCTATCTATTCATAAAAACACCGTTACACATGTGTTTAAAATATGTGCCACAAACGTGAAAAGTTGCAAAACAATTAAAATAACTTAAAAACGATGAACGATATCAATTTTTTTTCTTACAAACATGCATTATAATTCGCTGGAAAACACAGAAATGCAATAAAATAAGGGGGTGTTTTATTAAAAAAAGAAAGTGTGTTTTACCAACGACTTATGACCCACGCTGTGATTTTCAAAATAAGTTTATAAGATGCATCTCGAGATACCCTATAATTAACGGATATATTGAGTTTTGCCGTAGAAAAGCGTCACCCGGTATATATGTAAACAGAACATTTAAAGAATTTGTTTTTAATTCATAAGTCGCGGTCTTCTCAATAACGAATTTTTTCTACGAAAATTTGCTAAAATATAGACTATTAAACCATAAACTCTATAGCTGAAACTACTGCCGAAGCATCAGCAAGAGGGTCTATTAGAAATGGATTTTCTAAAAACATTTTGGTAAAATAAAGGACAATGATGGTTGAGGCTGAATCTTAAGGCTTTGTAAAACACACTTCTTACAACATATCGTCTACAGAATCGGTATTTGTTCCAAATTCGTCGTCTGAAAATTGCAAATTTTGACGTTTCAAATCGCGACTTATAAAAATTATCAAATTTTAAAAATATTTTTTCTGCTACTTTTTGATACGTTTGCGTCAAGAAAATTTAACCGTTGGATGCAATATTTAATTGATTTTGTTAATCACATAAAATATTTTATTCTTGTGCTTTCCTCTGATCACCAGTGGCACCCAATTTTTTTTTAAATGCCTATAACTTTTTTTGCTTTTAATCTTGAGATCTGAATTTTGGCATGTATGATATAACGGAACAGTATAAACGTACACGCCAACTTTGGTTATCATATATTTCTTATTTTCGGAGATAAGAAAATTTTCCAAAGAAAAACCCAAAATTTTCCCGGAAAAACTGGTCCGATTTTCCTGGCTAATGAACTTCTCCAAGACACTTACAAAAGGAAGGCACGTAGCAAATTTCGTTTAGATCGGCCCATTATTTTTTGAGTTATCGATACCATATATATATATATATATATATATATATATATATATATATATATATATATATATATATATATATATACATATATATATATATATATATATATATATATATATATATATATATATATATATATATATATATATATATATCAGCAATACCAATAGCCAGTTCTGATAAATTACTACAGATGACGTAAATGTTTTTGTAGCCAGAAAATAAAAAGGATGGCAATTATGAAGCAAACATTAGATCACTAGATTGACAAAATACTCTTATAGCTGATAAAGGTTTTCACCAAGTAAGGGTAGCAAGGCGTCTAAGGAAAAGGTTAATCAAATCACACGCATGGACAGTTGCCGAGTATGGGATGGAAAGCTGGACCTTGCGTCAGTGTAACATAGGTAAAATAAAAGTTTCTAAAATGTGCTGATCGAAAAAAAAACACAAGGTATACCGATAGAAAGAAGAAGAGTGTAGGTACTAGAAAAAGAAAGAGAAGAAAAATGTTTACTGAAAGACGCTTCAAAAGGAGGATAGCAAAATTTGTTGAACATATACTGAAACATGCTAACTTTCTAACGGTTTCTGAAGGTCATTTACTAAAAATAGGCAGACTATAAGAGAAAACGTTCTGTAAAGCCTGTACCAATAATTAATGTGGTGCAAAAGCCACAACGAAATGTAGAAAATTGCTAAAGACAATCATAGTCAGAGCCTCGGGGCAAGAACTTGTGCCCCTGAACCGAAGGGTACTGGGTTCGATCCCAGGGTTCTCCTTTCAATTTATCAGTACAAACTGTAAGATTGACATCAACCGAGGTAATGGCATTATATGTGAGCAAGTTGAATGTCTGCGCGTTCCGCCCTTCGGAGGGGGCGTAAAGTCGTCGGTCCCGTATCCATGCTATGTTGGACACGTTAAAGATCCCTACCCTTCTTACATA
Organism: Tillus elongatus; assembly: GCA_964006375.1. Lineage (NCBI taxonomy): Eukaryota > Metazoa > Arthropoda > Insecta > Coleoptera > Cleridae > Tillus > Tillus elongatus. The sequence goes on from OZ023266.1 coordinate 40,624,393, forward strand.
AACGCAGGGGTTCGGCAAATTTTCCAGCATAGGGAGGTGAAATTGCTCCCTGGCGTTGGTGATTGGTCATAGTCGCGGAAATAGGCCGACCCTAAAGAAACAAAACACACACACACACAATCATAGTGGCAACAAGACGTCATTGTATGGACCGTGATGACGCAATTGAAGAAAAACTGCAAGGCTAGTCAAAAATGATTTATATACAAAATACAAGAGTAGAGTTTCATTACTCAATACGTGCAGGAAACTTGCTAACTGACTTTTTTATGTGATATGTAAATAGACTCTAGTAGTGCCTGAGGGGGCACGCTAGCTTTCAAGATGATTTATGATTACTCCATCGCTCATGGCCAAATGTTAAATTAGTCACTCTCCCACAGGCCACAGTATCAACTGCAGCAGAAACATGTTCCAGCAAAACTATGTACGCTAATACATTTGATGACAAAGTTTGTTCTACTTCATTTACATCTGATAGTTTATTCTGTATAAATTAATGGCTCTAGGATCATCATTTTGAATATGTTTATGTGCGTAATGGACAGGATTATATTTAGAGTTGCCACTAAAACTTTTACATGCGTTTGATACCGCTTTTACCACATTTAGTTTATGGAGCTCTAAGCAACCTGAAATCTACTCAGATTAAACGCTTTCTAGTTAGGATTGAGAGCTGGCTAAGGAGACAGTGATGCAGCGCTACCACTTATCTTATCTATAGGAGAAGGGGGGCTTGAGAAAAATTGATACACTAAATACAGATGTAGCTCGCTTGTCTGGCTTCACAGGTGTTTGTTTTTTTCTCTGTTGCCTGTTTCGCCGTTATACGGCATCACCGGACGGGGGCAAATTTAATTTATTTTTACGCAGCCATTGTAAAGCCAGAGAAGTAGTCTCTTGATCTGTATTTATTTTGCAACGGTTTCTCCGAGTAAGCGCAACAATTATTAAATAGACACACGTTTACTGCTTCTGAAGACCTGGACAAAGACTTCAATGTTGCGAAATGGTAAAGATTGTTTCATCTGACCTGATCAATATGGCTTTCGTGAGGGAAGGTCGGCTCCAGATGCTATAACACACATGACAGAGAATATTGTTGCTGGAGTGGAAGACGGGACACCATGCGTGGGTGTTTTCATTGACCTTGCGAAAGCCTTTGACACTGTAGACCATGAGCAATTCCAAAAAATTCTGGAGGATTACGGGTTTAGTGGGATTGTTCACGATTTATTGAAGAGTTATCTTCTGGGAAGAAGGCAGTATGTCAGGATTGAGGAGTGTGTTAGCACATGTGGGGATGTAGAGTACGGGGTTCCGCAGGACACTGTCAATGGACTTATCCGTTTTAATATTTATGTTAATGAACTGTTCTTTCAGTCGACTAGTGCAAATATTGTGGGTTTTGCTGACAATACATCTGTTTTTTATAAAGCAAAAACGTGGGATGAGCTCAGGATGGAAGCCGACCTGGGAGTGACCATGGAGTGGTTTAGTGAAAAATTGCTTACTGTTAATTTAAATAAGACAAAATTTTTACCTTTCTGTAGCTATGTTACTGTTTTGCCCTCGTACTCGTATTTGCAGATCGCCCATGAAGATGCAGCGCTAGAAATCAGTGCTGCTAAAAAAAATAAGTATTTGGGGGTAAAGATGGACTGTCATATGCGATGGGACGCACATCAATATGTGCGTCCCAGTTGTCAATACAACCTGGTAAAAAAAATTCGGTTTTTGAGTAGTAAATTTAAAGTATACAGAGAATTATTTGAGCTTATACACCTTAAGATTTTATATCAGTCTCTTGTCGAGACTCACCTCTTGTACAGTAACTTGGTATGGGGAGGGGCTGCGAGGATACGTGTGGAGCGGTTGGAGGTGGCTCAGAAATGGATACTCAAAATAATTGGAAAAAGAAATTATACATATCCAAGTGGTGATCTTTATAAAGAGATGAATGTTCCAGATCTGTTTGAAATCCATCTGGGAGCTGTTGGTATTTGGCAAAATAAAAATAGGAAAAGAATAGTTCATATGACCCACAACTACCGCACGCGCTCGACTGGACATTTCAATATAGTCGCAAGATTTCGTAAGTCGCGTACTCGTCGCTGACATATTCGGCTGGGTCCAAGATTATTCAACTGCCTTTCGGAGGAAATAAAATCCATTCCAACAAGAAATTGTTTAGAAAGTCACTTAAAGGTTGGATTCTAAAGTGGCCTCGTCGTAATGCTCAAAGATTAATACACGAGTGGTGAAGTGAAAATGGTGATAAGCTTATAAATAGATTATGGAAGTTGCGTTTTGCCGCTGCAAGTTTTGTCCATTAAAATCCTTCGAGAGAAACAGCATAGGTATAACTTTTGTTTTCTGCGTGTTCTTTTTTGTTATTTCCAGAGATATAATTTTTTTTCGAAAGAAAACACAAGATTTTCCGGGAAAACCTGAGCCGATTTCCCTGAGTAACGAACTTATTCAAGCCACTTGCAAAAGGCAGGTATTTGCCAAATTTGATCAAAATCTGACTATTAGTTTTTGAGTTATCGGTGTGATTCATATATATATATATATATATATATATATATATATATATATATATATATATATATATATATATATATATATATATATAAACATATAAAAACTGAAACTAACTGACGCTGGATATGGGTCCTAACGGGCCTAGTTCGCGGTCATTTGAAGAAAATTTTTCAAAAAAAAGTCGGGATCTCCTCATTAGTGAATTTTTATAAAGAAAATTCACTAAAAAGCGATGGAGATATAATGAAAAAACACTTAATTAGTGACTCTGTTACTGGTTGTACACTGTCCGGCTTTGTTGAAATAAATGAATAAATAAGTCGGTTGGCCATTCCAACTAGAACACTTTAAAAAAATCAGGTTCACTAGCAGATATTTTTCCCCTAATAATGTCAGGGTTGTTTTTACAAAACTAGATAGATATGAAAGTTTCTCTGGGTCGGCTGCGTCTTCTACCAAATTGCGTGTTGCCTACTATATGAAATATTGACCGATTGACGTTGGAAGACGTTACTTATCTAGGGGGGAAAGGACTGCAAAAATTTAGGTTTTTTATAACATACACAAATGGATTAAATTTTATAAATTAAATGTAAGTTATTTGAAGAGTCTGTAAGTATCAACACATTTGAAATAAGACTCGCGTGAATAATACGGAAAACAATATCTTATAACAAACTGAGTGGGCAATGTTTTTTTGCGTTTTTACGCCAAGAAGGCTGCGGTTGACATTTAATTATGTGCCAAAATTAGTGTGTTTCGAACAGTTTAGTTTGTTGACACTATATATCTATTAATGTGGGCTCAATAGAGGAGAAACAATGATTAATTACAATCATCCATCTCTATATTTAGTTTCACTATTTGTTTAATGTATGGCGGCGATTCACATTGGCGTTAAGCCGGAGGCGATATTCTATTTACCCATTATTTAACGATTAATTATTTACAGTATTACTGCACCCACACTCACCGCAATGTATATTAGCAGAATCCGCAACTAAGTTTCTGTGAGCTAAACCTCAGAGGCACTAATTATATTGATCGTTATTCCAGATTTCACTTAAATATTCTTGCGTTGAGGACCGAAATTTTTTTTTTCAATGTTATATCTTATAAAAATATAATATTATAAACTGAGATAGAGACTGATTTTATTTGGTTTGTTAAAAATTCGCACAATTTTTAAAGATTCACCATAAAATCAATGCTACAAACGAGTATAATAAAAAATATTAGAAAAAACTAAACTGTGAATGATTTTATTATTGATTAAAACATCCCTAATTGTGACGTCGGTATTTCAACAGATAAAGTGTTCGACCCTAAGAAGGCAATTCCAAAATTTAAATTTCTTCTATACTATAATCTCCTTGCAACATTTTTTGGTAAAACAAATTAGAGCTAAAATATGTCGTACATTATACACCTGTCGTCTCAAAAACTAAGGCGACGCCTTGTCACAAACTTTGGAAGAGATCATGTAAATTCAAGGGAATTTGCTTGGAACCAGAAATTATTAATCTTATTCACACATATTTGCTGAGCCCACCCACTTATTTTTTATTTTATTTCAACAACACACCACGAGGGCTTAAATACTATCATACCGTGGGTGTCGACAAGGAGCAAAGAGGCAACTTGTTAATTCTGGACTTGAAGGTTTGGAGGTTCGGGGGAGAAGGAAAAACATGTGCTGGCAAGGAATTCCACAACTTGGAAGTCCTCGGGACAAAAGAGCGGGCATAACAAGATGTTCTATGTCTGGTGACCTGGACAGTAAAAGGGTGCATTCGGTCTGTTCCCCTGGTAGATCTGTTGGGAGCAGCAGGTGGAGGAACTACGGTAGAAAGCTCCACTGAGCAGTGCCCGTGCAGATATTTATAAAACAGAGAGAGAGAGGTCACCAACGGCACGTTGTTGGGCAAAGAATGGCAGCCTTTGGGTGAGGGTAGGGTCACCTATGAGACGTGTAGCTCCCTTCTGAATGGAGTCCAGAATGCGAGTGTAGAAGCGGCAGCAGCACCCCACATGTGGGAGCAGTATTCGAGGTTTGGTCTTATTTGTGAAGATATTAGCTGGTGAAAAGTATTTGCGACCCCGGAAGAGGAAACCTAATTTATAAGCAGCCGCTTCTGCGATTGATGTGGCATGTTGGTGCCAATTGAGATTTTGATCCACAGAAATGGCGACAAGTAAAAAGGACTCATTAGTTTGAATAACTTGGTTGTTTAGTAAAATGAAGGACAATGACGGTTGAAGCTAAGTCTTCAGGGTTTGAAAAACATTCTTCTTAAGACATTTTCTTTGCATAGCCCGTATTAGTTTGAGGTTCTTTGCCTAAATGTTGCCAATTTTGACGTTTTAAGTCGCTTCTTTGATGTTTTGAGGAAAACCCCAATTTAATTTTCTTTAAGTGCCTATAACTCTTTAGTGAATTTTCTTTTAAAAAAATTCACTACTGAGGAGATCCCGACTTTTAAAATTCGAAAAAATGTCTTCAAATGAGCGCTGGGGATCAGTTTCAATTTTTATATGTTTATATATATATATATATATATATATATATATATATATATATATATATATATATATATATATATATATATATATATATATATATATATATATATAAGTATCACACCGATACCTCAAAAATAAGGGGCGATATTCATTAAAGTTGTTGAATACCTTCCTTTTGCAAGTGGCTTTGATAAGTTTGTTAGCCAGGAGAATCGATCCAGGTTTTCCTAGAAAATTTTGTGTTTTCTGTCGGAAAAAAATTTGATCTCCGGAAATAACAATATAATGACAACCAAATTTGGTGCGCGAGTTTATATCATTATAGTATGTTACGTACCAAAATTTAGCCCTGCAAGTCAAAAGACAAAAAGTTACAGGCATTTAAAAAAAATGGGTTCTCCTCAAAACGTCAAAGTGGCGATTTAAAACGTCAAAATTGGCAACATTTAGGCAAAGAACCTCGAACTAATAGGGGCTATGGAAAACAAATGTCTCAAGAAGAATGTTTTATAAACCCTGAAGTTTTAGCATCAACCTTCATTGTCTTTCATTTTACTAAAATATTTCCAGAAAATGCATTTCAAATAGACCTTTTCTCTGATGCTTTGGCGGTAGTCTCCTATAGAGCTTATCGTTTAATGGTATATAATTTTTGTCGAATTTTCGTAAAAAATTAATAAAGCTCAATATATCTGTTATTATACAAGATACAAAAAATAATGTATACATTAATTATAGGGTGTCTTGAGCTACATCTTAAGAAAATATTTCTAGAATTACAAGTGGCCTATAAGTCGTCAGTGACACAAATTTTCTTTTTTTTTTTTAATTGAACACGTTTTATGTTATTGCATTCTTGCATTTACCATCGAAATATAATGCATGTTTGTAAGAAAAGAAATTCGCGACGCGCAGTGCGTTATGATAGCAAATTTTCATTAAATGCTACAACATTGAAGAACTCAATTTGCTATTAAGCTATAAGGTTAACCAAGAAACCGGTTTCTTCGGGAACAATTTAAGTTTATTTTCGGAAATTTGTGTACATTTTCAAACAATAAACTTATGTTGATGAAGCATGGCACATTGTTTCTACTATATAGGTTATACTGGTAACCAAATTTGATGCCTGCTTTCTTAAAAAGAAACACACATATTTGGTATTAAAAACAATTTTATGAAAATTCACTACCATAACGCACTTGCTGCGTCCAAACTTTTTGTCTTTTAAGCTACGCAGTCAAATTTGAGTAGTTAATTTACCTATACTGATATAAACCAGCGTACCAAATTTGGTTGCCCTTGCTTTATTATTCCCGGAGATATAAATTTTTTTCGAAAGAAAAAACAAAATTTTCCGGGAAAATCTCGGCCGATTTACATGGCTAACGAACTTATCCAAGCCACTTGCAAAATCAAAGCATTCACCAAATTTAATCAAAATCAGCCTATTATTTTTTTGAGTTATCGGCGTGATACATACACACACACACACACACACACACACACACACACACACACACACACACACACACACACATACATACATACACACACACACACACACACACACACACACACACACACACACACACACACACACACACACACACACACACACACACACACACACACACACACACACACACACACACACACACACACACACACACACACACACACACACACACACACACACACACACACACACACACACACACACACACACACACACACACACACACACACACACACACACACACACACACACACACACACACACACACACACACACACACACACACACACACACACACACACACACACACACACACACACACACACACACACACACACACACACACACACACACACACACACACACACACACACACACACACACACACACACACACACACACACATATATATATATATATATATATATATATATATATATATATATATATATATATATAAATTGAAACTAACCCTGGATATGTGTTCCGGCGGGCCTAATTAGCGCTCATGTTTGCAAAATTCAAAAGTCGGGATCTCCTCATTAGTGAATTCTTTTTAAGAAAATTCACTAATACTCTGCCAATACAATGTTTTTACCATAAAATGCAATCCAAAGCGCAAAGGAGTCGTCATAGTTTGGCCTATAAAGTAGTAAACTAGTTTGTAACAATTTATAAGTGTGTGTTTTTTGTTTCTTTAACGTCGGCCTATTTCCGCGACTATGGCCAATCACCGAGGACAGGGACCAGTTTCACCTCACTATCCTGGAAATTCTGCCGAACCCCTGCCTTTCTGTGAGGAGGGTATGGATCTTTAACGTGCCCAACATCGCATAGACACATGACTGACGGTTTTACGCCCTCTCCGAAGGGCGGAACGTGCAGACATTCAACTTGCTCAAATACAATGCCAGAACCTCGGTTGATGTTAATGTTACAGTTTGTACTGAAAAAGTGAAAGGAGAATCCTGGGATCGAACCCAGTACCCTTCGGTTCAGAGGCACACGTTCTTGCCCTTGAACCACCGAGACTCTCAATTAGTATAAACAACTTAAACTAAGTATGTCCAACAATGTGCATCACCATCTTAGTGACACAAACAAGTAATAAATTAACATCAAATAATAAAAGAGACCCGGAAGTAATACATGTCAAGCATTCATTACAAAAAATAATTTACTAACTGTAAGTCACACGTTTCCAGCTACTCAAAATGAAATCGGCAATAAAAAAAATAGGCTGTGAAACTGAAAGGCATTTTATCAAACCCTAATGTTCACAAAAGTTGTTATTTAGAGCGTCACATGGTTTTAAATATAATTCCTTCAGTAAAATGCTCGCAACCAAGGAACCTTGCATACAGCTGTTCCAAAAGATACTATTACACAATAAAGTTTATAAACTTACACCAACTTTGCTTGTATGTGTTACTTAGAAACTATGTTCCTTTGTGTAAATTTTTAACGCATTTTGCTGTATTTTTTGGAAAGGCCTTCAATGGTGGAGAATATTATAAAATACCTACAAGTTATGTCATTGCAAATAAGTAAATAAAGATTGACTTACCGTAGAGACAACAGCATACATAAAATTACTTACAAACAATTGTCACTGTAAATTGATGAAAACCTGACTAATATTAAAATTTTTTAACAATAGTCATACATTGTTTAAATAACCTCTCTATTAATAATTGAAAGTGTACACACAATTTACACAGGGTGTTTAATTTTTAATTTAGTTAGGACGTATCAGTATATTTAATATTAAAATACACATTCTAGATATAATTATATACAAACTAACATTTGGCTAATTAACACAGCCTTGTTTTATGGATTGCAATGTAAACCATTAGATCTAACAAATGTTTTAGCAGTACTATTGACCATTTTTGTAACAAAACAAAAATGCACATATTTAGGAAATAGCTAACAGCTTCTATTTTATTACAAATCTAATATGGATTAAATAATTTTATTGGAGCTTATGATAAGCACTGATAAGTACACTTCGGAGAACACAATTCATGCAATCCAATTATGAAACCTCACCACCGGTTCGCTAACAACGATAGCATCATCAGAAAGTTGAATAATTAAAGTGAGTAGATACTATAAAAAGTATTTATAGGTGGGGCACAAGTAATGTCATATTGTAAATATGCCGTAATTTTTGCATATGGCGTCAAATATCAATGTGCCTTAACATTTATGTTGTAGACAGACAAAGAAATCTTTGAAAACAATCAATGGAGCAATACACACCAGAAGAACGCAGAATTAATGTTGCTGCTTATTTGACCAATTTCCGGTCTGTTGTTTTAACGCAGTGTGAATTTCGTCGTCGCTTTGGTCGTTGTCTTGCATCAGGTGCGTTGAGCTTGGCTGAGCGTATTTTACAAACTGGGTCCACTAGAGCTCCCGCAAGAAGTGGACAGGCTTGTATTGCTCGTTCGACCGAAAATGTCACTGTTGTGGTCGAGGAGGTTCGAGAGAGTCCACTAGCATCGAGGAGACAACGATGCACACAATTTGACATGAGCAGACGTCCGTTGGGTTAAATGTTGGTGAAAGACCTGAAGATGTTTCCATACAAAGTGCAAACCATTCACCAATTGCTGCCTGTTGATCGTCAAGTGAAGTTAACTTACTCCCATGCTCTGTTAAACCTGGTGCAAGAAGAGGCTGATTTCGTATCCAAAATCATAATGAGCGACGAAGCTCATTTTCAATTAAGTGGTTATGTGAATAAACAAAATTGCACTTGTGTGGCACGGAGAATCTACATGAAATGCACAAAGAGCCATTGTATCCCCTCAAGTGACAGGTTGGTGCGGTATTTGCACAGAATTATTGGCCTTTATTTTTTTGAGGATACCGTAACCGTAATTAGTGAGCGCTACAGACGAATATTAGACGAGTTTCTTGCCGTAAGTTGATGAATCTCGAGCACTGTTGGTTCCAGCAGGACGGAGCAATCGCCACACAGCTTGGGCAACGATGAAGATTTTGAAAGATCAATTTCTGTGCCGTGTGATCTCCTGTTTTGCCGATTTGAACTGGTCGGTCAGATCGACAGATTTGACGGTGTCAGACTTCTTTCTTTAGGACTTTTTAAATCTCACGTTTACCTTAACTAACCACAAACCTTGTAAGTCTTGAAAGTCAACATTGAAGAAGAAATCACTAATTTAGAGCCAGATGTTTTGCGAACAACGATGCCGTAAAACGGGCACAAATAGTTGCATCAACTCAGGAGGTGGTCGTTCGACCGATATCGTTTTTTCAACTTATGGTCATCAATTTTTCACTTTGAAAAAAACTTTTCTCAACAACATATTCCAATTTTTTTCATTTACAATGAAATGCTAGCCAATTCACATTATGACATTATTTTGCACAACCTTGTATAAGTTGGCAAGCAATCGCGGATAACGCCCTCAACTACGGTACACAAACAACCCGCACCACTATTTTTTAGGAAGTCTCTGTTGTAATTAAATTTCCATTACCTTGCACATATGATGTGGGCCCATCCTATTTATGGAAAACTTTTATTTATATTTCTAAAAGTATATTGGCGTTTATTAAGTTGTAAATTCCTGCTCTGTAATTTCAATCGAAAATTATGTTAACAGATGGTTTATTTTTCTCTAGAAGTGAAGGCAATGGTCGAAAGTGAAATTCGCAAAAAAACAATGGATGCCTAATTCTTGTTTTGAAATTACCCAAAATTTCATTATAATTTGTTTATAACATTTTGCATGCTAAATAGAACATTTTCCAGAAAAAGCAATAACAATTATACAGGTTTGTTTTTATCAAGTGCCAACACATGTCAATTCTTCACCGTTGGACAATAATACCTTGAAACCGTAGAACATTATTTTTCAACGTCAATTAGTTAGTTATAAATATTGCCACCAACACACAATTCATTGTAAAAAAAATTCCTGTAAGATTATGTTATCAAACCCTTAGAAAATGTAAATATTATTTATTTTTTGGTAATTTATCTGCAAATATAAGTTTATAGTACTGCTGAAACACCCTCTACAAACTAAGCAAGGAGAAGTGATCGAAAATGTTGAAAATTTCCAGTCTATAAAGTCACAGATATAAAAATTATAATTTAATTACTTCTAAATACAAATCGTTTTATCTGTTTGTTTAATACACACACTCGACCCAGTTATTCACCTAAAAAGTGGGACATTTTGTTTGCAAAACAGATACTTGGTTACTATTTGCTAAAACAGTATCTATATATATATATATATATATATATATATAAGGTAAGTAACCTAAATATGGGCACCCCTAAGCATTATATCAATTAATAACTTTATCGATTAAGATTAAGCCAAAGAAAAAAAATGGTTTGCTCTTTAGGTCAGAACGAATACAAAATCATACACAGAATTTGAAAAATATGTCTTTATTCTGAAACAGTCACCCATAAAAAAATTAAATCAAGTGCCCATATTAGGAGCATCAAGTTCTAATTATGGGCACCCTAAAAGAAACTTAAGAGAAATTAAATGATCCAGAAAATATAGTTATTAATAATTCTTATTAATCAAAAGAAAAACTTAAACACTTGTACATGAACTTGAACATTGTAAAAAAGCTTAAGTTAGATAACGAGTTAGATAACTTAAACTTCATTCACTCTCTTCGCATGACGGGCACCTAAAAAAGGGTATGACATCTTTGGCCATTAGCCCACAGCACTCTTCATGAACCCAAGTCTGGCAAACAGTACACTGCCTCATGTCTTCTTGTTTATCTTCTTTACAAAGGGGGCAGTACCATGATTCCTTTCGAGGAGTTGCAACGCCACTGCACGTAGCTCTATCTAAATTGGCTGTTTGTTGTTTGGACTGAGGCGCTCTTTTTTTGGCAATTGATGGTTCCTTTTGACTTAACTTCTTCTCCGCAAACAACCATTTAACAACTTTGACAGCTCGATAGTTTATTGCCTTTTTGGGTGGTGCTTTAGACTTGGCAGGTAGTTCTGGTGTTTTCAATATTTCAGTAAACGATCTAGACTTGTTAGCCTCCAACTCTTCGTCCGATGATTCACTGGTTTCAGAAGTCGAAGATTCGGATGGTTGCCATTCATTTTCATCGTCAGAACTGTCGTCATCTGAGACACGTCGAAGCCGTTTTTGTTTTTGACGAGGATTGTTAGTTGAAACCCTTGGAGTAGATGTACTGGGACCATCAACCTCTTGTTTTCTTGTTAATTCTGAAGCCATCGTTTGTTGGACAGGATTAGGACTACTAGGAATTGTAGTTGCAGGGGAATTTGCATTGTTTTGGTTCTCTAGGGGTCTCTCTGACAGTGTTGAAGGTGCAAATGCCGTTTCTGGAATAATCGTCGGGTCAAAAGGGTATATACCAGTTGCTCGAAATCCTGCAGACACGTTTGAAGGGGTTGTTGCCTTTGGCCAAACTTTTGAAAATACATTACCAAAACTAGATTTTGTTAATTTTCTACCAGGATTAAGACTCCAATACCTCTGCAATTCATCGTCCCAGTGGTATTCAAAAGAACGAAATACCGATTTGTCCATTGGCTGCAATTCATGCGTGCAGTTACTCGGAAGGCATAACAATGTGATTTCATGAGTGTCTGCAGCCTCAACAATATTTGCATCGAGATGGGATTTTGCTCCATCAAAAATCAGAAGGACTTTTCCAGGAGGTTTGTATTGTGCAAAATGTGCAATCCATTTAACAAAAGTATCACAAGTCATGCTGCCTTTTGCAGTCATGAATGCTTTGCACCCAGGTGGTAAATTATCTGAAAATTCAGGTTTATTTCTCTGGCCTTTAAACAAAACAACAGGTGGAATTATCTGACCAATAGCATTTGCACAAGACACAACAGTCACATTTTCGGCATGTTCTGGTGCCACAAAGGGTACCCGTTTAATTCCTTTGCGAGTTAAAATTACAGGTTCCTTATGAATTGTTAATTGGCACCCTTTTTCGTCCATATTAAAAATAAGCTGAGGTTTATCCATAACGTCTAACTCGGCCATCACAGTCCTTAATGTCTTGAAATAATCCTCAACAATAAATCTGTTTAGTTTTGCAGCTCGTGCTGGATTAACGTTTTGAGATTTTCGGCGAGCAACCTCAGGATGTCTTCTTAAAAATAATTTAAGCCATTTTCTACCAACCATTGAAGAATTATGTTTTGTAGGTGGAAAGGGGACGTTGTTTTCGCTGCAGAACGTGTAAACACTTCTTCTTAAAATTTTAGATGTAAGGGGCATTCCTATCTCAGCAAGTCTAAATATTCGAGAACACAACTCGGTTTCCTGGGCGTCAGTTAAAAAAGATTTTCGACCCAGCCGTTTAACTGTATTACCACTCCAAGCATGGCGTTGCAAAGTACTTCGTGGAATATTAAAATTAATTGCTGCACGTTTTATCTTCATTCCTCCTTGAATTGCAGCAACTGCTGCTTTGAGGGAGTCAGAACTCCACTGAGCTCGCTTTTGTGGAGACATATTCTGAAAAATAACATCGTGTTAGATAAAACATAACCAAACGTCAGCAAAAGGTATGTCCCAAATATGGGCACAGCATGTGTTCTAAATATGGGCACTGCCCATATTTGGCAGTCACTCTAGTGCCCATATTTGGGACATGCCATTTTCTACAAGTTTTGAAACACATTTTCATAATACGGAAGTAAACCTAAATATCTATTGTACAGTCTCAAAGTACAGTTCCTCAGCTTCAATTTTATATATAGTAACAATTAATTTCGCTACATTTTCTTTACAAAATGAAATAAAATCTACTTACCGAAAACTACAACCTCACTTTCCACATTCGACGACTTCTGACTAGAAACACCCGGTGGCGCCCTCTATCGACTAATGGCCGAATTTTGATTATGACTGAAGTTGTACGAGATACCTGTAATGCATATGCTGCCATCTTTTATTAAAATTGGTTACAAACAGTATTTATTCACTAGTGCCCGTATTTGGGGGGGTGCCCATACTTGGTTAAGGTACCTTATATATATATATATATATATATATATATATATATATATATATATATATATATATATATATATATATATATATATATATATATATATATATATATATATATATATTCAAAAAATGCTTTATTTGGACAATAAGCCGTTATTTGAATATACCCTATGTAAATAAAACCTTGCTAACTTAAAACTGTGTACTAAACATTAATCCATGTAAAAAACAATTTTAAATCTACTATTATCTGAAAAAAAAACGTAAAGTTATCATTGCTTGTACGGCCAAACACACCTATGTGACTACTACATACAAAAAATGGTTAATTAAGTAAAAACGATTTGTTTAGTCGCATTTACTATTCAGAAAAATAAAATTCAGTAACAAACCATCAGCTGCTCACTTATGTAATAACAGGGTCTCTACTTACAGTAATTAACAACAAATTCAACGAAATTCTGCAGTTTTTTATCAAACACAATGGCTCAGGAACTTTTAAAAGGAGTACTAAGGGCAGTGGTTTATAGAGCCAGAGAATTTGGTTCTAATTACATGCATTTTTTAACTGTATTTTGATATCATATAAAACGGTGATGATGTTGGGCCTGGATAACGCCATCACAGGTTTTTTATATAGCCAGAAGTAGAAAATAAAACCATGGAATCAAACCATGAAATCGATCAATCAAATTTCGTAGGTCAAACACTGTACCGAATTTAGTTACAGCTGTCTCTGATATTTCGGTTATAATTACAAAAAAAAGCATATATAGCGTAATGCAGAAACTAAGCGCCAAAGTACACACGGTGATTCCTTAACCGGTTTAGAAAACCTGGCGACTCCCCCAAAGATTTGCAACAAAGAGATACGTCCAAACTTTATTAGGCTGTCGCTGAAACATCTAGATATTAACCCATTCAGGACGGCTGCCGTACTGGTACGACTTTGCATTCCCCATTTCGCAGACCTGACGCCGTACTTTTACGTTTTAAAGTTTTCTATCACAAACCGACCGACGTACATGTACTAGAAGAAATGCCCTTTAGAAAGACGGACGCCGTACATTTACGGCTTGTTTCGACTATTTTCATGCCACGAGACTTACATGTACGTTTATGTTTGTAATGCCACAGACCTGGCGCCGTACATGTACGTTTTGCTATGGTGAGACTGACGCCGTACATGTACGATAGACGTAATTAGGTTTTTTTCTCTTTATTACCATCTTTTGTACACATTTAGGTTGATAGATAGGAGTGCTTGTATATTATTTTGACAGTTTGTGTCCTCGAGCAAACTTATCTCATTACCATAAATGTGTAATGTAAATAAAACAATATGAATTATGAATGTAAAAAAATGTGTATTATTTATTGAAAAAGTAAAACAGAAAACCACATTATGGTGGATGAAAAATAAACAAAGTAATAAGTACGTACAAGTAAAGAAGATGAGCTACATATCAGTACTTCTTTTTAGTGTGGTATTCTTGAAAACAAGGAACAACACAAAGTGGCACATTACATTCTTCGCACATATATTTCACGTCTTTCCGTTTGCGTTTTTGAAGTTTGGTGTTGGCACAAACATGGCATCTGCGTTGAGTTCGAGCCCCTTGAGCGGCGGTTTGTGTTACCAATGTTGGAAAGTGTCTTCCTGAAAGGCGCAAGGGATTGTCCACCGTTGGAGGATAGCTTGATGCGGCTGTAGGTCTGATACTATATTTTTCAATCAGTTGGGTAACCAATTTCAGGCGAAAATCGGAAAACGATGGTTTGTTGCCTGTTTTTACCTGATATAAAATTAGGGCATTGTAGAGGGCTAAATCAATTATGTGGAAAAACACCTTTTTGTACCATTTTAGGCTTTTTCTGGCACATTCCACGAAGCTCACTTGCATATCAACTTTATCAACCGCGCCCATTTTATTATTATATTGAATGATACACTCAGGTTTTATTATGGGTTCGCCTGTTTGAAAATGTTTGTTGCCAGTTTCTTTTTGGTTTCCTGTGTACACAGATGTCAACATGTGAACATTTCTCTTATCACACCATTTCAAAGCCAACAATTCATCGGTATGTGCTGACTCACAATGGCCCTTTTCCACTGGCCCAAAAATTGGCATACCTTTTCTATTCGGCCTTACTGTTCCGCATGTTCCTGTATTATTTTCAAAAAGGTATTGAAAAAGTATAGGGCTACTATACCAGTTATCGACATAAAGTATGTGTCCTTTTTTTAGATAATTTTTCATAAGTGTCGCAACGATGTCTCCAGAAATACCCAAGTTGTCGGTTCTTTCAATACTAGTTGATCCACCGGTGTAAATAATATATCCTTGAACATAGCCAGTTTCTACATCGCAAATCTCAAATAGTTTCACACCAAACCTATGCCTTTTTGAAGGTATATACTGTTTGAAAGCAAGTCTTCCCTTCCAAAGTATAAGGCTTTCATCGATTGCCAGATCTTGAAAAGGGTAAAAGCTTTCACAAAATGTCTTATTTGTAGCTGTCACAATAGGCCTTATCTTTCTCAGTGGATCGTCTTTATCTAAATTGTCATTATCGACAAAATGTAATGCATACAGGGTGTGTAGAAATGTATCGCGCGTACAAACATTTCTAAAAAATGGGGTTTCTATAACAGGGTTCCTTGACCAATAATCTTTTAGTGTAGGTTTTTCTACTAACCCCATCAATATACAAAGTCCCAAAAAGTTATACATTTCCGGAATACTTCTATCTGACCAGTTTTTGAAAGAAGGTTTGTTTTGATTTTTTAAAAAGTTGCCATACCTGTTTGTTTCGTTTGTTATTGTAGCCACTAAAATTTCATTGACAAAGTGCTCAAAATAAGCCAACTCGGGGGAACTTTCTTCAATGACAACGTTATTTTGAATACCTGAATTGCTTTGGTCAAAATTGAATTGTTTCGGGACAAAATTATCATCAAATCTCCATGGAATACTTGGAGTTGTCGTTTTTTTAGTACTAGACGTATTTGTAGGACGGTTTGAGGGACCTGGTCTTGTTACTTCATCTTCGGGATCACTGTTATCCGTATTTTCTTTACCAGCAATAATTATAACCTCCTCGTCGGAATCACTAGAATAATTATTATTATCTTCATCGTCTTGTGGAATATAATCACTATCACTTTCATACAATAATGCCTCCAATTCTTTATCGGTTAGGCTTATTTTTCTATTTGGTTTTGACATTGTTTTCGCTTTAGCAGAATTACACAATGTTACACAACAACAAGCTAGCCACGCCGGCTTCGGTATCTAACGTAAGCTACGGCGATTGAAACACGAGTAACAACGTGCGACATGCCGGCCGCCTGCTGCACAGCCGCGAGACCTGTTTTCCCGCGCTCGGCCGACAGTTGCACGCGTCTCCTTCCAGCGCCCGTCCGGAATGGGTTAAGTAAGTTTTGCTGAGCCTAAATATAGTTACGAGGGTGTCTAATTTACGCGGATTTAAAGACATTTTTTTCAAGTTAGATTTTCGTGACCTCTCTATCAGCAGTTATTGATATAAACATTTGGTAAAACGAAAAGCAATCAATTCTTAAACATATTATTTTACTTAGAGCCCGCAGTATAATGTCGGTAAAAATTATATTATCAATATTGTTACAATTTAAATTACACTTGTAAATTCCACAAAAAAAATTCAGCAATGTATATACACTCAGTAAAGATATATTAAAAACGCAACACAAATAAATACAATAAAATATAAGTAATTTAAAAACAAAATAAAATTAGCAAAAAAAAACCTTCGATGTCCACCATAATTGATAGAAAGCAAATGTAGTTAAAGTAACAATGAGGAATTTGCACATTTTTTTATCCTCATTTTATTCAATTCCCCACATTGTATAAAATCAATTGCCATATAAAATTTAAATTTTTAACCAATAGTTTTCCTGTAAAAAAATATATAAAATCAAAATAATTGTCTCCGCGCCAAAACGCAGCCGTAAACAAAGAGAGCCTACTGTGACGTCACGATCCGGTATCGGCCAAACGAGTCTCACTTACTCACACAGAGATCCCCATCTCACCATTAGTGTTTATGCGAGTTACGTGTGCCGGATAGTTATTGTTATCAACTTATATTATTGTTAATATCTATATACTCGTGTTAATTATTTTAAAAACTGTACAGTCTTATAGTATAGCTACAGGAGTTGGATTTGTCCAAGGACAATCTGATAATTTACCAAAAATTGATGTACTAGCAATGTTTGCGTTTTTAGAAAACAACCCGAATTTCATGGGTGCTGAGCTAAAAGGAGTGAAAGCTGGGAGGTATGTGTCTGATATAAACCTTCTTTTATCCTGTAAATATCTTTGTTGGATTTTATGTAGTAATTTCTTATAAAATATAATAGAAATAAAAGCATAACCTCAAAATGTTCTCCATTCAAATAATCTACAAGAAAAGTATACACCATTTCTTCCTGATTTTCTCATCCTTAGGTACATTAAAGAATGATTTGTTGGGGGTAGTTATTGTTGTGGAAGTACATTTGGGCACTATACAGCACTTATAATATTTATGTCCACGAACTGTTATGTCTTTCGCATTCTCGTATTGTGATTCTGAATCTGCTGAAGTCATCACGGAGTCACGCACTAAACTAGATTACACACAACTTACTACCTTTGAACCTATATTATACACTAAACACCAAAACTACTTAAAATTGTGATAAAGCTGCTCAGAATTCGATGCAGACACAAGCGAAAACAAGCAGATGTACCGGATCGTGACGTCACAAACCTCTTCACCAATCAGATCGCGTTTTCACCCACCCTGTCTTTTTCAATTATATTCAATATTTCAATAATTAATTACTAATTAGTGGTTCACTTTAAGGGAGGTTTGCTTGTAGACATATGTTTTTAGAGTATTTTGCTGTAGTTTAAATACGTTTTTCATCAAAAGTAAATTATATGCAACTTCCTCATTTAGCTGCCCCACAAAATCCACCACAAAAGGAACTACCACGAGTTTTAGCGGCAAAACCTCAGCTGATAAAAAAAATCTTGGCAGGAACAGTAAAACCGTTGTCTCACCAACTTAAATGGGTGACTATGTAACTGTGGGTATTGCTCAGTTTGAAGAAATTGCTGAGGCCTAGCTAACAGCACACATCTAGCTAACAGCACACATGAATATCCTCGAAAGCAGTCACGCAAATAATGCGACAAATCAAACATGTTTTGTTTAGGAGAAGTTATTCTCAGTATCCCAAAATTTAGCACATATAAAATAAAAATTTTATCCAGTAATTTACAGTAAATTTTAATGGCATGCTAAAGTATATAAACTATTTTAGCTTTGAACGT
This sequence comes from Tillus elongatus, assembly GCA_964006375.1. Classification (NCBI taxonomy): domain Eukaryota; kingdom Metazoa; phylum Arthropoda; class Insecta; order Coleoptera; family Cleridae; genus Tillus; species Tillus elongatus. The sequence goes on from OZ023266.1 coordinate 40,643,382, forward strand.
TGGTATTGCATAATACTGACTTTATTCTATTACCTTTACAATAAATGCTTTTATATAAACTTATTATAGTACAGAGCAGAGTTTTTGTCAAATATGTCATACGCAGTTCTGTTGTACAATCAAAATATAATAGCCAATATTATTCGAATATACACGATTCTATAAGCTGACTGTTTGGATAAATAGCGATGTATATATGTTTACATTGCAATGTGTGCTGGTTATGTATATAGTTCAACAAAAATGTGACTGAATATCACTGTATATTTTATTGAAAAGCGTGTTTTAAGCATAATCCGTCTACGCTCAGAAATTGAAAAGCCTAACGTAAGAAGTGAAAATTTTCGCTAAACATTTCCTCTCAGTTTAGCAGTAGATTAATGTCTGTAGGCAGCAACTGCGTAATAAAAGTGAATTTTCATAAAAATCTCTTGAATTGGAGGAGCTCAATTTTCCCATTCAGTTAGAATATTTTATTCTAATACACACTCAAGCTTTTAAAGGAGCAAAAAACATCAAATTTTATATATAAATACATAGTTAACTAATCTCGTTGCTGAGTGCGTTTAAAAGAGATGAGCTGAACCTAACGTTATCTATTTTTCAGTTTGATACGGATAAATAAAACAGTAAATTCCCTAAGCAATGGTAAACAAACATTAATAAAGCATGATCCACGCCGACTAACGTTTGGTTTACTGGCCATGTGGCCATAGAATAGCCCAGAGCTTAGTGTTAAGCTGCGACGAGGGAAATACTTAACTTGGAACTATATGATATACATTTACCAATGTATATCAACCAATCTATCTAGTGTCCATTCCACATTTTCTGAGGTAGATGGCTCTTACATTTCGATACCCGTAGATCATTACTTAAAGATATAAACTTGAAATTCTGGTTGTACTGTGGCTTTTCGATTCCGATTCCGATTCCGATTTCGATTTCGATTTCGATTTCGATTTCGATTTCGATTTCGATTTCGATTTCGATTTCGATTTCGATTTCGATTTCGATTTCGATTTCGATTTCGATTTCGATTTCGATTTCGATTTCGATTTCGATTTCGATTTCGATTTCGATTTCGATTTCGATTTCGATTTCGATTTCGATTTCGATTTCGATTTCGATTTCGATTTCGATTTCGATTTCGATTTCGATTTCGATTTCGATTTCGATTTCGATTTCGATTTCGATTTCGATTTCGATTTCGATTTCGATTTCGATTTCGATTTCGATTTCGATTTCGATTTCGATTTCGATTTCGATTTCGATTTCGATTTCGATTTCGATTTCGATTTCGATTTCGATTTCGATTTCGATTTCGATTTCGACACATTTATCGTATTGGTACAAGCATCACCAGATAATCTTTCTTACAACATCGTCCTAGAATCAACAAATATAACTATAAAAATCAAAACAATATCATAATAATATCAACCAGTCTGGTTTCATAATAAATCACGGTTGCGCAACAACTTTTTTGGCAATTATTGATGACGTAGCGACGGGAATCGGTGTAAGCAAGCTGACTCTGCTCGCACTGTTAGATAGACTACTCTTAAGGCATTTGACAGAGTCAACCATGAGTTACTGCTGTCTATTTTACATTATGGTCTGGCTGATACGGCTTTATCACTTTTGCGCACCTATTTCACACGTAGGTGTCAAAGGGTGGTCATTGAAATTTGATTATTTACCAGTAGTGTCGGGTGTTCCGCAGGGGTCTGTATTGCCGACACTTATTTTTGCAGTTCACACGTCATCATTTGCTTATTATGACACTAAATTTAAGGTCACTGTTTCGCTGACGGAACGCAAATCTACTATTCGTTTGATCCTTTAGATACTACCGACGCTTGTTAAACTATAAACTCTGATCTCGCAAGCTTAATTCGAATTTCAGAAAAATTTTGTCTTATATCAACCAGGAAAGTCAAAGATTGTGCTATTTGGTCCAAGACTTGTAAAAGATCGATGAAAGAGTCGAGTGTGTATAGAATTGTGGGTGTAGAAATTAGGGGACAGCAATTAGAATTGAAAAAAGTGACGAAATTGGAGCTTGGAACTGGATGATGACCTGACATTTACTTTTCACGTCAATAAAATCATTAAACGAGCATTTAGCAGCTTTAAACTCATTTATCCTAACTGGGGCTACTTAAGCTTGAAAGCACGATTGCTTTATGTGAGTCGTTAGTCCTAAGTCAATTTAACTTTGCAGATGTTGAATATGGGCCGTATTTAACCATGTGGTCCCATATAAATTTGCTCAAGATCTGACCAGTCGTTTTTGGGTTATCCTTAATGAAGTAGGTTTTCTATTTTTTTAAATGTTCACTCGTTTTATCTGCAAATATTATAACATGATACATTGTACTTGCGAAATGTAAGTAGACTAACATTCAAACGAAATCTTAGCGATTGCTTCTTGGTGGGGAAGTTGATTTTTCTTTAACTTGAATGCCCATGTGAACTAAACTTGGATGAGTTGCGGGTAGTGTGCTTATAATGAATTTATAAAAGGTTTGCATATCTGTAGGTGCATCTGTGTGCTTTTTGTCTGTATAGATGTGGGTGTGTTTTTTGTAATATGGGTGAGTATTGGATGTGATTAGTGTCTGGGCTGAGGATTCGTGAGTGAGATGTCTGTTGAGCGACTCCCTTGTGGCTGCGTCTTAAGTTGCCCGAAAGATTGCTAGCTGATTTAAGTGTAACTTTATTTGTATCACAATTTCCAGGTTTTTTTTTTCATTTGTTGCATTTTTGCTTGTTACTTCTAATTGCTAGGTCGATTTGAAAAGCGGCTTGTCCGAACTCTACCTATTATTCTCATAAAACTCATGTTGCTATTATAACTATATATGTATGAAGAGAATTGGGACAATACAAGCATAATAATAATAAGTGTCTTACTCAAATGGTCCTGTGTGAAGGTGCGATTTATAGCTGGTACGGAAAGAGCAAGAGCCTCTACTATATATGTGAATAGTAATTTAGTAAGGCAAATAACTCTTCTCACAGACCTGCTATGAATGTCATTTCCGAGCTAATACATAATAATGTAATTGCCGACTTAATACAGGCAATAGAGAACTTTTTTCTGCATTAAACTACAGGAGTTTTTTTTTTTTTTTGATAGATAGGTTCATAATTACGTACTAAATGTAAAAACACAAAATCCTTACAAATTAGGAGGGCGGAAGTGCCGCCATTTTGAGAAAAACCCTTTCGGCCTACATCTCCATAACCGTGCATTTTAGGCCAAAAATGGTAATGACCTTTATTGTAGATAATTGCATTTCTCTTTTTTTTGTTACATTTTTTTTGTATCACTCACTGTTTATAACTTATACGACTATTAGCATTCATTTATTGACTTTTTTACCTATATCTTTGTTAATAATTGTTTAAAAAATAAAATGCTTATAACTTAACTTTTCAATCGACAAATTTTCTAGAACTTGTACTAAAAACTTTTTTTCGGAAATTATTATTAGTGCATTTTCTTTAAAAAAATTCACTAATGAGGAGACCGCGACTTTTGAATTTTGTAAAAAAAATTTGAAATAGGCGTTAATTATGCCCCCTAGAACACATATACGGGGTCAGTTTCATTATATATATATATATATATATATATATATATATATATATATATATATATATATATATATATATATATATATGTATGTATGTATGTATGTATGTATGTATGTATGTATGTATGTGTGACACTCAAAAACGAATGGGCCGATCTTAATTAATTTTGGTGAATACCTTCCTCTTGTAAGTGGCTTGGATAAGTTCGTTATTCAAGAAAATGGGCCCAAGTTTTCCCGGAAAATGTTGTGTTTTCTTTAGAAAAAAAATCATATCTCCGGAAATAACAAAGTAAGGGCAACTACATTTGGTACACGGTTTTATGTCATTATAGGTAAATTACCTACCAAAATTTAGGTCTCTAGGTTCAAAGACAAAAAGTTATAGGCATTTAAAGGAAAATAAATTGGGGTTTTCCTCAAAACGTCAAAGTCGTGAATTAAAACGTCAAAATTGCCAACATTTACGCAAAGAACCTGAAACTAATATAAGCTATGGAAAGAAAATGTCTCAAGAAGATTGTTTTACAAGGCCTGAAGTCTTAGCTTCAACCGTCATGTCCTTCATTTTACTAAAATATTTCAAGAAAAAATGGTGGATTGAAAAGTGCAACATTTAACGCGTTATAACTTTGAAAATATTGATTTTAGAAAAAAAACTGAGTAAAAATTGTAGTGAATTTGTCTACTAAAATGTTAAGTTATAAGCATTTTATTTTTTAAACAATTATTAACAAAGATATAGGTAAAAAAGACAATAAATGAATGCTAATAGTCGTATAAGTTGTAAACGGTGAGTGATACAAAAAAAAATATTTTACAAAAAAGATGATAAATGAAATTGTCTACAATAAAGGTTATTACCATTTTTAACCTAAAGTGCACGGTTATAGAGATATAGGCCGAAACGGTTTTTCTCAAAATGGCGGCATTTCCGCACTCCTAATTTGTAAAAATTTTGTGTTTTTACATTCAGTACATAATTCTGAACCTATCTATCAAAAAAAAAAAAAAAAAAACTCCTGTAGTTTAGTGCATTATGGACAAGAGTAACGGGCTCCTTTATTGCCTGTACTAACAAACATTTTAATAAAGTTGACACTTTTTGGCAAATGAAGTCTTTCAATTCAAAAGCAATTTTTTTTGCTTTACATTGATATTCTTATTGGAGAGCGGGGGAGCTGATGCGTTGATTCCAGGAATACAAGCTGAAGAAATATTTGGTTGTAAATGAAGTAAAGGCTTTCAACATAGAATACTAACGACATGCGGTTGGTAAGATTTAATGTATTGACCAGTTTACTTTTTTAGTTGAAAAAAAAAAGGAAATTTTCAAACCGCTATTATAACTTGATTCATTTTCTACTTGAACAAGGACGATAAGGAGTTATACTTTTGGAAACTGTTGCCAATATGTGAAAGTACAAAGCCAACAAAACTTTGTTAGATTGGTTTCGTGGCTTAGTAAAGTTATCTACTAAATATTGCGGTTCTCTGTTGAAACGGCTAAACATTTATATTCAGCTTCAGCTTAAGCTAGTCCTCGAAATGAGAAATGCTGAAGATATTTTATATCATCGCAAAATATCTTTCTGACTAAAGGAATGTCCCCTTGTAGGTATGTAAAAATAATGATAATATTAATGCAATTGATATATTCCTAATCTTATTTTTAAATGCGTGTGTGTGTGTGTTTGTTTCTTTAACGTCGACCTATTTCCGCGACTATGGCCAATCACTGACGCCAGGGAGCAGTTTCTTCTTACTATCCCGGAAATGTTGCCGGACCCCTGCCTTTCTGTAAGCAGGGTAGGGATGGACACGGTACAGACGGCTTTACGCCCCCTCCGAAGGGCGGAACGTGCAGACATTCAACTTGGTCAAATACAATGCCACTCGGTTGATGTTAATGTCACATATTGTGCTGAAAAAGTGAAAGGAGAATCCTGGGATTGAACCCAGTACCCTTCAGTTCGGAGGCACACGTTCTTACCACTGAACCACCGAGGTTCTAGGAGGTAATATCAAATTACACTTCAGATGATTTTGATAATCATTTTAGAATGCCTGAAACACCTTTCCATAGACTGAGATTCACATAGAATACCTGCAAAAATAGATAAATTCAGAACAGTGAAAGGGTACTTAACTACGCATGCTCCAGCATTATAGGTTGTGTTAGTCAGCGAAAATTAACGATGTCTTAAGAAATCTGTTACAGCTGATTTTTGTCTGACACTCAGCAATATTGGTGAATGCTTATATTAATTCAACTATTCGAATTTTGCCGCCTGAACGCAAGTGTTCTTCTCTCTCTGAATCTAACACAGATAAAATTTTACAATAATATTAAATTCTAAGGGATGTTTTTAAACCAAGACCATGGTCACATATGCATCTATAGTTTGATGGCCAAAAACAGAACACTACTAAACACAAGCCAAATTGCAAAATATCGCAGGGGCTGATCTGTCTTGGAATAACTAGAGCTATGGCAACATGTCCTACAGCTGCGATAGAGGTAGTGCCGAATCTTTCTCCACTTTCTTTAAGGCGGCATAATCGGCGCCGGTCATAACTAACCCTACCATTGGGCCCTTAGAACCTCCCTTTATTTCACCCCGGAACCGTCGCGCCACATGACATCAGGGTGAAGGGTTGTCTTTTGTTCTGCCTTGGTTTTCCTTAGATCTCCCTTCCCTCGCGGCTGCGACGATTGGGAGTTCGGGTATCTGTCAGCTGCTTTGTATTGGTGTCTGTGTGCCTGTCTTGATAGACTTTACTTCAGAGCGCGATGCTGTCTTCTCATTTCTGCTTCAGCTTCAACTTCAATTTAATAGGTCTCCTCCTCCCTCCCTAGTTTCCTGTGGGTTGGGGTTTATCTGTGTCTTCTTTCTTCTGCCGATGTGCCACTAATTATTTTTCTTCTCAGCTGGTGGATAAGTCTCCATCTCCATTTTTGTTCAGTCTCCATCATCTGCTTGACAACATTTTCCACTGTCAGCGTGACTTCCAGGGTCCCGGTAACCACAAGCTTTGCCCACTCCCATCTCGGACAAGTTAGCATGGTATGCTCTGGTGTGTCTACTGCGGCGCAGAATATACATATATCGTCGTCGGTCTTTTATATTCGCTTGGTGTATCTGCGAAATGATCCGCGGCCTGTCAATCTGATTTGCCTCCTTTCTACGTTCCGTGCTAGATCACTCGCCAGTTTCATATAGATAATTTCGCTGTCTTGTTAGCATTTATATAGGTTAAACCCCTGGGCTGCCCTAGCAGACACGGTTCTGTACGCGCAGATTACTCTTAACAGTGTTTTTCTCTGTACCATCTCCATCCTCTGTCTATATCTTCTCTACTTTAAGCTTTTATGCCATATGGGGACCGCATACCGCAAAATAAAGTGCACTACTCCGGATAGCGCCGTGGACCGCCAACATTTGACATTATTTTTGACAACGCCGATGCTCTTTTTTCAGACTCACCCCCCCCCCCCATCTTGACATGGCCTCAAATGTTTTTTCTGGCCAATCATAATCCCCAAATAACGCACCGCCATCCCAGGTCTGATTTCGTTTCCCTTCAACAAGAAGCGTACGTCCGCATTTCTCCTAGGGGCCCCTCAGTATCACCATTTCCGTCTTTTCCGGAGTTAGTTGCAGTTGATTATGGGTCATCCACATATTATTAGGCCTTAGTGATTGATTGGCTCTAAACTCCAGTTCACTTTGGTCATCCGCACACACTACTATCGCCAGATCGTCAGCAAAGCCGATGGACTTTACTGCTTCAGGAGGTCAAGTCGTAAAGCAAGTCGTACAGGACATTTCATAGAGTGGAACCCACTACTGAGCCCCCGGAACTTCAGCATCTACCGTCACCTCCTCCCCCTTGCTCATCAGAATCTTTCTCTCTCTAAAATTTTGTCCTATTACACTTATCAAGCATTGGGAGACTCTCCTGTTAATCTTACTCCAGTGTAGATATAAGTTAAGACGGAAGCAGCACTAAGTGCCTCGAGACTATTTCAAGCAAACACATTTCAAGACTTGGTTGGCCACTTGAAGATCCTGTAAACTATTCCACTGGAGTCACACGCCAAACCAACAGAACAAATGCCAGATAAACTGGACTTTATAGTTCCATTTGACGTGGTCATAAGTGACCGCCAAGGCCAACAAACAAATCATTTGTATGGAATACAGACGGGTCTAAACAAATGATGGGAGCAGGACTGAGAATACGGTGACCTAACCATAGACTCGCGAAACTAAGAAAAACTTCTAATATCTTCCAAGCATAAATGCCCGCTATAAATCTATGTGTGCAGGAGTGCATACAAAGAAGACTACGACAGTCAGGCGGTGCTAAAGACTGAATTATTTCAAAACCGAGTCTAAACCGACCTGGAACTGCAAAAACTCCTTCAGGCAACTGGCTACAAACAAAAAAGCTACTCTACCGTGGGTACCAGGGCATCAAGGCATTGAAAAAAAGAGAAAGCAGATATCCTTGAACTAGGGGCAGCAAAAACACCATTATATGTTCCAGAGTTCTATTGTGGATTAACAAAAAACATCTAAGAAATGAATTTGGTACTTGGGAGAGAAACCAAATGATTTCACACCAAAAAAAAACTCCAGGTTTGAAGCCGGTAAAACGGTTTATCACCATATCAAGAGAGAAGTCTATACTGTTTCTTCAGTTTAACAGGAATGACTTGATAATAATCATGAGATCAAAGGAAATTCCCAGTAAGGGGATACGTAGATATACAGCGGGGCCATCAAAAGCTACAGATACTGCGTCCAAGCAGCAGAAGCCACAGATCACTTGCTATGGGACTGCATGGCTCAATTTTGCAAAAAACTCAAATATTTTGGAGGGGTGACCTTAGCGCCGAGAAAATAGGTAAAAAATTGTAGACTGTAGTCCAAACCCTTTGGGAATTTATTACAAAAGAAAGGTCATGCGTGGAAGACTCATTGTGGTACACAATCTATAAATGTTGTTAGCAGTGTGACAAGTATTATATGTCTTAGAAGCATTCAGCATACTCCATAGGCATCCAGTTTACAGCAGCACATGAAATTTTGATAAACAAAGGATATCCTAATTTTATATACCAACACTATAAGAAAATCGCAGCTATTAAAACAAAATATTTGTATTGGTTTTAATAACAGTCGTCAAACACGTCAAATAGGTATAAATAGGTTGAATGCAACCTGTACCTTTTTGCATTTTTTTTATTTCAACAACACACCACGAGGGCTTACAGCCTAAATACTATCGTACCGTGGGTGTCGACAACAAGGAAAGAGGCAACTTGTTAATTCTGGACTTGAAGGTTTGGAGGTTCGGGGGAGAAGGAAAAACATGTACTGGCATGGAATTCCACAACTTTGAAGTACTCGGGACAAAAGAGCGGGCATAACAAGATGTTCTATGTCTGGTGACCTGGACAGTAAAAGGGTGCATTCGCTCGGTTCCCCTGGTAGATCTGTTGGGGGCAGCAGGTGGAAGAACTATGGAAGAAAGCTCCTCTCAGCAGTGCCTGTGCAGATATTTATAAAAAAGAGAGAAGTCACCAACTTTGGTGGGCAAGGGAGGGCAGCCTTTGGGTAGGGTAGGGCCACTGATGAGACGTATAGCTCTCTTCTGAATGGAGTCCAGGATAGCGAGTGTAGAAGCGGCAGCGGCACCCCATACATGGGAGCAATATTCGAGGTTTGGCCTTATTTGTGAGGTATAGAGATTAGCTGGTGAAAATTATTTGCGAGCCCGGAAGAGGAAACCTAATTTCGTAGCAGCCGCTTCTGCAATTGATGTGACATGTTGATGCCAATTGAGATTTCGATCCACAGAAATGCCAACAATTAAAAAGGACTCATTTCTTTGGATAACTTGGTTGTTTATGTTATGGGTCAAGCGCTGGTGTATCTCTTATGAGAAAAAAAAGCAAGACCTTGATTTGGTGGGGTTGAATTGTACAAGATTTCTACTTCCCCAGTCTAATATTATTTGGAGATCCACGGAGACAGAACCCTTCATGATTCTGCAATCCTCATCTAATTGGGCTAAAGAGACAGGCTTAGAATATTGTATATTTGAGTGGAGGGCGCTGTCGTTCGCGTAACTGTGAACTGGGTTGGATGTGATAGAGGAGATCATTAATGTGGAGAAGAAACAAAGTAGGGGCTAAAGCTGAAGCTTGAGGAATTCCTGCATTAATTTGATACAGTTTAGAGGAATTGCCATCCACGACCACAGAAATGCTCCGGTCTTAGAGGAAATTTGCTGTCCACGTACAGAGTTTTGGTGGTAGGCCATAGGCCGGTAGTTTTTTAAGCAGCGCTGCGGTCCAGACCTGGTCGAATGCTTTGGATATGTCTAGAGCGACAATCTGGGATTCACCATAGATTCACCATAGACTTCTTCCAAGAATGGGTGACAAAGGAAAGGAGGTGGTCAGTTGATCTGCACTGACGGAGTTCATACTGCCTGTCGTGGATTAGACTGTTTTTCAAGAAATTTTAGTAATTCGGTGCTTATATACTTTTCCATCACATTAGAGACGACTGAAAGGAGATAAATAGGCCTGTAGTTGCTAGGAAGCGCTTTGGATCCTTTCTTGGGGACGGGTTCTACTCAATCAGTTTTCCAGTTAATAGGGAATATGCCTCTATTGTAAGATGTCTGAAACAGACAAGTCAGAATAAATTAGTTTTAAGTAAGACACAGATAGATATCATGAAATCTAGAAAAAATTACTGCTACAGATTGTTCTGTAGCAATTAGCCGTAATTCTATCATTAACAATTTGGCAATGCATTTAGAACAATACCGTTTCCAGCGTTTCGAAGTTGCAAGTTGGTTATTGAGAAATCAATAACGGAAGTATATTCATTTACTGAAGCCTTTATTTCAGCGATACCTGAGTCGATAGCTTTTGTAGCTGAATACCACTTAACACTTCATTGTCCATTATATGGAAGCTTTTCTAAATCCGTCTAAGAATAGATTAGGATTTACCACGTAAAGCTCTTTGGTAAAATTCAATATACGTCACTTACGGGGATAGACAACTTGATCCGAGAAAAAAGATAGATAAAACCGCACCGTGAAGTAATCAGTAAAACTTAGCATTGATTAACAAACAGCAAAGAAAAGTTTACACTTTAATGTGTTTTTAAGTAGTTATGTGAGACGGGACAAGAATCGAATATCTCTGGCCCTTGAGAGGGATAAATGCCAGTATCAATTTACATGCAAAGCATTATTTAATGCTTCAGCGCAGAAACTATAAACTATTCAGCAGTTCCAATCCCAGATCTCTTCTTTGATTTTCATTAGCTTTGAACTGAGACTTTTAAAATAAGAGAAATGTATCTTATATTTATGTGACACGAAAAAAGTTTACTGACTCGATTGCCGTTAATTATGAAGAATTATATATAATATTAAATTTATTTTGCAGTCTAAGTATTAAAATCATTTTTCTAACATTGTGCACACAATTAAACAAATCTTTTACAAACTTTTGAATATATTGCTTGGAGATATACAGTGAGTCCGCATAAAATGGAACAAACTCCGTAACGTCTTTAGGGGGCAAGCAAAAAAAAAACGTCGCTGAAACATGTCAAACATAAAATTTGAATGTGCACGTTTTAACATTTTAACATAAGTTTTTTCTGTGACGTCATTGGCTTTATAGATATGAGATCATCGTCTATCTTTTTAAATGGTAATCCATACTTATGATAGTTCTATTAGAAAGAGCGCCTTTTTCTGAAAACAGATTACTAAGCTTCACAGTATGTTACATAGAAAAATTTTTGAGAACATGGAGGTATAAGTTTAGTATAGTATAGTGTGTTTATTGATTTAAATTTTACAGTATGTTCCACAAATAAGCATAAGCTTGTGCTTGCAGTTAACACAATTTTCTTTTATGTTCCAAACTAAACTGCCAAAATATTTTTATAAAATGTCACTTAGAAATTTTGTTCAGCGTACGTTTCTTTTTCAGCATTTCTACCAATAACACTCGTACAGCTGCCACTAGTATTCATCTACCATTATTAGAGAACTCATTCCAATATAACACCAAATTGTTTAACTAATATTAAAAGTCTCATCACTGTAATTTTGACATTTCTACTTGACATTTAATGTAACAATGTAAAAAAGTCGGTAACAAGGCATGAGACAATATTAAATTAAATGTTCAAATTGTTGTCTATTAATTTCTTGACAATACGCAAATTCAAAATCCTGGAATTCTTGTCGTTTGTGTCGGGATTTGTTTTATTTCCATGGTTATTTTTTTTGCAATTCTGCGATGTTTCGCGTTTAGTCTACATAAGCTGTAGATTTTATGTAAACCCACGAAAGACCTAGGGAGTTAGGTACAGAGATCTTGCTGGGCATTTAATAAATCCTCTTCTACCGATCCACCTATTCAAGAAAAGTATGTTAAGTTAAACACGTACTGTTCTCGAGCAGTGCGGAGAAGCTTCATTCTGTTAAAACTAGATTGCATCACGGGGAATCTTATGGTTTGCTCCATTTCGATCAATCATAGTTAGTTCAGGAGTTATGTGCTGTTTAGTTCATTAAACAAAATTTCAAATGGCTGTGTCTCAGTGACATTTTAACTTGACTTAATTAATGAAGCTTATTATAAATTGATATGAGCCTCGGTGGTTCAGGGGCCAGAACGTGTGCCTCTGAACCGAAGGGTACTGGGTTCGATCCCAGGGTACTCCTTTCACTTTTTCAGTACAAAATGTAACATTAACATCAACCGAGGTTCTGGCATTGTATTCGAGCAAGTTGAATGTCTGCACGTTCCGCCCTTCGGAGGGGGCGTAAAGCCGTTGGTCCCGTGTCCATGCGATGTTGGGCACGTTAAAGATACCTACCCTCCTTACAGAAAGGCAGGGGTTCGGCAAATTTTTCAGGATAGTGAGGTGAAACTGCTCCCTGGCGTCGGTGATTGGCCATAGTCGCGGAAATAGGCCGACGATAAAGAAACAACACACACACACACACACACACACACAAATTGATATAAGGTTGACGTTAATTTAAACTGTCATAAGGTTTCTAAATAACAAAGTGAAGAGAAGCCAAATTGACAATAATTGAAATTACATAGAAAAAACCGTACAGTAGAGGCAGGATCGTAATACCAGTGCCATGTCTGGAAGAAATATCAGTTTTGCCAAAAATATTCTTATGTAACCTATTCTGAAATTTCGTAATCTGTATTCATAAAAAGCCGCTGTTTCCAATAAAACTGTGAAAATTTACCATTTAGAAAAGTGACGATGACGTCACATATGCGATACTGATGACGTCACAAGACAATGCATGTCAAAGTGCGCACATCTAAAGCTTATGTTTGACATGTTTTAGAGATTTGGTTTTTTTGCACTCGGTTTTACGAATTTTTTTCCATTCTATGTGGTCTCACTGTATTTTGTAACAAAAAATTCAAACTGGAAAAAAGTTAGGACGCTGTTTGATATCTCCCCGTACCTTAACCCAGAATACATTTGCTTTTGTTAAATAAATTGAATAGATTATCTGGATCACACCAATTTTTTCAATTTTGTGCTTTCTGAAAAAAATTTCAAATCATAGCAAGCTCAATTTTCTATGAAAGTAGAAAATAAAAGTTTGACATGTGCAGATATTGTAGTTTCTTCAAGCAAAATTTGCCTTATAAATTTAATTAAAATTACAAAAACTTTCCAGGAGAAAATTTACCATGTTTTCTGGAAAAACTGACCCGACGCTATTTCCAAAGGAGACCACATGTTAAATCATAAACATGCCTGCCAAGTTATAACATGGAATGTATTTTATCATGGTAATCACTTGCATGATTTCATTTTAGCCAACCCAATCGTATAGGTTTAAAAAAGTTTTCTACAACTCAATTTTTTTGGCTCCAAAGCCCATTATGTTATTTTTATAAAATTCAACACCCATGATTCTTTTAAAAGGACTTATTAGGAGTTATGCACAAAAGACCCGTTGGGGTTAGAGCGCTCACATGGTAAAGACATATAATATACGACCTACTAAACAATCTGCAAAAAGGTCTACTACAAATTAATCAATTTCCTGCAAATATGCTAGACAAATGGAATGAGGTGATAATTTAAACATAAACGTAAGAACCTATCTAACACATGTCATGCAATATTTTGTTCTTACGTAGATAAATGTGTTATACCGGCGTTTCTCAAACTTTTAGTATTTGCGACCCAAATTCCAATCAGAATTCCAATCGCGCCCCTCTGTCTTACGTCCACCATAGCGGACAGTCTCGCGGCTTCTCGAGAAGTTGCTATTTCTTTCGAATATTCTAGAACGTCTCAACATCTTTCAGCTACAGCCTGTTTCAGTCGAGTCGATCCTTCTACTGTGAATGTGTATGTTGTTATTTGCGTGTTAATTGCAATTCACGATATTCGAGTATCAGGAGATTTATACAGTGTATACAGAAACATGGATACATTTTCAAGTGGGCGCAAGCGAGCATTTGACGACAGTAAAGCATCAACAAGTGTACAGATAAGAGTGGTTCTGAAGCAAACATCAAGAAAATGAAATCGCCATTTTTCTAGAAGAGGAAAACTGGAACCCGAGAAGTTTCGAGATGCTTTATTTGTGACTAAATTGAGCTACTTGGTCAAGATATTCGAAAAAATAAATACGTGGAATCTTGAGCTCCAAGAAGCAAACACACATATGTTGGATACGAGTGATATACTCAATGCGTTTTGTAGAAAACTGGAAATATGGAGCACAAATGTAAAGCAAAAAAAAACCTTGAAATGCATATGTAGATGAGTGTGTTAAAACTTACAAAGCTAAAGAACAACATGTGGAAGTTGTTTTTTAAACAATTAAAATCAATTACCCATGCTGAAAAAGAATTTTCAAAAGTGTTATCCTGCTGACTTCAACTTAATAGCAAGTTACGAGTGGGTTTTGGATGCATCTTAAAATACTCCCTATTGCCTCTCAACTGCAGAAGGAGAAATCTTTACAGACTTCACGGCAAGTGGCGAAATCAAAAGACAATTTCGTAATAAATCACCTTTTGAATTTTGGTCATGGTTGGATGATGAGTTGTCTGTACTGAAAAGAAGATAATTTGTATACTATTACCATTTTTAACATCCTACCTTTGCGGAACCGAATTTTCTGCGGTGGCTGCTTTGAAGACAAAATATAGATCACAGCTAAATATAGAAAAAGAGCTTAGAGTGTCAGTCTCTAATATTAAACCTTCTTTCGGTAAACTTTGCTCTGAAAGACAGGCCCAAGGGAGTTACAAATAATTATTAATCATGTTTTTACTTTAATGTTGACAAGTTAATTGAGGGGCCCAATGGATGGAGGGGCTAACTGACATTTTGTGAGACCTTGGGATTTTCATAGAATGAAGGAGCTAAATGATACTGTATCAGTTAGTACCGACTTAGAATTTAAAACTTTTCGAAAAAATTTTTATCTCAAAAAATAAAATAGCTATGGTAACCAAATTTGGTAGGTAAGTTTATAATGTAACAAGTAAGCTATTGACCAAAATAAGACTTCTATGTTACAAGAAAAAAGTTATAAAAAAATATTTTGTGCCAGATTATTTCTATGAAAATTCACTACCATAACGCACTTGCTGCGTCCAGACTTTTTTATTTCAAATAAAACATGCCATTTTTTTCAAATTAAACTTTGAGTTCCTTGTAAAGTTTGATGTTGATGTTTTTTGATGTATTATATATCAAACATCAACCGTCTTCGAGTTATATCGATTTTTTATTAAAAACATTTAAATCTTTTTCATGGTTTATTTGTTGTATATGTATCCAAAATCTGTGTAATTTTCCCTAACCGCGTGTGAGTATCAACTCAATATAAATTATTTCAGAATAGGATGTATCGTTTCGTAGCTCGTACCGGGTGTGACAAATTATGTTGACATTTTGTGCAAGTTTTGAGTACTGTAACTTGCGTATTGCAAATGGAACACTCTGCATTTTTGATGTGAGCAGTTTCACTGTTTGGTTATTTTCCAATTCATATTAGCATGTCCTATACCTAAATTCAATAGTTAGCGAGATATAAGATCATTAATACAATAATGGTTATTGGTCATATGAATAAGCAGAATTTACAGGGAAGTGTGCTTTGACAGTCAGCTAATTTTGACAGCTTTCACCGACAACAGATTGCGATTTATGTAAACAACTGTCATGTAAGAGATCTGTTACAAATTGTTAAAATGTCCTGTGTCGGTTTTTGTAACGAAGATTTCCTTAACCCATTATTGCATAAGGTCCGTTTGAACGGACGTTGCAATTTTAACGGTTCTGCTGTACCAATGCCAAGTAGAGGGGGCGGTACTCAATCATCTGTCTTCCAGACATACTAGGAATGCCAAATATAGCGTTGAATGTATTGTGAGTGGTAGTGATTTTGGTATTTCACTTAGAAATGGATCCCAGTTTATACAGTACTAGAAATGGAAGGTAAGTTGTTTTTTTTTCTATTCGTGAATGTGATTATACTTTGTCATTGTGAAAGGGATAATAATCTATTCAGGGTTACTCTTGTAAGATAGATTTATGTAAAAGTGTGAAAGTTAAACTGCAATATTGCAATTTCTCAGGCGTCCGCTATAACGGACGTTATGCAGGGTAGCGCTTCATGTAGTAATTTCAATGTTTTTCTCGTTTCTAGATTATCTCTTCATGAATTATTAAAACTGCTAGAGAATCATGATGACATACTATCAGGTGCATCTATTTACATACAAATGCCTGAAGACAGAGGGGCTGAGACAGAAGAAGATATCGACATTTCTGATGCTGAAAACTCAGCCAATATAAATCACTTATATTGCGCCAGGGATGTGAACTTCGTTTCTCTGATAGAGAGTCCAATGAAGAATGTGATATTTCCTTGGACAATTTGGAAAGTAGGACCGTACGGGATCAAGAGTCAGAGGTCCATGTATCTGACGAAGAATATGATATTCCATTAGCAGTTTTGCGAACTAGAATGAAGTCTTCTATGCCAAGTTCCACAAGCGTATCTAAAAAACGTCGAAAGCATCAGTGGAGAGAGCAAGATCCAGACTCTTCTTTAATGACTTTGGATTGTATTGCAAGGTGTCCTTCAGTGAATACACAGGATGCTGAAACGCCAGTAGATTTCTTCAAATATTTTTGACGAGAACCTAATTGAAAAGATTGTTGTTCGAACAAACAATTATGCACAACAGAAAAATATTCTTCTGAATGTTACACAAAGTGAGATTTATGTAATGTTAGGGGCATTCTTGTTGTCTGGGTATGCAAAATATCCAAACAAGCGAATGTATTCGCACAAAAGTGATGACATTCCACATATTCTGCAGAACAGCATGCGCTTGAATAGGTTCGAGCTCACACTTAAATGTATCCATTTCAACAATAACCTCGGTCGTGATATTGATAGATTGTATAAGCTCCGACTCCTGATAGAGAAACTCAACAATAATTTCCGTGAGCATGGTGGTTTAGAAGAACATTTGTCTATAAACGAGAGCATTATTCCATATTACGGAAAACACTACGCCAAGCAATACATAAAAGGCAAGCCAATAAGATTCGGTTTTAATAATTGGGCCTTGTGTACGAGTAATCTAGAGCATTTGATATATACACTGGCAAATCGGATATCGCAAGAACATATGGCTTAGGAGGTGATGTTGTTACTGAGTTGGTCAAAAAAGCTAGAATTGAGTCAAATAAAGGATACAAACTTTATTTTGATAATTACTTTACTAGCATTCCTTTGTTAGACCATCTTTCCAAAGAGAATTTTTCCGCTACAGGTACCGTTAGACGGAATAGGTTAGAAGGTTGTCCATTTCCTGATAAAAAATATTGGTCAAAAGAAAAAAGGGGAGCCTATAGATTCATGTCAAATGAGCATCTATCACTGGTACAATGGAAAGATAATAAGATTTTTACAGTAGCATCCAATTTTAAAACTAATATAGTAACAAACACAACTAGATGGTGCAGAGAGGAGAAGGGGAAAAAGAGTGTACTTCAGCCAAAAATGATATCTAATTATAACAAAGGAATGGGAGGGGTAGATAAGCTAGATATGCCTATTGCTGGTTATAAAACACGAATAAGACAAAGAAAATGGTATTGGCCTATTTTTGTTATTTACTTGATGCATCAGTAATAAATGGATGGCTTCTTATGAGAAAGATCAAACCACATGATGCAAACTGTATTCGCCTATTGAAGTTTAGAAGGTGTTTAGCATTGTCATTTCTGACAACATATAGGACAAGGCTGTTGTGCACCATACCATCCACCGTAACCCATGACATGAGGTATGATAATGTTGGACATCTGATTGAATATGTAGAAACTGATAGGAGATGCAAACAGTGTACTAAAAAAAGTAAATTCATTTGCATTAAGTGTAAGGTAGGGCTTCACCCAAAATAATGCTTTGTTTAGATACCATACAAAATAGTTTTCAATAATATGTACATAACTGGCTTATCTGAATAAATCTTTATTTCATAAAATTGAAACTTACCTTTGCGTCCCTATTGCATAGCTTCCGATAAAACGGACGCCCATTATAGAAAAAACTAAACAAAAATTATTTGTTATACTCATTGAAGCATACTATTTACAGACATACTTGACTAATGAAACTGAAAACACAAAGAAATCAAATTTTTATGATTATATGCACTAATGGGTTAATATTTTAATAATTTATGGCGAGCGTAAAAACAGTAACTAAATTAGTAACCATATCCTTACGCGAACAAAATACTTCAAGTTTAAAGGGATGAAACAGCAAGAAATTGATAGTCTATGTTAACATCCAAAATTCCCAATTAACAGTTTTTCTCCTAGTTGAATAATTTTGCAAATATCGATATTGAACAATGCGATTGAAATATATCGCATGTCGTTCCACGTAAAGAGTATTCTAGAACTAACAATAAAACTATCGTCAATATCTAACTTCATAGAAACAGTGTAATACAAAAATATTAGCAATAAACAGGTCTTTAATTTAAATGGCATGTAAAACGTGATATATATAAACGAGCCACATTGTCTGAACTAATATATTAAAATGTTGAGCACAATAAACACGTCGTTAGCACCATACCTGCATAGAAGTACATAAAGTTTGGAGAATATTGTCCCATTAGTGTACTCTATGACACAGGCTTGTAGATAACATTTATATTCTGTGAAAATATGCTTAGGAAACAGAGCCAAAACACATAATGTTTTAGTTTTATGTACATGTGCCATTCTGTTATACAAGTGTGCATTTTTTTAGTTACGATAAAAAAAGTTAGGGTTTAGATGAATCGGCATTTTCACAAAGATGCTTAATTATAATACTATGCGAGTACATACTAGTCCAGTTAAATTAGACAAAAATCGCCATAACCTGGAAATTTGCAATAAAAATCTGAAAATTTACACAAACGTTAAAGATGACGTCCTTGTTCGAATTCCACAAGTCCCAAGCACTAAAACTTCGGGAAATTCCGCCATCTTTAAAAAGCCGCTGCCATCTTTGATATTTCTATTTCTGGCTTAGCGAGCGAACCCAACGTCCGATTTTGTTCGGTTTTGCGTCAAGTTGTTTTTTTTGTCCTATATTATTATGTTAAAAATCTATAAGATTTAAAAAAACTCTGGACGCAGCAAGTGCGTTATCGCAGTGAATTTTTATTTAAATGCTTTGAATATCAAATATGTCTTTTTAATGCAAGCAGTCATCAATTTGGTTACCGGTATAACCTATATAGTAGAAACATTGTGCCATATTTTATCAAAATAACTTATTGTTTGAAAATGTACAAAAATTTTCCGACAATAAACTTTAAACGTTGGTTTCCTAGCCAACAAACCTTAGGTTAATAGCAAATTGAGTTATTTAAATTTGAAGCATTTAATGAAAATTTGCTACCACTTACTGCGTCTTGATTTTTTTCTTACAAACATATTTCGGTAAAAGATGCAACAAAATAACGCTGTTCGAAAAAAAATTTGTAGGGATCACCAGCGACTTATGGGCTAGCCGGTGATTGTCAAAATAATTTTATAAGATGCAGCTCAAGATACCCTTATAATTAACTTATACAATTTTTTCTCGTATCTTGTATATTAATAATTATATTGAGCTTTACCGTAGAAACGCGTCACCCTGTATATATGTAAGCAGATCAAAACTGAACGTAAACCCGGATATGGATTCCAGCGGGCCTAGTTTGCGCTCATTTGAAGAAATCTTTTTAAAATTCTAAAGTCGCGGTCTCCTCATAGACGAATTTTTTGTACGAAACTTAGCTAAAAATTATAGACCGTTAAACCATAAACTTAACTAAAACTACCACCAAAGCATCAGAGAAAATAACTAACCTGTTGCATATCAGCTCCTTTTGTAAAACTTCGATGTGTTGATAAAACATAACAAACACTGCTTAGTTCACCCACTAACATTAATAAAGGAATAATTTGCACTTGTATATAAACATTTCCCAAATAACAAATAATTTGTCGACTCAAACAGATAAAAACATATAAAACAATCTCATACCAAACGTCAGTTACAGGTTACAGCGTCTAACAGACCTGCGCAATAATATCAAATGTTCCGTCGCATAGCAACAACATACTAAATCTCATATAAGGTTTACGATTGACAGTCAAACGCGGCGATATTAAAAATTAATGTTTCAAATTTAAATAGCTCCATTTTCTGTAAACCTAGAAAGCTAAATTTTGGCGCCTAGTTAGGTCTTTTCCAAAGCAATATATGCACCAAATTTCATTGAAATGTCTTTGTAATTTTCGGAGAAAAAAATTTTTTTCGAAAGAAAACTCAACATTTTCCCGGAAAACCTTCTCCGATTTTCCTAGCTAACGAACTCATTCAAGATATTAATAAAAGAAAGGAACTTGCCGAGTTTCATCAAAATCGGTTAATTATTTTTTGAGTTATCGGTTGGATACATATATATATATATATATATATATATATATATATATATATATATATATATATATATATATATATATATATATATAAACATATATAAACATATAAAAATCGAAACTGACCCCGGATATGGGTTCTAGGGGCCCAAATTCGCGCTCATTTGAAGAAATTTTTGCAAAGTCTCACCATCGTTACCTCTCTATTAGTGAATTTTTTCTAAATAAAAATTCACTAAAAAACGATAGTAATTAGTCCTACTGGGTTAAAATGTAGCTGCAAAAAACGAAATAAAGGGTCGAAGAGTATGAGCTGTTCTTTTCACTGACATTGAATGCTATTGATTTAATTAGTTTTCCATAATTAAGAGGGAAAATAACGATTTAAAATTTATTTGTTATTTATAAATATACAGTGCCTTATTCGGGCAACAAATAACACAAAACGCAAATGCAGCAGTAAAGCAGGGGCGGGGACTGTAATCGACAATGTCAACGTCACCTCAAGGAGCATTCTTAGCAAGTGTCATCAGGTTGCTATCCCACAAAGATGACTTTTCTTTTTTTTTCATTTCACGTCCTACAAAAATAACAATGCAAAAAATATTTGAAAATGCAGTAAACTACGCAATTTGACGCAAATACGAAGAAAATCGGATGCTTGGTTCAGTCGCTAAGCTTAAATTTCAAAAATTCGCGGTTTTCCCAAGATGGCGGATTTTCGTAGGATTTTTTGGGATTTTCAAGATTTCAATTGACAATTTGCATTTGTTTTTCTTATCACACCTGATAGTCATAGATGATTTTTCATATTTTTTTAATTTCACGTACTACAAAAATAACGATGCAAAAAATATTTGAAAATGCGAACTTCATGTTTGATTTCAAGCATCACTATTTTATCGCCATGACCTGTGACGTCACGAGACAGTACAATAGTCAACAATGAACTTGCTTCTCTGTGTTTACGTCCTGTCTTATTGATTGAATCTTGGCTTCTGCACGCGATTTTATTTGACAATGTGGAAAATAAAGCTTATATAACAGGCCGATTAGCATAGTTCGCGAAGTGAGTAACCTCTCGGAACAGACTAGGAGGTTGCGGGTTCGAGTCCTGTATTCAGGGAGTCGGTCTTGTTCACTCGAATGTGGAAAATCTAGCTTGTGATGAGTTATGGGTGGTGTCCTTTGTTTATATGGGGATGCAAGCCCCCGGCACCCACCGCGCCCCTACATCGCTTACACTTCTGTGTGCGGAGTTTTTCTGCTGTGGTGTTATTATTATTATTGTACCTACTGTCTAGTACCAAAATGTACTAAAACGACTATAAAAACTCCAAGGAAATGTTTTTGTTGTTCCAAATGTGGCTCAAATTAGACACCAATGTTGCAAAGTTATAAAGCCTACAACATGTATCTGAGAAAACCGACTTATATTACTGTGAAGACCATTTTAATGAAAGTACCTCCTCATTTTCACAATGAATATTAGTGATATGAGGTTAACATTCTTATAATACGTTATTAAGTTAGGTTGTAATTTCAATGTCGTCAAGGTATGCTTATCTGTACGTATTAAGTATTACCTTTACATATTACCCTTAGTATTAACAACCGGCAAAAATCATGGTTATTAGTTAACGAAATTATTGGGTTTTCATCCACTAATTATCTGAAGTTAATTCAGAGATAATTTCTCTATCAAAAACATATGGTAGATTTGAGTTAATGTTGTCATGTCATGTTGACTTTACTTAAAACAAAATATATTGCAAATGACATGAATAAGAACACGATATACTGGGCTAAATACGTACTCAACTAGCATTGACTTACTTACACATACTTTCCAGCTTTTGCTCATTTTATTTCAGCACACATGAAGTCTGGATTTTCACCAAAGAACTATGTCAGCGTAAATGAGTCAATTCTTGGCAAATTCCCTGACTGCGCTTTTTAAAAACCTTGGTGTCCAATTTTATTACGCACGCTTTACAGTATTCAACTAGAAGAAACACAATAAACGAATAAAATTCATCACGATGTTGAAAAACAAGCGACTGTACTTATAATACCATAAGGCAATTGTGAGCACGATATTTATTTACTATACAACTACGTCACGACCAGTAGCAGAACGTTTGAAATCACATGATAATAAATTGAATTTTTATTTTACTTTAAAAGTCTTATGCCCGGTTTCACAAATCCCGATTAAATATTTAACGGCCGGTTGGTTAATCAAGGCTTAATACAACCAATCACGGATTCTAAATATTTGGTTGTCATGGCGAAAACCCGAATGATAATCTGTGATTGGTTGTCTGAAGCCTTGATTAACCAACCATCCCTTAAATATTTAATCGAGCTTTGTGAAACTGGGCATTTGCCTGTCCACTATATATGTTTTTTGATACATGTAATAATGTTCTATGTAGGAAAACCTATTAGGTAAATGTTAAATTCATGTAATGAAAATCCATGCAAATTATCTATTAGGCCATCATCTTTATTATTTCTGGCAATTTTCAGCTTTTTATTTTAAATGTCGTGGTAAATGTCTTATGTGACTCGAGTTAGTTAGTTAGTTAAAATGGATTAGATGGCCTCGGAGGCTCAAGTCCATTAGCCACAGATTTTTCTAATTCAGTTTAGAAAATACTATGCCATCGTTCTTCGTTATGATCTGTTATAATAGAACATAGAAAATCAGAGACAAGTGTGACTTTTACAGTGAAAACTGATATTCGATATATGACTCGACTACACGTGGAAAACTAGAATTATGGACTAATATCACCCCAGTAGTGTGTTCGCGCACGAGGTTAAAAATAAAAAATATATAAATAAAACATGATTCTCCACCCATGAATGGTTTCCTATCTCCGAAACCATCCATGTGGGGAACCATGTTCATGAATATTTTTCTGCATATTTCGGGCAGCGCTATCTCCCCTTGAAAGCTCGTGACACGTTTTTATTACCACCCTGTATAAACCATAGTAAAACATTTTTAAAAGCTACTAACTTGTTTAGCTGGCAAACAGTAACGAATTCTGCTTAAATTACTCTCGGAAAAACAAAAGTGTTGAGTGTGACTTTTATATTATTTTTAGACAAATGACAATACTTGAGCTGTCGTGACATCTATCTGTAAGAGATTTAACTGTAAAACTAACCATATGAATATGAAACCACAACAAAGAACAAAATATTTCATGCAGCGGAGGAAAAAATCCCATAAAATCTCTGAGCTTAGAATCTCAAAGCGTTGACAGTAAAAGTAGGCCAAGCTCTAAATAATGAATGGCGTAACGCTCCTTGCTGCCTGTCTATATCATGTTTAGCCACAAACTCTCAGCTGATGCACTTTCTCATGTATGAGTTGCAAACTATAATATTTTAACAGAACGTTTTCAGGTGGCTGAGTAAAACAAAACAAGCCTTGAATGGAAGCTTCAACGGAAATATTGAAAGAGGAACAGGGACAAGGAGAATTTACATAATAATTAGATTCGTATATGTGTTTCTTATTTAATATAGGTAATCTCTATATCTGCAGCTCTCTGCTCATTATACATGGCCATACATATATTTGAAATAGTGGAAGTAACTCAAAAAAAAAGAATTAATCAGAAAATGTTTCAAACAAAAGTTGTTGGACATTTTGATCTGTTTGTATACCTCTGATGTTGGTTGCTCCTGAATCGCTTTAGAAACGTATGGTCATGTAGTAAGCCTAAAAACAAGAAGGCATGTTATAACATGCCTATATATAGTGGACCCAAAACTAACAATTTAAATGGTGAAAAATCTCAACGCTACCGAGACAGGGTCAGGATCATAAAACAACTTTTGCTGAAATTCAGAAAAGACAATTTTGATCTGTTTGTGCACCTCTGATGTTGGTTGCTCCTTAATCACTTTAAAAACGTATTTTCATGTAGTAAGGCTAAAAACAAGAAGGCATGTTTAATAGTGGACCCGAAACTGACCACTTAAATGGTGAAAAATCACAACGCTACCGAGACAGGCTCAGGTTCATAAAACAACTTTTGCTGAAATTCAGAAAAGACCTACAAGGCAGTAATATTATCCTAGTAATGTTAGACCCATTTGGAGCACATTTTCGACATGACAGTCATAGATCTGGTGAGTCTGGCAGATGATGTACTGTGCAGATTCCGCCGAAAACAAGACAAACTCCCACGTTATGCGCGATGCCAGTGCGAAACCCTAACGAAGTCGTCGTTATCGTTATTCCGGATAAAATCGGACAAGGTTTTCCAGGAAAATTTTGAGTTTTCTTCGGTGCATATTAGTTTGAGAAAGACCTAACTATGTGTCAAAATTCAGATTTCTACGTTTACAGAAAATTGAGATATTCAAATTTGAAACATTTATTTTTAATATCACGGCGTTTCATTGACAATGGCAAACCTGGCTTATATGAGATCTAGTCTGTCGTTACCCGGCAACGGAACATTTGATATTATTGCGCAGGTTTGTTACATGCTTTAACTGACGTTTATCATAATAGTATTAGATTGTTTATCTGTCTATCTGTTTCAGTCGACAAATTATTTGTGTTATTTGGGCAATTTTTATATACAAGTGCAAATTATTCCTTTATTAATGTTAATGGGTGGACTAAACAGTGTTTGTTAGGTTTTATCAACACATATAAAGGATCGAAGATATACAAAAAGAGCTGATATGCAACAGGTTAGTTATTTTCTCTCTGATGCTTTGGCGATAGTTTTAGTTAAGTTTATGGTTTAGCGATCCATAATTTTAAGCTAATTTTCGTACAAAAAATTCGTCAATGAGGAGACCGCGACTTTAGATTTTTTTTAAAGTTGTTCAAATGAGCGAAAACTAGGCTCCCTGGAATCCATATCCGGGTTTACGTTCAGTTTTTATCTGTTTACATATATACAGGGTGACGCATTTCTACGGTAAAGCTCAATATAATCATTATTATACAAGAGACGGGAAAAAAGTGTATAAGTTAATTATAGGGTGTCTTGAGCTGCATCTTATAAAATTATTTTAGTAATCACTGACTGGCCCATAAGTCGTTGGTGATCCCTGCAAATTTTTTTCGAACAGCCTTATTTTATTGCATTTTTTATCGAAATATATTTGTAAGAAAAAATCAAGACGCAGTAAATGCGTTTTGGTAGCAAATTATCATTAAATGCTTCAAATTTAAATAAATCAATTTGCTATTAACTTAAGGTTTGTTGGTTAGGAAACTAATATTTAAAGTTTATTGTTGGAAAATTTTTGTATATTTTCAAACAATAAGTTATTTTGATAAAATATGGCACATTGTTTCTACTATATAGGTTACACCGGTAACCAAATTGATGACTGCTTGCATTAAAAAGACATATTTGATATTAAAAGCATTTTTATAAACTTTTTTGATCTAAAATTATCGTGTTTCAGGATTTTTTAGTAAATCCATACCGTAATTGAGCTAGTGAATTTATTCTATTTGGCTGACGGAGACTGTAGATTTTTTTCAAAACGTACTTGTTGGCAAACAATTTAAAACTTTCCACTTAAGTTGCAATGGTCATATTATATTTGTGTAAAATTGTGATAAAAATTTCAATTCAGCAAACCCATCGTGATGCAGAATTTCGTTCAATATTGTTTAATGGTAAAATTACCTGTAAAAAAATTGTGGATAGTGAATGACATTTTAAATTAGCAGATGTAGCTACAACTTATCTTATATATACAGATTATCTTAAAATACGCTATATTATATAGGGTTAAGTCGTTAATCTTTCCCTCTCCAGAATGAGTTTTAATTAAATTTTATAATAATTTATTAAGTCTACGTCATATAATAAATAAGCTATCTACCAGCATTTATGATTCTTAGCTAAACGATTGATACTCAGTCAACAAAAATATTATTTTTTCTAGATTCTAGATACATTATCTGGTGCAACCAATTTGGTACAATGTTTACTTCATAATTGATGTAAAATACAATATACGTATAAATATTTTTTGCTAACTCGTTATAAAACCAAAAATAGTTTTTATGTCATACTAGTTTATTATTGTGTTTTTATTGCTTAGTTACCAACTACATAATGGTGTGCTTTATGCCCACGGGCCATAAACTGTACTTTATGGCCCGCTGTCATACTAGTTCATTATTGTGTTTTGATTGCTTAGTTACCAACTACATAATGGTGTACTATATGCCCACGGGCCATAAAGTGTACTTTATGGCCCGCTGTCATACTAGTTCATTATTGTGTTTTGATTGCTTAGTGACCAATTACATAATGGTGTACTTTATGCCCACGGGCCATAAAGTGTACTTTATGGCCTGCGCGGGCAAAACGTACTTTATGGCTCGCGCGCACATCAAAACAAATAATTTTTGTTTGACTTCTTTAAAAACCTTTATTAATGAAATTACAGATAATGGAATAAAACTAATATGTAAATATTTAATTAACATTATTTAGTCGAATTAACATAAAATTGACAGTTCTGAAAATATCCGGTGATAGTTAGGTTGCCTTCAGCAAACGGTGATTCATGTTTCATTGTTTGGGTATGGCTAGTATGACATAAAATTTTGTATGCACCGCTGGTATAAATAGAGGTGTATGCCCTCGAGCGAGTTACAAACCCTCGGGCCGGAGGCCCTCTGATTTGTAAAATCGTCGCTCTCGGGCATAAACATCTATTTATACCCTTGGTACATAAATACCTATTAAGCAACTTACTGATTTTATTTCCATTGATTTTAACCTTGCTAAAATGTTGGCTGCGTTAGTAAACTTTTACATTTCTAGATTTCTTTAAACAATATTTAGATTTCAAGATAGTATTAATTATATTATATACATGCAGTGTTCTAATTTACAAAACCCGAAGATCATATACAGCTTAAGTGAATTTTCGTAGAAAAAAATAGAGAGATCCCGACTTTTGATTTGGAAAAAAATTTTGCAAACGAGCGCGAATTCGGATCCCTAGAACCGATATCTGGGGTCAGTTTTGATTTTTATATGTTTATATTCGACTTTTTTTTTTAATTTGGAATAAACCTCCGCACTGAAAAAATGTTTAGTAATAGTAATAATTTACTGGCTCATAATTTCAAAAACTTCCTTTTATGGAGATTTTAAAACAGTATACAACATTATCAATATATCTAAAAATAATTCACTGTCGACAATTGAAAGTAAATTTGGAAGTGAAATCGGGTAGCTAATAAACAAAAACCAATGGATTTTCACATTTATGAAAATTATTTCTGTCAGTGTCAGTAAGATTACTAATTTGTACTTGTTACACACGCTCTTACTTCTCAGTGAATTAATTCACTAACAGACTTTGTTTTACTCTGAATTTTTGATACAATGGAAAATCAAGTGAATTACACCCATCAAGGGTATGCGGACATGCATCTTATTTATGGAGAGACTCGATACGTGCCATTCAGAGGTGGTGTGGCTTACAACGCCAGACGAGCGGCAAACATATATGCGCAGCGCTACCCAGACCGACAACATCCATATTACGGCGTGTTGATAAGAACCCATAACGCCTACGGCGCTGGTAGAATGCCTGGCATTGATCCTGTTGATCGAACTGGGCGACCGCGAACTGCAGACGAGGATGCTGTTCCGGATGCTGTTATCGAAGACCCTGGTACCTCGGAGCGAAAAGTACAGAGACGAACTGGTTGTCGCAAGGTCTACTTCTCATAGAATTTTAAAAAGGTATGGGTACCGTCCTTACCATATTCAGAGGGTCCAAGTTTTGGACCGCGTGACTACGCAAGGCGCAAGCGATTTTGCGATATTATGTTAAGAAAAATCAGACAAGATCCCAATTTAGTCGATAAAGTTATATGGAGTGACGAACCAGCATGTAAAAATGATGGATACATGAACTTTCAAAGCTTCCATAGTTGGAAAATTGACAATCCACATGAGTTCAGAGAGAATCCGTCGCAGCATCAATTTAAGATAAACCTCTGGGCCGGTATTTATAACGGACCACTTCTGGGACCGGTGGAATTGCCTTCTACGTTAAACGGCCAAAGACATTTGGCATTCTTACAAAATGATTGATCAGAACTGGTGGAAAAAAACCATTAGAACTTCGGAGGACAATATGAATTCAAAATGATGGATGCCCAGCCCACTATGCCTTAGAGGTAAGGCAATACTTGAATCAGACAAACCCGAGCAGGGGGATTGGCCGTCTTGTGTCCAGCTCTCTCACCGGACCTGAATCTACAAGAATTTTTTTATTGGGGAAGCTTTATATATATATATATATATATATATATATATATATATATATATATATATATATATATATATATATATATATATATATATATATATATATATATATATATTACACCGATAACTCAAACAATAATGGACCGATTTGGATGATCAAGTTTGGCATGTGTCTTCCTTTTGTAAGTGGCTTGGACAAGTACGTTAGCCAGCAAAATCGGACGAGGTTTTCCGGTAAAATTTTGAGTTTTCATTCGAAAAAAAAAATTATCACAAAAAATAAAAAGCTATGATTTGAATTTGGTAGGTTTATGATATAAAAAGTAAACTACACCACAAACTTTAGATGTGACAACATGAAAAATTATAATAAAATACTTTGTGCCAGATCATTTCTATGAAAATTCACTACCATAACGCACTTGCTGCATCCAGACTTTTTTAATCCACCAGGTGAATGCCAGTAAAACTTCTTAATTTTTTTCATGGAAAAACGGATGATATTTTTTTAATATTCAATTTTTTTAACCTAATATGTTTCCTTGACAAAAACAAAAAACTAATTTTAATACCCAATAGGAAGCTTGCAGATGTCAGATTGACTCATTCAAATTTGACATAAAATGTTTTGTTTATGTTTGTTTTATTAATTTTTTCAAGCTCGATTCTAAAACTTGCTTTATATGTAAATGTTTAAAACTTTTCTATTTTGTTTGGGTTTTGTTTCTTTAACGTAGGCCTATTTCCGCGACTACGGCCAATCACCGACGCCAGGGAGCAGTTTCACTTCACTATCCTGGAAATTTTGCCGAACCCCTGCCTTTCTGTAGGGAGGGTAGGGATCTTTAAGGTGCCCAACATCGCATGGACACGGGACCGACGGCTTTACGCCCACTACGAAGGGCGGAGCGTGCAGATATTCAACTTGCTTAAATACAATTCCAGAACCTCGGTTGATGTTAATGTTACAGTTTGTACTGAAAAAGTGAAAGGAGTACCCGGGGATCAAACCCAGTACCCTTCGGTTCAGAGGCATACGTTCTTACCCCTGAACCACCGAGGTTCTTTTTTCTATTTTTCTTCAATTAATTGTAATTGGTTCCGTTCATGGCGTAGTCTTGATAATGGAATAAATAGATCCGAAAGCTCAGCAATATAATAACTTGCAGCTGACGCCTATCTTACATTTTTTTTAAGAAATAATAATATTACCGTCATAAAAGCTGACAATTATATACAGTTTGTAAGGCATAAATTCGATCAAAACTCAGAGAATTGTCTTTCAGATAAATGCTTGTACACTTGTGTTATAGTTTTTTAACGCGCATTTCTTGTGATAAAGTTTAAATATACAGGTTTCTCAAAATTGAGATACGCTCCTGAAGTTAAATTTTTTTATTAACCTCTCAAATTTTTTGTTGAATTAATGGATTCTACGTAATATTATGAGTATTTTTTATTTAACATACCTTATGTCGATATTCAGCTGTCTTCCAAGAAGTGTCGGTTAAAAAAATGTCTCTTTATTGATGGTAAAAATAAGTGCCCACGATACTGACCGGGCTGTAATTTTGTACATTGTCAGAAGTTTTGTCAATTTGTTTTCATAATAAGTCTACTTTCACTAGTTAAATAAAAAACATTACAATAAGGTTTTAAATTTTAAATTACGCAATTTCTTAGTTTTGGTTTGATTTTATTTGAAATAAGAGTTATATTACAATATGTTTATCGACAACACAAATAATTGAAATCCTTAAGATGAGAAAGTATGATGATAGAGTGCGAACTCCACATCAGGTGTGTGTTTTATTTAATAAAAAATATCGAGAGAGACTAATAAACCGATCAGCAATCAGTGAAATTGAGGGAAAGTGAGGAAGTTTTGAGATACTGGTTCTGTAGAAGATAAGCCAAAGAGTGGACGCCCTGCGATCAACGAGGAGAAAAAACTAATTGTTTTATTAACTGTTGAAGAAAATCCACATATTATTATTAGTCAAGTTTGCACATAAGGTTTTACGATTAGAAAAGTAGCATCGTTATAAAATACGCTGGCACAAGAATTAAATGAAGACGATCCAGATCGACGAATGCAATTTTCTCAAACCTTAACGGA
Source organism: Tillus elongatus (assembly GCA_964006375.1). Lineage (NCBI taxonomy): Eukaryota > Metazoa > Arthropoda > Insecta > Coleoptera > Cleridae > Tillus > Tillus elongatus. The sequence continues at coordinate 40,674,475 of OZ023266.1, forward strand.
CATGTGCCACAATTTCCCTCGTCATGTTGAAAATATTTTGTTCTCAGATGAATCATTACATTAATGGGGCAAATTAAGGGAAAAATTTGTCGGTATTGGGCAAAAAAAATCCCATTTGGATGAGAGAACAACACACCCAATATCCTGACAAAATTAACGTTTGGGTAACAATTGTCAAAAATCAAATCACTGGGCTCTACTTTTTTGAAGAGACATTGAACGGTACAAGATATCTATATATTTTACAACAATATATTATCACCAATTTAGTTAGTATATGTTTCAGTGCTAATGACCCGATGTCATATGACGAAAATTCGTGGCAATATCTCGATGAAGTAGCATTTCACAAGACACGAAATGGAAGGCGTGGATCACCTGAATGGTCACGAAACCTACATATCCCATTATTTTGGATTATTTGTTGTGGGGTCATCTCAAAAATGTTGTATACAAAAGCAAAGCTGAATCGGTTGACGATTTCAAGACAATAATTAGAAGATAATGTACTAACATTAGTCAAGAGACAATAAAGAGGATACAGTTATAATTTATCGATCGTTTGGGATACTGTCAGGCACCACAAGAATGGTTTCAGTTTCAGCATTTACTTAGGCAAATAATTATTGTTCCTTATGAATTACAAGGTTTCTATAAAAACATGTTATCTTTTACCAGAAATAAAATAGTATTTGTAGTAGTAGTAGTTTTCAAAAACAGCTGAATATTGACATAGGGTATGCTATATGAAGAATTCTCAGAATTTTACGTAGAATCCAGAAATGTAACAAAAAATGCGGGTTCTCATTTGAAAATTTCAACTTGAGGTTCGTATGTACATTTTGGGACAACATGTATATTAAAGTTTTATCTCAATAAAATGCGCGTTAAAAATAATACGATAAATGTCTGAGCATTTTTCTGAAAGAAGATTCCCTAAATTTTAATCGAATGTACTTCTTACTTTATGTACACACTGCATAATATAATGGTCAGCTCTTGTGACGGTAATATTACTATTTAAAAAAAAATTGTAAGATAGCCATCAATCGCAAGATAACGATATCGCCAAGCTCTCGGATTTATTTGTCCATTATCAAGGCTACAACATGTAAGGAACAAATTACAATAATTAACATACGAAAAGTAAAAAAGCTTTAGATACTTATATAAAAAGCGACCTTTAAAAATTGAAATTGATTTAAATAACAAACATCAACAAAACAATTTATGTTAAATTTGAATTATTATATACGAGTAGGTATAAAATTACCGTTAATTTCAAATGTAAATTGTTGCGTAACTAAAACTAAATTTAATTTAAAGATAACATACATTTATACTCATAATAGCAACTAGAAAATTTGCCAAGAAGTAAATCATATCCTGCTTCCACTTGTTATAATATATATATATATATATATATATATATATATATATATATATATATATATATATATATATATATCCACCTAACATCTTTATAAATGTATAAATGTAAGTATTATTTATAAATATGGGTATCATATGTATCACCCTGTATAATTATTTGTTTATTTTGAAAGTATTACGTGTATTTAGTATTCTAGGTATTTTAGAAGTTGGATTTATCAATTCATATGTATCTCTTTATATAAATATACTGTTTTAAATCTCTGTGTGTTAGGGAATTTTTCGTAAAACAAAAAATTCACTAATTTACTAATGGGGAGATCTGTTTTTATTATATATATATATATATATATATATCACACCGATAACTCAAAAAATAATGGGCCGATTTTGATGAAATTTGGTATGTACCTTCGTTTTGCAAGTGGCTGGGATAAGTTCGTTATCCAGGGAAATCTGACCTGTTTTTCCGGGAAAATTGTAGGTTTTCCTTCGCAAAATTTTTGTATCTCCGAAAATAACAGAGCTATGACAACTTATACATTTGTACTATCAAACTTACCCTACACACCAAAATTCAGATCTCTAAAATGTTATAGGCATTTAAAGTAAAAAAATTTGGGTGCCACTGGTGATCAGAGGAAAGCACAAGAACAAAATAGTTTGTGTGATTAACAAAACCAATTGAATATTACATACAGCGGTTAAGTTTTCTTGGCGCAAAAGTGTTAACAAGTAGCATATGTTGAAAATTTTATAATTTTCTTCTTGAAACGTAAAAGTCTCGCTTTGAAACGTCAAAATTGCAATATTTAGGCAACGAGTTTGAAACAAATACGGATTATGTAAGAGAAAGGTCCTAATAAGTGTGTTGCACAAAAACTTAATTTCCAAATTCAACCATCACTGTCCTTAATTTAACTAAAATATTTTCTGAAAATCCATTTAAATAGACCCTCTTTCTGATGCTTCGGCAATAGTTTCCGCTATAGATCTTATGGTTTAATAGTCTATATTTTAGCAAATTTTCGTCGGAAAATGTGTTATTAAGAAGACTGCGACTTATGAATTTTAAAAGATTTCTTCAAATGACCGCGAATTAGAACCCCTAAAACCCATATACAGGCTCAGTTTCAGTTTTTGCCTGTTTACACATATACAGGCTGACACATTTCTAGGGTAAAGATGTATCCGTTATTATACAAGATACGAGGAAATAGTATATACGTTAATTATAGGGTGTCTCGAGCTGTATCTTGTCAACCTATTTTTACAATTACAGGGTGCCCATAAGTCGTTGGTGACACACGCTATATATTTTTTTAATAGAACACCCCTTATGCTGTTGCATTTGTGTGTTTTCCATAAAATTATAAGGCATGTTTGTAAGGAAAAAAAAATGATATCGTTGATCGTTTTTGAATTATTTCAATTGTTTTGCAACATCGCACGTTTTTGGCACATATTTCAAGCGCATATCACAAATTGTGATTTTTTATCAATAGATAGCGGAGCCCCATAGAAATGACGCATTCAGAGAGCTTTTTCTTTGTATTACTAGTCGAAAAAATCGAGCTGCTGTATACAGGTACTCTCAAATAGTGGCTGAATTTAAAAAGTTTTCACTGAAATGTTTTTAGTGTTTCCGTAGAAAGTAGAAATAATTTTTTGTAAGATTTTTTTTTATATGTTGGTAATGAATAATAAATGTTTAGTAAGTTATTGTAAAAAAAAGTTGTCGAATTTGTGTGAAAAATGTAATTTAGTGTAACATTACTGAAGGCAATTGATGTAAAAGAAATTATCATATATTTTCTTAAATTTTGGTCCTAAAGCTGTTCGTGAATAATTATATCTTGGCAGGTGTGTAAATAGCTTGCAGAGGTTCGTTGGCCAGGAAAATCGGACCTGTTTTTCTGTATCTTTTGAAGTTTATTTTCGGAAAATTTTTCTACTTTTTGAAACAACAAAGCTATTTTAATGAAATATTAGTACATTGTTAGTACTATATAGGCTATACTATCATCCAAATGTCCTTCTTGTAAAAACAAGACAAGAAGATATTTGCCATTAAAAATATGTTTACGAAAATTCGCTACCATAACGCATTTGCTGCCTCCCGAACTTTTTTCTTTTATTGAATTAAATAACTTAATGTCCAAAGACCATTCAAAACATGCAATTAAAAATATTTCCCTAAATTAGACTGCCAGTTTAAAAAGCTTTGAACACTAATTTATTTAATTCAATAAAATAAAAACACACAGATTTAAAACAGTATATTTATATGAAATAGTACATATAAAGTGACACATTAGAGCCTCGCTGGTAAGAACGTAGGTAAGAAGGTAAGAACGTGTGCCTCTTAACCGAAGGGTACTGGGTTCGATCCCAGGGTTCTCCTTTTACTTTTTCAATACAAACTGTAACATTAACATCAACCGAGGTTCTGGCATTGTATTTGAGCAAGTTGAATGTCTGCACGTTCCGCCCTTCGGAGGGAGAGTAAAGCCGTCGGTCCCGTGTCCATGCGATGTTGGGCACGTTAAAGATTCCTACCCTCCTTACAGAAAGGCGGGGGTTCGGCAAAATTTCCAGGATGGGGAGGTGAAACGGCTCCCTGGCGTCAGTGATTGGCCATAGTCGCGGAAATATGCCGACGTTAAAGAAACATAACACACACAAAAAGTGACACATTCAACTTTTTAAAAGCTTAGAATACTAAATACATATATAACTTCGAAAATACGCTAGCAATTATATAAGATAATACATATAATACCCTTATTTATAATAAATAGTACGTACGTTAATACATTTATAAAGATGGTAGGCGGACATTTATCATAACAATATATATATATATATATATATATATATATATATATATATATATATATATATATATATATATATATATATATATATATATATTAATATAATTCAATATATACTAACTGCAGCCAACAGAAACGCAAAATTGTGATAAATAAATTGATAAACATGTTTGGTATTTTACGTAAATTCTTAAATAAAAAATATGTACCCTGTAAACCAAGTTATTCTGGCATCATTCGTTTAGCAAAGAAGAGAAACAACGACAGTGGGGCATGAATAAATTCGATTTTATACTCGCACGCACTCTTCCTATTTCCCGTGCGCCTTATCCTTTTGTCAGCCATATAGACACATAGCTACTCTAAACATTGCGTCCTTATCCAGGTACATTTGACTAACAGGTTTGCTACCATCCACTTTTCTATTCTTAGTACGTCACCTTGAATCCGAAGGGTCCCCCCCAGGGTCGCTCTCATCTCCCAGGGAATTATTTGTTTGCTGCTGAACGTTGTAGCTCGGAGACCTGAACTGCCTGCCTTGTAATTGTGAACCGTCCGAGCCTCGTCTCGAAGTCGACGAATCTTGCCTTGTGCAGAAACACTTACAAATAATCCTCTTAAACGCAAACCTAAAGTCTTTGGAGAAAAGTGCGTAAATTAACGGATTTATGGCACTATTACAATATCCCAGCCAGAACAGGATGGAGAACACCAAGCTATTAATGCAATTAGGGCAGAAGGCGCGCACAAGATACATGGTGAAAAATGGCAGCCAGCAGCATATAAATCCGCCGACTATGATGCCCAGAGTCTTTGCGGCTTTTGTTTCCATCCGGAAACGTTTCACTTGGGCTTTAATGTTTCTCTTTCCCATGCGGCGAGATATCGCTTTTTGTTTATTAGAGCCATCTTCGCATGTGCTAGGGCTAGGACTTGACGCCCGTTCACCGACACTGTCGCAACTACTCGACCTTCTGGAAGAGGGTCTCCTATGTGAACTTAACCGTTGCACTTTCAAGTGGTTTTCTTTTTTAAATAAACTACTAATCGTGGCATCTTTACCGTTGGCGCTGTAATGAACTGCGTAGCTAGGTTGACCATGATGAAGAGGCCCGGTTGGGGAAGTTGGAGTAACGGCTAGGAGTTTGGGACTCGCGTGAGGGGAAGACACGTTTTCACTGGAAGGATAACTAACACTTATTTTAACACGTTCATGTCTTCCACGAGTTGAAGGACATGGACTAGCATTCGCACTTCCTGTTGTTGTTGTTGTGCTGTTACTTCCGTTGCTGTGGGGGGAACCGTGATGACGTTTACCCGAAGAACCCCTACCTCGATGGATGCGGAGGGTCAGACGTTGTTCGTCGAACCGGTTTCCCATACCTCGAGCACCTGAAACAAGAATTTAAAAATATATTATGCTGAATATATTAAGGGCATAAACTGAAAAATTTAATTGCTTATAGTAGCAAATTTACGGACTTTTTTTAATCCCTTGAAAAATACTTTATATGTTGTTACAAGTTTTTTGTCAATGCATAAACTCGCCTGAATGATTTTCACATCATGACAGTTAAGTGATTTCAATAAATTTGTTTTTGTATTTAGTTGATTATTATATGTATTTGATATTTTTTGTGTTTTCTTCCGGCAAAAAGTTCTATCTATGAAATTTTGTATAGGCTAGCTTAGATATACACACACACACACACATATATATATATATATATATATATATATATATATATATATATATATATATATATATATACTGGCGGTATAATTCAAAGAGTGCGCGACAATATGATCAAACGAGCTGAAGCATGTATTATTGCAGGTGGAAGGCATTTTCAACAACTTGTCTAATGTTCATGTTCTATTGTGTTTTATTGTATCTCAAAATTAAAGACTTTTACGGCATACGTTCATATGAAGTTTACTTCTTAGACGCAGCCTACTATTTATCTACAGTGTGCTATTGTCATATTAACGATATTGCTAGGACCATGCAGAAAAATAGATTTTATTCTTTTAAGCGAAAACCGAGCATCTGACTGAAAAAAAACAAGTAACAAATTTGCTTAGAAATAAATGGGGATTTCAAAAATAATTTGTATTTTAAGATATAGCAATGTCTGGCAAAATATGCAGGTAAGATACCGCACGAACGTCACTGGTGGAAATAAAAAGAAATGTGGTACGCAAAAAAATGCCGCTTGATGTGTTATACCTGTATACGAAATTTCATATAAATATCTAGAGTGTTGTTACATACTTTATTAAAAAATTGCTTATTTTTAAAAACATTACCACCCTGTATCTCAAAAGTTAAGACGTTTAGGACATATGTTCGTATGAATTTTTCTTCTCAAAATGGACCCAAAAATCACCCTCTAAAATATTGACATTCACGAAAACACCCTGTATATATATATATATATATATATATATATATATATATATATATATATATATATATATATATATATATATATATATATTACATACAGACTTGGAGACTACTTCTCTGGCTTCACTGTTGGTTTTCGTTTTTGTAGGTGAAGGACGTAGCCAGCGCGTAAGCTAACTGGAGCAAGTGGCCCTTACGAATTCCGGAAGTTCTAGGTTGTTCTTCAACGTTTCTGTGACTATAGTTTCGCTGCTTGACAGCATTCTCAGACAGATAAAAACTCTGGGCGCAGCAAGTGCGTTATGGTAGTGAATTTTCATTAAAATGTTTTTATTGCAAATATGTGTGTTTTCTTTTTAAGAAAGCAGGCCACAATCTTGGTTACCAGTATAACCTATATAGTAAAAACAATGTGCCATGTTTCATAAAAATAACTTTATTGTGAGAAAATGTACAAAAATTTCCAAAAGTAAACTTAAAATGTTCCCGGAAAAACTCGTTTCTTTGTCAACCTTATAGGTTAATAGCAAATTGGGCTATTCAAATATCAAGCATTTGATCAAAATTCGCTACCATAACGCACTTGCTGCATTCAGAATTTCTTTTCTTACAAACATGCATTATATTTCGATAGAAAATGCAAAAATGCAATAACATAAGGCGTGTTTGATTAAAAAAAAAAGAAAATTGTATCGCCAACGACTTATGGGTCACCTGTGATTGTAGAAATATTTTTTAAGATGTAGCTCAAGACACCCTATAATTAATATATACAATTTTTTTTCATATCCTGTATAATAACGGATATATTGAACTTTATTGATTTTTTACGAAAATTCGACAAAACTTATATACCATTAAACCATAAACTCTATAGCTAAGACTACTGCCAAGCGTCAGAGAAAGGGTCTATTTGAAATGAATTTTCTGGAAACATTTTAGTAAAATGAAGGACAATGACGGTTGAAACTATAATTTAAGGGTTTGTAAAATATCCTTCTTGAGACATTTGAATTCCATAGCCCGTATTAAATTCAAGTAATTTGCCTAAATGATGCCGATTTTGACGTTTTAAATCGCATGTCTGACGTTTTGAGGAAAACCCCAATTTATTTTTCTTTAAATGACTATAACTTTTTTGTCTTTTGACCTACATAGCTAAATTTTGGTAGGTGACTTACCTATAAGGATATAAACCCGCGTACAAAATTCGGTAGCCCTTGCTTTGTTAATTCCGGAGATATGAATTTTTTTCAAAAGAAAACCCAAAATTTTCCGGGAAAACCTGGGCAGATTTTCCTGGCTAACGAACATATCCAAACCATTTGCAAAATGATATTATTCACCAAATTTATTATTTATATATATATATATATATATATATATATATATATATATATATATATATATATATAAACATATAAAAATTTAAACTGACCCCAGATATGTGGTCTGGGGGGCCTAATTAGCGCACAGTTGAAGAAATTTTTAAAAAATTCAAAAGTCGGGACCTCCTCATTAGTGAATTTTTTTAAGAAAATTCACTAAAAATTGAATTAGTACGAAATCATGACAACTACAAATAAAGATCTGTTGCTATGTTATGATATGTTTTGATCAAAAAAATTTTTTCAAATTGAAAATAAAATGAAACACAGATGACAGATGAGGCTTACAAAATGTTTATGTGATGTATGTCAATATTTAACATAAACATAGAGCTTGCCCATAATAACTATGATAACAGTTACAACAATAAAATAACTAAACAATAACAGTATAAAAGCAGTAAGTGAAGATTGGAACCTGTGACGAGCACTGATAAGTACACTTGGAGAACCCAAATCACCACAACATATTTTAAATAAGACTTGACGATCGTTTCACTAACCAAGTTAGCATCATCAGAGGATGAAACATTCTAATTACTTAAAAAATTAACATCAACTTATATACCGGATCTCAGGTAAAGAGATCGAACCGAGATGAGACACTAGTCGTAACAAATTACAAAGTGTATTGTATTTTTATCGCCGTACAGGGTCTTTGCGCTATCCCTACTGCTTTATCTAAAAATAAAATTCCCACGTTTTCGGCACACTTTACCGATAACATAAGTATACAGTTATTGCCGCCAAAGGAATCGTTGTTAATTTAGCTGTCGTTGAACTTTCTCAAGACTATTACAGATGGACACTTTTTAGAGAAAGCAGTAGGGATGGCGCAAAGACCTGGTCATGCGATAAAAATACAATACACTTTGGAATTTGTTACGACTAGTGTCTCATCTCGGTTCGATATCTTTACCTGAGATCCGGTATATAAGTCGTTGTTAGTTTTTTAAGTATTTAGCATGTTTCATCCTCTGATGACGCTAACTTGGTTAGTGAAACGATCGTTAGGTCTTTTTTAAAATGTGTTGTGGCGATTTGGGTTGTCCAAGTGTACTTATCAGTATAAAAGCAGTCTCTATACAACGAAAATATCGACATATATCAACTCATTATCTTATTACAACTTTTTTGAAAGAATAGTTAAATTTATTTTCTTATTATGGGCTAGTTCTATTTATATGTTAAATATTGACATACATCACATAGACATTTTAAAAGCCTCATCTGTCATCTGTGTTTCATTTTATTTTCAATTTGATAAAAAATGTTTGATCAAAACATCATATGATAACATAGCAACAGATCTTTATTTGTACTTGTCATGATTTCGTACTAATTCAATTTTCATCTGTCTGAGAATGCTGCCAAGCAGCGAAACTAAAGTCACAGAAACGTTGAAGAACAACCCAGAACTTCCAGAATTCGTAAGGGCCACTTACTCCAGTTAGCTTACGCGCTGGCTACGTCCTTCACCTACAAAAGCGAAAACCAACAGTGAAGCCAGAGAAGTAGTCTCCAAGTCTGTATGTAGTATGGACAAGTTTCACCAAGTAAGGGCAACAACAATCAATGAATATATATATATATATATATATATATATATATATATATATATATATATATATATATATATATATATATAATGACAAATCTTCTAATTAGATAATTGTTTTTACGAAATGTCGTTAAGAAGAGGCAAGCAATTTGATTCGTTATTGATAGGAACACACCTATACCAAAATTGAGACTTTAAGTGTTCGTAGTTATCTGAACTTGTCAAAGCAATGAATTTTGCTATCTTAGTTTCTACAAAGGGATTGAAATAGTTTCCACTGCAAAGTTCAGGCACAAGTTCTATTATAAATTCGACCTAGTTTAGCCAGATGCTACTTTGAAAATATTTCATAATGTTAGAGTATGGAGAATATGGAACATAAATTTCAGGTGAGAGAAGAGAACCTTTAATTTTTCTTGTTTTAACTTTGATGCAGCATTATGAATCACAAAAGTCATCTTTTAGACAGTTTTTACAAGCCGCATCTAACTTTTCTCTACGGTTTCTACATATTATTTTTAAATGTAACTCCAAGCATGTCAAAGTAAACATCATTCAATTTTTAATTACGTAGCTTATAATATATCTATATAGGTACACTTGGAGAATCCAAATCACCACAACACGTTCTAGAAAACCTGACGATCATTTCACTAACCAAAGTAGCGTAATCAGAGTATGAATAATTCTAAACATCTTACATCTTCCAGCTCTACTTATATTTGTGCGCAGGTAGTCGGTCTACAACGATATAGGGTGGTCCAACAACACAAAAATTAACATATTTTGTTTGACGGAAATACCTAAATTATTTTATTATCTATCAGATGTGCTTCTGCCGGTCTTTCTTGTAAAGTGCTATCAATTGATTTACCATAGACGGCGGTGCGAAGCTCATACCCTTTTATAATGCTTTATTTAGCCATATATATATATATATATATATATATATATATATATATATATATATATATATATATATATATATATATATATATACAGGTGTCCCAATAGTGTGTAATTCCTCTATATATCACTTACCCTAAGAGCTAGCCAAAAAAACTTTCGACAAAATTTTCTTGTGATTTTATAAGCTATATCGAGAAAATATACTTAGCTTTGTGGAACTTCCGGTTGTACCGGAAGTAGCTATTAACTTCGTTATTTTAAATGAAATGATATACTTTTTATTGCATTTTTGGATAGAAATTAAAAAATAAGTGTGACTTTGTGTAGCATTCTATATAGCTATCTTATTGTGAAAATATTGCGACTTTATTTTTTTTAGCTCCGATTTATATGTTACTTCAAACGTATGCTGTGGGCAATTCTTTGAAATAGTTAAAGAATAATTTATTATCATTGTAGAGGGTGTACTTTTTTTTTGGGTTACAACATACATAACTTTAAAGTGGCATAACTTGTTATTTTCAGATGGAACACCCTATATTTTATGGATTAGTCAGGTAGGCTATTCAATTCTGCATCCATGTGGTATAGGTTTCCCTATATCTATAGGTGATAGTTTTCGAGTTATAGTAGTTTATTTTACTTTCGCTTGTAAAAACTATATTCTGTCAGATACAGGAGGCACAGAGAACGTAACAACTGGCATTTATTGCGAGATGACAGATAAACGTCACTAAAATTTCGAATAGTTCTAATGTATTGTTTTTTAGATTATTTTTTATGATAATGACTGTACTTTATTATTATTATATTACACAACTATAATAATAATAATAATAATAAACCACAGTGATTACCATAAAAAAATAATCTAAAAAAGACGATACATTAGAACTATTCGAAATTTTAGTGACGTTAGAATATAGTTTTTACAATCAAAAGTAAAACAAACCACTATAACTCGAAAACTATCAACTATAGATATAGGGAAACCTATACCGCATCGATGCAGAATTGAGTTACCTACCTGACCAATCTATAAAATATAGGGTGTTCCATTTGAAAAGTTATGCCACTTTAAAATTAGGTATGTTGTAACCCAAAAGAAATACACCTCTCGCTGCAATTAGTGTACCGTACTGACGAGCTCTAATTAGAGTGAAACTGGTCTACGGTTCTGATTGTGGTGAGAAAACATCTAGCCTTACAAGATGGGGGGAGTATAATGGTAGCTGTCAGAATGTTAGCTACGGTCTTAGGATTCGGTCCTAAAATAGTGCGGAAACACGCTTAGAATTAAAATAGGATTATCAAATGTTGCTCCGTCAAACGACTTCACCGAAGGGATCCTCGAACATCTAGCCCTCCTCTAAAATTATGTCCAAGTATGCGGTTCTAATTCGTGTGAGATTACATCTAGCCTTACATACATTGTCCCTATATTAGGGAAGAAATGGGCCAGGGCTCACAATTTACAAAATTGTTAGTTGGTTGCACACAGTCCCTATTTTATAACTTTTTGTATTATTTGGAGCTGTCCTGACAACGTACTAACTGATTCCGACGACGATGGCACCCTGACGTACATCTCACAATGTTTTAGGAGGCTGGCTACCATAGCCGTTTTATTTTACAGGTGTGTTCTCGCTGTAATTAGTATGGCCCACTCCGAGCTCTAATTAGAGCTAAACCAGTCTAGTTCTCATTATTGTGAGAATACATCTACCCTTACATATATTGTCCCTATATTAGGCAAGAAATGGACCAGGCCTGAAAATTTACAAAATTGTTAGTTGGTTGTACACAGTCTCTATTTTATAACATTTTGTGTTGGAGCTGTCGTGACAACATACTACCTGGTTTCGCACCGTGATATCGACCCTGTATTAGATCTCACAATGTTCTAGGAGGCTGACTACCATAGCCGTGTTACTTTATAGGTGTGTTCTGGTTGTAGTTAGTATATCGTACTGACGAGCTCTAATAAGAGCGAAACCGGTCTGGTTCTAATTATGGGGAGAATACATCTAGCCTTACATACATTGTCCCTATGTTAGGCAAGAAATGGGTCAGGGCTGACAATTTACAAAATTGTTAGTAGGTTGTACACAGTCTCCATTTTATAACATTTTGTGTTACTTTATGGGTGTGTTCTCACTCTAATTACTATACCGTACTGATGAGCTCTAATCAGAGCGAGACCGGTCTGCGGTTCTAATCGTGGTGAGAATATATCTAGCCTTAAGTTGAGTTAAGCTTCCATCCACAAAGTTGAACAAACCATAAACCTGCTCATTTTAAATAAAGACTGCAATCTTTTACGTTTCAGAAGAAAAAATTTAGTAGTGTTTCATCATTTCAAAATCTTTGTGCATTTGATGCGGTTTGCTAAGTAAGCATGGTACATTTTTTCCAACACTGAACTTTCAAACTGACTAATTAAATTTCAATTTGGTTGAAGATTTTTTTAAATCCATTTGTCTTGAGAATTGCTTAATTTCTTGAAAATTGTGTTTAACGCAATCGATGCTGCAACCAATGTAGACAATTTTCAACAAAAAATTAACAAAGCTCCAAATTTTTAGAAATGACCGCAAAAACATTGGTGTAAGTTCGAGACTTTAGGTAATTTCAGAAAAGTCTGGATTACTCGAAAACCGAAACACTTTTACTAAACATACTTTTAATCACAGATTGGAACCTGTGATGAGCACTGATAAGTACACTTGGAGAACCCAAATCCCCACAACACATTTTAAAAGACCCGACGATCGTTTCATTAACCAAGTTAGCGTCATCAGAGGATGAAACATTCTAAATACTTAAAAAACTAATATCAACTTATATACCGGATCTCAGGTAAAGAGATCGAACTGAGATGAGACACTAGTCGTAGGCAAATTCCACAGTGTATTGTATTTTTATCGCCGGACAAGGTCTTTGCGCTATCCCTACTACTTTATCTAAAAAGTGTCTATCTGTAATACATTAAACAATAAATTTGATTCTATAAAATTTACCCACGAATTAGAAATTAATAATAAACTACCCTTTCTAGATGGATTAGTTATCAAGAATAAAGAAATCGATGTCTATAGAAAAGAAACCACTACCTTAAGCTACATCCCAAACGACTCACATCATACGTACGCACAAAAAATGGCCAGTTGGAATTTTTTAGTAAATCGGTTAATTAGTTTTCCTTTAAACAAAAGTAGATATACCAAAGAATTAAATTATATTAAGAACGTGGCCGAATATAACGGAGAGACTGCTTGCCTAGTGGAAAAATTAATCAACAAACAGAAAACAAAGAAAATGTTGACGGACTCAACGACGTTCAAAAGAGAAAAATCGGAAAAAAACATTGCTTGCTTACCGTTTGAACCTAGAATCACGAGGGATCTAGACAGCATTTTTTTTAAAGTCAACTTACAGGTAACCTTTTTAACAACAAATACCTTAAAAACTTGCTAGGTAACCCAAAAGGCAAGCCCGGCGCGGATAAAATGTCGGGAATTTATGAAATAAGTTGTAAAGATTGTAATCTTAAATACGTCGGACAAACAAAAAGATCGATTGGAATTAGATTCAAAGAACACATATCCCAGTTACGTTACGGTACTGTAGATAAGTCTGCCGTCGCCCGACATATTTGGGATAATAACCATCACGTTGATAAAGATAATATGAAATTAATCAAAACTGTTAGAAATCCAGGATAGCTAAATGGGTTCGTAAGCGTATATATTGCGAAATATGGTTACAACAAAAAATGTATGAACACTTCATCAGCGCCAATTACGAGTCACTTGATCGATTGCTTTGCTAAATAAAATTCCCACGTTTTCCTATTAACATAAGTATACAGTTATTGCCGCCAAACGTGTTAATTTAGCTGGCGTTCAACCTTCTCAAACCTATTACAGATACACACTTTTTAGATAAAGCAGTAGGGATAGCGCAAAGACCTTGTCCGGCGATAAAAATACAATACACTGTGGAATTTGCCTACGACTAGTGTCTTATCTCAGTTTGATCTCTTTAACTGAGATCCGGTATATATGTTGATGTTAGTTTTTTAAGTATTTAGAATATTTCATCCTCTGATGACGCTAACTTGGTTAGTGAAACAATCGTCAGGTCTTTTAAAATGTGTTGTGGTGATTTGGGTTCTCCAAGTGTACTTATACTTTTAATCATTCTGGTAGGCCGTGAACCAAGCTAACAGCACCCAGGAGTTTGGGCATTATATACGGGACACGCTGTATATACAGGGTCTCCCACGTTGAGTAAACTATTAGATTATTTTCCGGTTACACCGGAAATGCATCCGAATTTCTCTATCTTTAAATGAATTACCCTCTCTTTATTTTATTATTTATCAGTTCGATTTTTATCGGGAAACCCTGTCCTTAGCTTCAACTGTTTTCGAGATATTTAACTTTTTTGAAAATTATCTTCACAACAGGCTTGGTTTTTAAAACTGATTTCGCTTCATGTCAATATATTGAGAAAATATTATTTGCCCCATGTATTATAGGATAAATAAGCTCCGATGTAATGTTAAAGAAAAAATATTTCATATAAAGAATGTAAAATGTATCTCGATTCCGTAGGATTTAGAATAAAAAAGCTCGTTTATTTAAAATGGAACATCCTGTATTTTATGTTTTTGTTAAATGCACCTGAAGATCATTGTACACATTATACAACAGACTGTATATGAAATATTTTTTCTTCAAGTTCACATCGGAGCCTAGGTATTCTGTAATGCATGGAGCAAAAAATACTTTCTCAAGATATTGAGATAAAGCACTTTTATCAACTCAGCCTTCTTGTGAAGATAATTAAAAAAATTATCTCGAAAACAGCAGAAGATAAGGACAGGGATCTCTAATGAAAGTCGACCTAAAATCAAACGGGCTTTCCAAAAATATAAAAACTTATACGGTGTCCCATTTAAAATAGAGAAGTTAGCAGATATTTTCGGTATAACCGAAAAATAGCCATTTCGGATTTTTTTTTGCATCAAATAGAGCATCTCTGGAAACCACCACACACAAATTTTCGCCGCCAAAATATGTTTAGTTAAACTGGGATACGCTGTATATCTATATATAGAAATTATTGTTAACAGAAATAACATATTTTCTATATAAATCCAGTTAACAGGAAGAGCGCAATATAATGGGAAATTCGATTCCTTTGACAAGAAGGGATATCTTACGAAAAGTTTGTTTTGTATGCCCGTTCTCCACCGCCGATTTGCGCTTATATACAATAATATAAGTAAATATTTATTTTCAACAAAACTGCTTCAAAGGCAATACTCACACAAACCATTTTTTTTCTTGTGAGATATTAAGATTCACGGTTTAAGTTCTAAATTCTTTTTTACTGTATATTTTTTTAACCCTTAAAATACAGTCAATTATATTCTTCTAGGTAATAGCTCTCTGATTTCTTATCAGAGTCACTGAGCGGAGATTGGAACCTGCGATGAGCACTGATATGAGAACCTAACTTACCACAACACATCTCTATAAGGTAATCGTTTCGCTAGCGGTGTTAGCCTCATCAAGAGGAAGAATAATCTAAGCCGATAAGGTAATTATTTATATATTAATTAATAAGCAATAGGTAAGAGTGCCTTCAATGAAGATATAAAAATACATCTCCACTGATTTCCCGAAACTCCCTGAATTTAAAATTCCATTCTCACCTATTGACAAGTTAGCGTGTTTCTATTCATTATTCCTCGCAAGAACGAGACACTGATTGGAATGGGAAGAGTCCGTTCGGGAAACTGCGCTAAGATACACCCCTACTATTTAAGGAGAGTTTTTTTCATATAGATTATATATTGTGCAGTGTGCACAAAAAGAATTGACTACTCTTAATATTTCCGTTGTTTTCAGTTGTTTTAAAAATGCTTGAACACGTCAATTCTTTTTTTTTTTGGTACACAACTTTCAGAGGTATTTAGTAATTTTTTCAAATGTCACCTGTCAAAGATGTCATGTCATAGATTTCTTAAAATAGCAACTTATGGTTTGTCATATGTTTTTTGAAAGGTGTGTTCCTACTGAGTATGCTCCTACATTTTTATTGAATTATGTCACGTTGGTTCAAATAACGGCTATTCATACTAACAAGTTGGTGAACTTTATATTCAATCTCATCCAGACCAAACACGGATTTCGCAGTCTACTATTACCAAAATTTTAAGATTTTTTTTTCTGAGGCCTCTTTTTAGTGAATTTTTATTTAAAAAATTCACTAATAGAGAGGTATCGATGGTGAGACTTTGCAAAAATTTTTGCAAATGAGCGCGAACTAGGACCCCTAGAACCCATATCCGGGGTCAGTTTCAATTTTTATATGTTGTTATATATATATATATATATATATATATATATATATATATATATATATATATATATATATATATATATATATATATATATATATATATATATATATATACATATATATGTATCCGTCTGGTAATTCAAAAAATAATTAACCGATTTCGATTAAACTTGGCAAGTGGCTTTTTTTATTAATTGCTTGGATGAGTTCGTTAGCCAAAAAAATCGGACGGGGTTTTCCGGGAAAATTTTGAGTTTTCTTTCGAAAAAAATTTTTTTCTCCGAAAGCAACAAATCTGTTTTAATGAAATTTATTATAAATGTTGCCTTGGGAGAGATATTACTACTTACTGAAATTAAACTTTCTAAGTTTATAAAAAATTGAGTTATTCAAATTTTAAATTTTCTTTCGAAAATTTTTTTTCTCCGAAAATTACAAAGTTATTTTAATGAAATTTGGTAGATATCTTGCGTTAGGAGAGGACTTACTACACACCAAAATTAAACTCTTTAAGTTTATAGAAAATTGAGTTATTCAAATTTGAAACATTTGATATTTAACATGAAGTTTTTTCCGCAGAAATCGTAGAAACGACGAGACGATTTTCACGTCTCTAGTATCAGGATCACATAAGAGGATAGGCAGTGGCAGTGTTAATGTTGTACATGCTAGTTTGTTATTCTGCAGATGATGTTTTCAATGTGTTTTCAATATATGGTGAATGTAACAGAATAGTTGAGACAACAGTTCGAACATTTAACAACAGATTCCTTTATTTGGCTCCAATGAATAGAACAAAATTCAGCAGAATTAAAAGTAAGTCGTCAAGTCATGAAATAAAAAACTCTGGACGCAGCAAGTGCGTTATGGTAGTGAATTTTCATAAAAATGTTTTTTAAATAGCTAATATGTTTTTTTAAGAAAGCAGGCACCAAATTTGGTTACCAGTATAACCTATATATTAGAAACAATGTGCCATGTTTCATCATTCTTTGAAAATGTACAAAAATTTCCGAAAGTAAACTTAAATTGTTCCCGAAAAAACTGGTTTTCTGGTCAACCTTATAGGTTAATAGCAAATTGAATCAAAATTTGAAGCATTTAATGAAAATTCGCTACCATAACGCACTTGCTGCGTCCCGAATTTCTTTTCTTACAAAGATGTATTATATTTCGATGAAAAATACAAAAATGCAATATCATAGGGCGTGTTCGATTAAAAAAAGTCACTAAAAAAAAAAGAAAATTTGAATCACCAACGACTTATGGGCCACCCTGTAATTGTGGAAATATTTTTTAAGATGTAGCTTAAGACACCCTACAATTAATGTATACAACTTTTCTTTGTAACTTGCATAATAACGGATATATTGCGCGTTAATGATTTTTTACGAAAATTCGACAAAAATGATATACCATTAAACGATAAACTCTATAGCCAACACTACTGCTAAAGCATCAGAGAAAGGGTCTATTTGAAATGAATTTTTTGGGAATATTTTAGTAAAATGAAGGACATTGACGATTGAAACTAAGAGTTCAGGCTTTGTAAAACATTATTCTTGAGACATTTTCCTTCCATAGATCATATTAGTTTCAGGTTCATTGCCTAAATATTAACAATTTTGACGTTTAAAATCGCGACTTTGACGTTTTGAGGAAAACTCAAATTTATTTTTCTTTAAATGCCTGTAACTTTTTTGTCTTTTAACCTACAGCGCTAATGGTAGGTAGTTTACCTATAATGATATAAACCCGTGTATTAAATTTCGTTGCCCTTACTTTGTTAATTCCGGAGATATAAATTTTTTTCGAAGGAAAACACAAAATTTTCCGGGAAAACCTCGGCGGATTTTCCTGGCTAACGAACTTATCCAAGCCACTCGCGAAAGGAAGGTACTCACCTAATTTTATCAAAATCGGTCCATTATTTTTTTAGTTATAGGTGTGACACCTAAATATATAAACATATATATATATATATATATATATATATATATATATATATATATATATATATATATATATATATATATATATATATATATATATATATATATATATATATATATATATATATATATATATAAACATATAAAGTCTGAAACTGACCCCGGATTTGGGTTCCAGGGGTCCTGAATAGCGGTCATTTGAAGAAATTTTTTCAAAATTCGAAAGTCTAGATCTCCTCATTAGTGAATTTTTTTTAAGAAAATTCACTAATACTGACACGACGCGTTGTTAAACGTTTCAAAATTGAAGACAATGAAATGAATGAAATTATAGTTCTTGCATATTTTGAAGCATGTCCACAAAGTTCGTTAAGAAGTAGGTCTGAAGAGTTGGGTTTATCTATCTGGGCAATACACAGAATATTGAGAAAGCAAAATATGCATAATTAGTGAATTTTTATTTTAAAAAATTCACTAATAGAGAGGTATCGATGGTGAGACATTGCAAAAATTCTTTCAAATGATTGCGAATTTGGACCCCTAGAACCCATATCCGGGGTCAGTTTCAATATATATATATATATATATATATATATATATATATATATATATATATATATATATATATATATATATATATATATATATATATATATATCCGTCTGATAACTCAAAAAATAATTAACCGATTTCGATGAAACTTGGCAAGTGCCTTTATTTTATAAATGGATTCGATGAGTTCGTTAGCCAGAAAAATCGGACGGGGTTTTCCGAGAAAATTTTGAGTTTTCTCTGGAAAAAAATTTTTTTCTCCGAAAGTAACAAAGCTGTTTTAATTAAATTTACTACATATGTTCCGTTGGGAGAGGTCTTACTACGTGCCAAAACTCAACTTTCTAAGTTTAGAGAAAAGTGAGTTATTCAAATTTTAAATTTTTTCTCGAAACAAATTTTTTTCTCCGAAAATTACAAAGTTATTTTAATAAAATTTTGCGGATATCTTGCCTCTTACTACGTATTAAAATTAAACTCTCTAAGTTTAAAGAAAATGGAGTTATTTAAAGTTGAAGCATTTAATAAAAATTCACTACCATAACGCACTTGCTGCGTCCCGAGTTTTATTTAAGGGGTACGGTTAACAAGCAGAATATTCGATAAAGGTCTAAAGAAAACTCGCATTGGATTCAAGAGGTCCACAGTCAATCAATTGCATAAGTCAATGTGTTGACTGGCATATTGAAAGATATGGCGATTAGGTCGTTTTTCTTCGTAGGCAGCTGCAACGTATTTAAATTCCTTTGAAAATAAACTTTTGGCAGCATTAATAACGCTATATCCCAATCCCAATAACACTGGCGAGGTTGTTACCTCCTTCAAAGAAACAGCTTAAGAGAACGAGAACCGTGGTATATATGACTGACCTCAAGTGGATATAGATCTGCTCAATGGTGAGGTCACAATTGCCTACAACACCCTACCCTAAAGTAGCTATCTATCAGATTATCAAGTTTATTAAGATTAGCAGCACTTTTTAGGAGGCTGTCAGATCTGGATATAGTTTGATACTCACATTCTCTTTCTTTGCTTTCTTCGCACTGCCCAGAGTCCTAGATTTGTAGGCTCTCCAGACTAGTGCTAGGTTACATAGAAATTTAGATATCTAGAGAATAGTTAGTAAGAAATTGTTGTTTGCGCTGATGCCAAAAGAAATAAGAAGTTAGTTATTATTATTTTTTAAATAACTTGATTGTAGAACAAAGCATTATTGTAGTGGAAATAATAACAGTCAACTTTTCGTTGCTCAAATATCCTAATTTAAACAATAATTTTCAAACTACTAATGGCCGGCATTTTGAAACAGCGTGACAGAAATCAATAAATTCCCAAGAGCATACGTTGTAGAAGCCGATTAAAAAAAATATATTTCAAAAGCCATATGTGGTCATTTAAAAGAAAATCGAAGACGTCGCATCTTTGACGGATGACATTTGGAAAAATTAGTAAATACCTCCTAGAGTTAAGTACCAGAAGAACACAATCTACGTGTTCGAGCATTTTTTAAAACAATTGAAAATAATGTTCTAACAGTTTACTTTTCAGTAACAAACGAAAATTGTTTTAAATTGCTCATTAGCCTTTTGCTTTCACGTCACTATGCGAATATTGGAGTCCATGATGACCGCCGACAAGCACATCTGGTGAACAAAGCAATAATGACCAGATGTGCTTGTCGGTGCTCATCACGGGCTCCAATATTCACATAGTAAATTTATAGATCAGGAAAGAACGTGCGCTTCCTTCTATAACGCGGCACCTTTCATTTTAAGCCCATTATTCTTTAAACTTGATAAAAGCTCATACATTTGTCAACTATATTATTAAAGTAGTTCGTCGACATCGTCCGTGCAGTATAGACACAATAGGCTAACGATGGGTCTCCGACTACAACTTTTATCTTGGGTTTAGTTCGTCTACCTAGGTATGATATAAATACATTTGGGGCTGTTAATTTAGTTAAAAAATGTCATCCTCTGATGATGCTAACGTGGTTAGTGAAACGATCGTTAGGTCTTTAAAAAATATGTGTTGTGGTTATTTGGGTTCTCCAAATGTACTTATTCTCGATATTTTTTAATCTATTGAAATTATTTTCAGTTAGTACTCCTTGATACTGAAAGAATTTTATCAGCATTTTCAACTTGTTACTTCAGTCAAGACCAAATAGAAACAAAAAATAAAATCTAACAGGGTGTTGGCTTGGGACAGTGCTTCATTTCACAATTAATTTTATTCATTCGCTGTATTAAAATCATGGTGTATTTAATTCATCAATAAGTGCAAAACGTTTGAGTTATTTTTCGGGAAGGATCAGTCTGCAGTTTGATCAGTGAAATTGTTTTTATCATGAGAAATCTTTTAATACTGTGCTTCCTTTTGTTTTCCTGAACGAAAAAATAGATGCTTATGCGTCAAAGTGCTATAAAGTTAGGAACATTGAATTTAGTAGTTGATGTGTTCCCGAAAAAACTGGTTTCTTGGTCAACCTTATAGGTTAATAGCAAATTGAGCTATTAAAATTCGAAGCATTTAAAGAAAAATCGCTACCATAACACACTTGCTGCGTCCCGAATTTCTTTTCTTTCAAACATGCATTATATTTTGGTGGAAAATGCAAAAATGCAATAACATGTATCACCAACGACTTATGGGTCACCTGTGATTGTAGAAGTAATTTTTTAAGATGTAGCTCAAGACACCCTATAATCAATGTATACGATTTTTTTTTCATATCTTGTATAACAACGGATATATTGAACTTCATTGATTTTTTACGAAAATTCGACAAAAATTATATGCCATTAAACGATAACTTCTATAGCTAAGACTACTGACAAAGCATCAGAGAAAAGGTATATTTGAAATTAATTTTCTGTAAATATTTTAGCAAAATGAAGGACAATGGCAGTTGAAGATAAGACTTCAGGATTTGTAAGACATTCTTCTTCAGACATTTTCTTTCCATAGCCTGTATTAGTTTCAGGTTTTTTGCCTACATGTTGTCAATTTTGACGTTTTAAATCGCGACTTTGACGTTTTGAGGAAAACCCCAATTTATTTTCCTTTAAATGCCAATAGCTTTTTTGTCTTTCAATTTAAAGAGCTAAATTTTGGTAGGTAATTTACTTATAATAACAAAAACCTGCGACCAAATTTGGCTGCCCTCACTTTGTTATTTCCGGAGATATAATTTTTCTTCGAAAGAAACACAACATTTTTCGGGGAAACCTGGGTCGATTTTCCTGGATAACGAACTTATCCAAGCGACTTGCAAAAGGAAGGTACTCACTAAATATATCAAAATCGGCCCATTATTTTTTGAGTTATACTATATATTATACACACACACACACACTCGCACACATACATACATGCATACATATATATATATATATATATATATATATATATATATATATATATATATATATATATATATATATATATATATATATATATATATATATATTGAAACTGACCCCAGAGATGTGTTTTAGGGGGCCTAATTAACGCTCATTTGAAGAATCAAAATTCAAAAGTCGTGATCTCCATAGTGATTTTTTTATTAAGAAAATTCACTAAAATGCCCACATTTAATAACCCTATAATATAATATACATTTTATTTAATAAGTTTGCCCATAAATCACAAGCCTACTTTATTCAGTCGTTTACTCACACTGTACAAGGCTTTCCTTATATTTGGTTTGCGTGGGAAAAAGTAAACATATAATAAAATTGTCGCCGACTTTGAGTTCAAAAGTTCCTGGAGCGGCAAGATAAACATCGGTTTTTATTCCATTATGTATTTTTCAATAAAAAATATGTTTTCGTTTCATAGACATAAAACAAATCACTGTAATATATGGTTAGTTTACAAGCTTTTTTACACACTTCGGCAGGGCCAGTAAAATTTAAATTAGCTACATCTTATTTTGATACATATAAAAAACAGAAGACTAGTAAAAAATATGTGACCCAGCAACTGCGTTGTGGTAGCGATTTTAACAGTATTTTAAATTTAAAAAAAAGTTCGGGACGCAGCAAGTGCGTTATGGTAGTGAATTTTTATTAAATGTTTCAAACTTAGATAACTCATATTTCTCTAAACTTAGAAAGTGAAATTTTGGTACGTAGGAAGGCCTTTCCCAAGGCAACATATCTACAAAATGTCATTAAAAAAGCTTTGTAATTTTCGGAGAACAAAATTTTTTTCCAAAAAAAATTTGAAATTAAAAAAAAATCTATTTTCCATAAACTTAGAAAGTTGAATTTTGGTGTGTAGTATATAGTAAGGTCTTTCCTAGCGCAAGATATTCACCAAATTTCATTAAAATAAGTTTGTAATTTTTTGCATAAAAATTTTTTTTTCGAAAGAAAATTTATAATTTGAATAACTCAATTTTCTTTAAACTTAGATAGTTTAATTTACGTAGTAAGGTCTTTCCCAAGGAAATATATCCACCAATTTACATTAAAATCGCTTTGTAATTTTCGGAGAAAAAAATTTTTTTCGAAAGAAAACTCAAAATGTTTTCGGAAAACCTTGTTCAATTTTCCTGGGTAACGAACTCATCCAAGCCATTAATAAAATAAAGGCACTTGCCGAGTTTCATAGAAATCGGTTAATTATTTTTTGAGTTATCGGTTGGATACATATATTGTGATGAAGTATTATTTTCTATCGGTCTGTGGTACAAAACGCCTAACTACTAAGTAAGTAATTAATTAAATAGAAAATAATTAAATACAAACTATATAAATATTTGCTAAAATATTTTCACCATGAAATATTTTAAGGCGATTTATATTTAATTAAACAGGTATTTCATACTTATTATCTTATCCGGAAGTGATAAGGTGATAAAATTCCAAGCATGGCAGAGTTTTTGGTCGGCTGTGAGATTCATATAAAAGAAGAAGCAACACGGGGCACAGGCAGTATTGTTAATTCAACAGCTGAATAAGCTATTAAGTCGCCACCAGTCCGCACCAAGTCCACGTAAGTTAGCCGTCCGACCGCACCTGTTTCGACCGATTTCCGTATCTGCAAATATTGTTATAGGTGAGAAATTGTCAGTTTTAATTAATCCATATTTTGTAGCGAATTTTCATATTTTTAAATTATCACTCTCCTCAGTCCAGATCTACGTAAGCGAGTTATTTCGGTCATTCCTAGACAACTCCCGTATGTTAGGTTTTCTTGCATTATTTTTGTGGGGATGCTGAGGATTCACAGCTCACTTAAATAATCGAGATATATATTCATCTTGGGTTGATCCCGATAGGGACGCTGATAATTCTCGGCCCATCTGGGTCACTCCAAGTGAGACGTCTCTTCCCACACTTCGTCGGGCTCCCGGCTTTCCGCCCCATACAGTACAAGCTCTTGTGTTAGTTTAGTGATGATGCTGAGGATTCACATCTCGATAAAGTAATCAAGATATTTGTGTCCCGGTTTCGCACTAGTGGAGATGCTGAGGATTCACAGTCTGCATAGGCTGCCGGGAACTGTCATCCCGTCTCTCCAACCCGCACTTTTTCGTCTCCGCTGTACCCCGCTTTGACTGAGAAGTTATTCCAATGTTGTCTATCGCTGTGTGTTGCCCTCTTGCCATATCCTCGCTTGAGTGAAATACCGTCCATATTATATATACCTTACCGAAATAGCAAGGGCCACGTTCCGATTGATGTTAGTACCCGCATATTTTATTTGTACATATTTTGTAAATATTGTTCTATATATATATATATATATATATATATATATATATATATATATATATATATATATATATATATATATATATATATATATATATATATGTGTGTGTGTGTGTGTATGTATATAATATGTATATTTTGTAAATAGTTTTAAATCTGAAATATAGGGTTGTGTAAATTAAAGACCTTGACTAATTCTTATCTAACCCCTTAGCCTACAAAATCTGTTACACCTTTCTTTAAAACAGAAGTGGTCGGATCACGCCGAGTCAGTCATGTTTATATTAACATATAAAAATTGAAACTGACCCCGGATATGGGTTCTAGGGGTCCTAGTTCGCGCTCATTTGAAAAAATGTTTGCAATGTCTCCATCGATACCTCTCTATTAGTGAATTTTTTTAAATAAAAATTCACTAAAAGAGGGTGAGTGGTACTCGAGGCGTGTAGACGTTTTTCGATAGGTGGTCTCACATTTGGTTTATTTGCGGATAAGTGTATTTATATATATATATATATATATATATATATATATATATATATATATATATATATATATATATATATATATATATATATATATATATATATCCGTCTGATAACTCAGAAAATAATTTACCAATTTCAATGAAACTCGGCAAGTGCCTTTCTCTTATTAATGGCTTGGACAAGTTCGTTAGCCAGGGAAATCTAACAGGGTTTTCCGGAAAAATTTTGGAGTTTTCTTTCAAATAAAATTTTTTCTCCGAAAATAACAAAGCTGTTTTAGTGAAATTTACTATATATATATATATATATATATATATATATATATATATATATATATATATATATATATATATATATATATATATATATATATATATATATATATATATATTGCCTTGGGAGAGACCTTAATACGTACCAAAATTAAACTTTCTAAGTTTATAGAAAATTGAGTTATTCAAATTTGAAGAATTTAATAAAAATTCACTACCATAACGCACTTGCTGCGTCCCGAGCTTTTTTTATTTCTCTTTATGGTGATGGGGTTCATCAGTAATTTTATCTCTTATCTATTTTCAGTACTTCAAAGTTCCATATACGATGTACTTCATTACGACGCATCCTATATATAAAGTATTGGGTAGTAAAAGCCGATTATAAAATGTTTAAAAAGCTCAAAGGAACATAAATCACAAATAAAAAGGCCACGCGCAATTTTTTAAATATGGATGAGTAGCTAGGTCACCATTGCGTTTTATAAATTTTATTTTATGGAGGTTTTATATAAATCGGTCAAAGAACTTTCATAAATGGTAATTTATCCACTTTATCTAACCGCTTTTCTTTAGCTCCTGGATCTACACATGATTTCAGGTATGCCTTTTAGACAAAGAGCTCATCTAAATTAATATATAAATAGGTATGAGCTAATGGCAAATGTGTGTTACAAATTGGCTTTTGGCAGAACAACGGCTGTTAGAAAAGAAAAGAGCTTTTTCTTGTTAAAGGTAAAACAATTCACAGTAAGAATACGTTACGGTATCCACAATGATTCGCTGACGTTGAGAGAGTTACATAATGCAAAGATTTCTTAGACTTTCGGCTTTTACTCCTAGTGTCTTATGCTCGCGTCATTTATTTTCATAAAATAAGAAAATGTATCCGAGATAGAGGGATGCAAAATTTACGTTTATACTGAGAAAACATTTTTATTTGTGTCTGCAGGCTTTTTATGCTTATAATCATAAGGTCAGAGCAATTCTGTAACAATATAAGTAGACAATACGCGTCTGAGCATTAATTTTGCTGGAGGACTTAATTAGAATTAAAAAAACTCGGGACGCAGCAAGTGCGTTATGGTAGTGAATTTTCATAAAAGTATTTTTAATAGCAAATATGTGTGTGTTTTTTTAAGAAAGCAGGCATCAAATTTGGTTACCAGTATAACCTACATAGTAAAACAATGTGCCATGTTTCATCAAAATCACTTTGTTGTTTGAAAATGTACAAAAATTTCCGAAGGTAAACTTAAAGTGTTCCCGAAAAAACTCCTTTCTTGGTCAACCTTATAGGTTAATAGCAAATTGAGCTATTCAAATATAAAGCATTTGATCGAAATTCTCTACCATAACGCACTTGCTGCGTCCAGCATTTCTTTTCTTACAAACATGCATTATATTTAGATGGAAAATGCAAAAATGCAATAACATAAGGCGTGTTTGATAAAAAAAAGATAATTTGTATCACCAACGACTTATGGGCCACTCTGTGATAGTAGATTTTTTTTTAAAGATGAAGCTTAAAACACCCTATAATTAATATACACAATATATCTTGTATAATAACGGATATATTGAGCTTTATGGATTTTTTACGAAAATTCGAAAAAAATTATACAGTGATTCTTTACGAGTTCCTATTAGACGTTTTGGAGAAACTAGACTGATTTGGATTCTGAAAATTTGTAGTATGAGGTTTACCAATATGTCCAATCCATCTAAAATATTTAGAACATCCCGCGACTTCCGGTTATACCGGAAGTGGACACTAACTCGCTTATTTTAAAAGGAACGCTCTATGTATTATTACAGATTCGGATACAGCTGATATTAACGATTCTCCTAATATACGGTTTTGCTACTTTATACTGAGTGTTTCACGAGATATGGCCGTTTTTATTACAAAAATATGTCCCTTTCAACGCCCTGTATCTTATTAACGGATGCAAATTGGAAGTTCTTTGTTATGCAAATTTTTTTTCATTATTGTATATTTTAACTTAGTACACACAATCTTCCGACAAATTGATTGTTGTCTACGGGGTGATTAAAAACGCATATGCGCAGATATCTCTTTTTTTCAAATGGATCACCCTGTTTATTATAATGCCAATGGCAAGATAATTTACTACTCTTGCAATTTTGTTAATCATTACCTATACCCAAACCGTACCGTTTTTAAGATATTCAGCTTTGAAATATGCAAGATGGGTATGTATTATGATTCCTGTAGAGTGTCATGGAAAATAGCGAACAGTAACTAAATTTTCAGTTTGACAGTTATGATTTGAGTCGAGTAATACAACTAAGTGAACTTTACTTATCTGCACAAAAATTCAGTATCTTAACACTCAGGCAGTCCTCAGGACAGTGTAAACCTAATGAAGTCTGGCCTTCAGGCTGTAACTAGATAAAATAAACGTGATATATTTTTAGCTTTTTGTCGCCGGCAGGTTAAGCAAACTCCATTAATTACATCAGCTTACCTAAATATTTCTACAGATTTGGGAATATTCCCCTTTTGGATTACCAGTTGACGCGATTATCCTTTTCGACGCTCCCATATTTGCAAATATACTTAACAGACGTTGTCGATGTATATCTTCTCATGCGTTCTCTTGCCTATAAAATGTAATGGAATATATATATATATATATATATATATATATATATATATATATATATATATATACAGGGTGGCGCATTGAAAACGAAACCTACCGATTTGCGTCCAGAGAATTTTTTTTAAGAAACGCTGAAACAAGTCATTTTTAATATTGAGGGGGACATGTTTGGACATAAAACTCAACTTTGTCACATCAACTCCTTAAGGGTGGTGATAACAACCCTTATATTTTAAATAGGGAACATGGGTCGATTGTTACATCATTTGAAAGCTCCTTCTTTTGTGAATTCAGCACACTAATTTTTTTGGAAGTTTTATCAACTCGTTTGAAAATTATTCACAGTTAGAGTTGCAAGAACGTATTTCATTCATTGTGATAAGAAGAGCACTAATTTGTCAATTTCTGGTTTAAAAAACTAAATAACAAAACCAAACGTTCAAAAATTCAGTTAAGAAAGTGTTAAAATTGTTGACCACCAGCTTCCATACAAAAGTACAAATTTTGTTCAAAACGAGCTCTGACATTTTGGAGCATTTGTGGAGTTATTAGACGGCATTCTTCAACAATGCGTTGTCGTAATTCTTCCAGAGACTCCGCTTCTGCTGCGTAAATTCTACTCTTTAAATGACCCTATAGAAAGAAGTCTAAAGGAGTTAAATCCCGTGATCTAGGGGGCAACTCAATAGCACATCTACGCCCAATCCACTGCTCTGGAAACTCTCTATTCAAAAACTCCCTAACACGTGAACAATGCGGAGGAGCTCCATCTTGTCGAAAGACTAATTGATTTTCTTGATAGCGATCATCATTTTCAACAATGTCAATTAGTAGAGGGTAAACGATATCTTCTAGTAACTCCAAATACGTTTCGCCACTCAAATTTCCATAAAAAAAAATTGGTCCGATTAAACGGTCTTCAAATATGCCAGACCAGACATTCAATTTCTGTGGAGTTTGAGTGTCGACTTTGGGAACATTTCTTGGATTATTATCTGCCCAATAACGCCGCCGATCAAAATCATCTTCGTTCTTCTTTTGATGTTTGAAACAGTGGCCAATTTTCTCGTGCTCAAAGTTGGGTCTGCAGCAATTTGTCCTAAAACTTCAATCTCAGTAGTCTCATTTCTAACCGGAAATTCACGTTCAGGATCCCGTTTTTTGTTGGCTACTGAACCACTTTGTCGAAACTTAGCAACTAACTCCAAAATGTATTTTCTGTTAACATGTATGTTCGGATGTTGTTCATTAAACAAATTTGCGGTACGGTTGGCACAGTCAAACTGTGAATAATTTTTAAAAGAGTTGACAAAACTTCCAAAAGAATTAGTGTGTTGAATTCAGAAAAGAAAAGGGCTTTCGAATGATGTAACACTCGACCCATGTTCCCTATTTAAAATGTAAGGGTTGTTATCACCACCCTTAAAGGGTTGATGTGACAAAGTTCAGTTTTATGTCAAAACATGTCCCCTCAATATTAAAATTACTTAAATATTTGCAGAAAATTCATTTCAAATAGACCCTTTCTCTGATGCTTTGGCAGTAGTTTTAATTAAGTTTATGGTTTAACGGTTTATAATTTTTAGCTAATTTTCGTAGAAAAGATTCGTTAATGAGGATACCGCTGCTTTTGAATTCTAAAAAGATTTCTTCAAATGAGCCCAAACTAGGCCCCCTAGAATCCATATCCGGGCTTACTTTCTGTTTACATTTATACAGGGTGACGCATTTCTACGCTAAAGCCCAACATAATTGTTATTATGCAAGATACGATAATTTTTTTAATACATTACCTATAGGGTGTCTTGAGCTGCATCTTATAAAATTATTTTTACAATCGCAGGATGTCCCATAAGTCGTTGATGATACCTACAATTTTTTTAACATTCCTTATTCATTTGTGCATTTTTCATCGAAATAGTGCGTGTTTGTAAAACAATCGAGACGCAGTAAGTACGTTTTGGTAACGAATTTTCATTAAACGCTTCAAAATTCAATAACGCAATTTGCTGTTAATCTAAGGTTCGTCAGCTAGCAAACGAGTTTTCTCGGAAACGTTTTAAGTTTATTTTCGGAAAATTTTTGCACATTTTCAAACAAGTTATTTTGATTATATATGGTACGTTCTTTCTACTCTATAGGTTATTTTATTAATTTAATTTATTTATATTAGCGAATTTTCTTGTACGAAATGTTATTTTAATGAATTTAGTGAATTTTCTTTGAAGAAACATTTGATAATTTTTTTATGAAAAATTATTCAATGGATGGTAAATTTTTTAAATAAAATTTGTCGAAAATAGGATTTTAATGGATTTTCGTGCAAACAAATAATTTTATTTTCAATTTTAATTACAGATTAGATATAAATTTGAATTTTATGTATGATTTTAGCAGAGTTTTGTGTAAAAAATATTTAGGCAAATTTGATGCATGCCTTCATTAAAAAAAAGACATCTGCCATTAAAAATATTTTAATAGAAAATTCAATACCATAACGCATTTGCTGCGTCTCGAATTATTTATTATTAACACTTGTAGACTGATTTTCACAATAACAGCCCGCTTTGTCGCGCCGGTGTATTTAAAATTATACTATACTCTCCATGAATTAACTAATGGGTTAGTCTTATCATTGGATAATCTTGTCTTTCCAGCTGTAACACCTAAACCAGACTAAACGATCCTAAGTGGATCTAAAATTATAATCACACCGCAAGCTGGTTTATACAAACCTTTAGTAGTCCTAAATCCTTGGTTAATTGCACGGGTAGTACTGACAGCAGCCCTGTAGATGCGCCAGTAGAAGAACAACATGACAAACATTGGAATATAGAACGAGCCTAAGGCAGAGTAGACCACATATCCGGCTTCGTTAGTCAACTCGCACTTCCAGGGGCAGGAATTCGACTCCACCATATCCACCATTTGAGTCCATGACGTCGTGTTGCTTGCAGAATCCTTGGGATTCTGAAATAAATTAGCCAAGGTAAATATTTGCCACAGATTGAAACCTTTTAGAGTAAGAAGTTTGTTCAACATTTTTAAAATCCGATATCTGTACACAAATTTTATAATTTTGATTGAGTGGGCTGGCTGTGATAGGTTATCGCTTAAAATAACAAAGTCACCTATTTAATCTTGCTTGTAGTTATGACTGAAGATGAATTTTATTGAAAGCTACTTTGAAGGAGAAACAACAAAACGCGTAAGAAACGTCTGTTTAACGGTGGCCATATTGCGCTAAAGTTGGTTTAAAAAAAATGTGTATGTGTTTTGTTTGAAACAAAACAAAAAATTTCGGGACGCAGCAAGTGCGTTATGGTAGTGAATTTTCATAAAAATGTTTTTAATATCAAATATGTTTTTTAAGAAAGCAGGCATCAAATTTGGTTACCAGTATAATCTATATAGTAGAAACAATGTGCCATGTTTCATCAAAATAACTTTATTGTTTGAAAATGTACTAAGGTTTCCGAGAATAAACTTAAATTGTTCCCGAAAAAACTGGTTTTCTGGTCAACGTTATAGGTTAATAGCAAATTGAGCTATTCAAATTTGAAGCATATAATGAAAATTCGCTACCATAACGCACTTGCTGCGTCCAGAATTTCTTTTCTTACAAAGATGTATTATATTTCGATGGAAAATGCAAAAATGCAATAACATAGAGCGTGTTCGATTAAAAAAAAAAAAGAAAATTTGAATCACGAACGACTTATGGGCCACCTTGTAATTGTGGAAATATTTTTTTAAGATGTAGCTCAAGACACCCTATAATTAATGTATACAATTTTTTTTCCGTAACTTGCATATTAACGGATCTGACGTTTTAAATCGCGACTTTGACGTTTCGAGGAAAACCCAAATTTATTTTTCTTTAAATGCCTGTAACTTTTTTTTTCCTTTAAGATACAGTGCTAAGTTTTGGTAGGTAGCTTACATATAATGATGTAAACCCGTGTACCAATTTTGGTTGCCTTTACTTTGTTAATTCCGGAGATTTTTTTTTCTAATGAAAACTCAAAATTTTCCCAGAAAACCTCGTCCGATTTTTCTGGCTAACGAACTTATCCAAGTCATTTACACAAGGAAGGTACGTGCCAAATTTTATAAAAATCGGCCTATTATTTTTTGAGTTATCGGTGTGATACATACATATATATATATATATATATATATATATATATATATATATATATATATATATATATATATATATATATATATATATATATATATATATATATATATATATATATATATATATATATATATATATATATATATATATATATATATATATATAAACATATAAAAATTGAACCTGACCCTGGATATGGGTTCTAGGGGTCCTATTTCGCGCTCATTTGCAAAATTTTTTTCAAAATACAAAAGTCGGGATCTCCCCATTAGTGAATTTTTTCTACGAAAATTCACTAAAAGCAGACTTACCATAAAAACCATCAAAAATATAAAATAAAGTTAGGTAGATGGTAGATACGTATTTCAACAAGAAAGTTGTCATCGTCAGTAGCTATCGCTTAACTAAATGTTTGGGGAAATTTATCCTATTTATATTCGTAAACTACCAATGATGCAATAACACTACGTAACAACAAAGTGATCATTGGAACCTGTGATGAGCACTGATAAGCAAACCTGGACATTTTAAAAACATCACGATCGTGTTGCTGACCAAGTTAGCGTCATCAGAGGATGAATAATTCTAAATACCTTCTATCCATAACTCCATTTATATTCTTTCGCAGGTAGTCGGTCACTAACGATTTAGGGAACCAATCATGGATGTTCTCTGTTCTATGTGAAGATATGGGAGCTGAGCATAATTCTCTGCTGTTTTACTCCCCATCCACATGGTTGTTACGCGGGAAGGTGATCAAGCGTGTCTTTGAACTAAGAAGGGAAGTAGCGATATTTTTGAGCGAGGAAGGTCATAAGCGTTCAGCGGAATTCTTTGACCAATTATTCCTATTAAAGCTTTCTTATTTAGTACATATTTTAGATAAACTTAATTCACTTAATCTTTAACTCCAGTGAAAAGATGTGAATATATTTGATGTGGGTCAAAAGATTGACTTTTTTGTAAGAACGTGCAGTTATGGAATAACAAATTAAAAGAAAATGGTTTTGAAATGTTTCCTACGCTCTGTGAATTTATGCAAGGTTTCTCATTGGAAGAAAATCACAAAGCTGTAATGCTAAAAACCGTGGGAGGCCATTTAGAAAACTTGAGTGCGAATTTCAGACGATACTGCTTTGCAGAAGATGATGTCAAATTGTCCAACTGGAGCTGGGTTTTAAATAAATTTGACAATACACCTGTCGGGCTATCACTACAAGAGGAAGAACAACTGATATAATTTCTAAACGTCACAACGTCTGGGTTAGATATATTTCCAAGGTAAAAAAGAACAGAACAAGGCTATACTACAGACTGAATTTATTAAGTAAAAGCCCTATGGGTTTCGGCCCATATATCTGGCCATCTTCAGGGGCTTTCCGAAACATTGCAAAAGGTGGTTGTGTCAGAAACAAAGTTTATGGTAGGTCGGCAAGTATCACACGATACCAGCTGTTACAAAAATCTAAACAGTCTTACAAGCAAAGTCTAAAACACAAACTATAGTCAAAGATAACATGCTCTACAACAATTACACTAATAAAATCAAAGCTAAAAGCTAAAAGTTGAGAAATTAAAAACATCAAAATGTCCAAAGCTCAGTCGAGGTACCTCCAAGCAGCAAAAATAGCAATTCAAAAGCCGTAAAAGTTGCTAAAACAGGTAGAAACCCGTGTAAATTAAGATTTAAAAAATGCACTGACACACTACAATCTAAGGTCTCTAAACAAATAGATAAAGAAGCTGCAAAGGCGGGTCGTACAACCAGAGCCGAACTTTCAGAGAAAACACTGAGTTAAACCTATTAAATCAATCAATCAGTCCCACATTAGTTTGTTGAGACAAGGTCTTAAGTTCGCTATCTCCCGCAAAAGTTAAGTCTTTCGTGTTTGACACTATCAAAGATTTAGAGGTTTTCCTGAGATGATTCAGGGTCGACGACTCGGATATGTTACGTGGTCTAGTACACAATATAACTGCCCAATTCAGGGTAACTTCTGCTGGTCTTCATCCATACGGTTCAATTGTTAAATCTCTCAAGAATATTATTAGAGAAAACGACCTTTTCCTTTCAAAGGCTGATAAGAGAAACTGTTTGGTTGTTTTAGACAGACAGGATTATGTTTCGAAGGTGCTCACATTCATGAGGGGAAAATGGTATCCTTACAGTTAATTTCAATCCACTCCCCTCTTTCACATTGAAGTTTAAGAAAGTCTTCGATCGATTTGCCCCCCTCTTGACTGAGAATTATAAGTCTCTTTACCCCATGAACCACTTCTTGCCTCGCCTTTATGGGCTTCCTAAAATTAATAAAGATGGATGTCCGATCCGCCCTGTTGTCTCCTTCGTAGGCTGTCTGACGCATAGGTTTTCAAGCTACCTGGCGACATTTTTAACTTCACAAGTAAATGTCACCTCCCCATTTTCCATCAAGAACTCAGTTTCTCTAGTCGAAAGACTTAGATATGTCCCAATAAAAGACACTTCGGTGTTGGTTACGTTCGACGTTTCCAATCTTTTCACCAGTGTTCCGGTAAAATCTACACTACTTATACTAAAAAATTTGCTTGCATCTTTTTCACTTGGTATAGATGTGCAGAGGGCTTTGAATGATTTGGTCAAGGCTTGTCTTGAACAGAACTTCTTCTCTTTCAATAATCAAATATTCCTGCAGAAGGATGGCCTTCCCATGGGTAACCCTTTGTCCCCCCTCTGTGTAGAAGTCTTCATGACCTTCTTCGAGAAGGATCTTAGTTTCAAGGAGTATAATCCGTTTAGAGACTTTATCTCATCCTGGACACGTTATGTAGATGACATACTTGTTGTCTGGTCGGGTCCCACAGAGCAGCTACATCATTTCTTGACTTGGCTAAACAGCTTACATGTCAACATAAACTTTACTATGGAGTTGGAAGAAAATGGTTCCATTAGCTTTTTGGACCTGAAATTGACGAGATCAATCAACAACATTGAATTCGAAATTTACAGAAAACCAACCCAAACAGACCACTTAATTCCATTCAGATCATGTCATCACGTTTCTCATAAACTGGCGTCCTTGACGTTTTTGATAGACATACTTTTTAGAATCCCTATGTCACAGATAAAGTTTGATAATGAGCTAAATATTATCAAGCAATTAGCCACTAACAACGATTATCCTATCAGCATTGTCGATAGACTGATCAGGAAGAAAAGTCGCCAAATTCTAAGAGAAGACAGCTCAGTCATCCCAGCATCTCAGGCTGACAACACTTGCTACTTGCCTTTGACATATTGTGGACCCATTACCAATGCCATCACAAAAGTCTTGAAGTGAGAAAATTTAAAATTCGCTTACAAATCTAAGAACACCCTGAACAAGATGTTAGTTCACAATAAAGACGACATCTCCCTCTTGAAGAAGTCAGGAGTTTATTGCCTTAGCTGTGGAGATCCTGATTGCAACACTGTGTACATTGGCAGAACTGGGAGAACCTTAAACACGAGAATTTCAGAACATCTCAGGAGCAGAAACAATGCTGATAACGTCACTTCAGCTTTTGGTTGCCACCTGAGAGAGACTGGTCATCTCTTTGATAAGAAAAACAATGTTAAAATCTTTCAACCATCCACATTTGGTACTGAGCAGTTCGTCCTTGAAGAGATGGAAATCTACAGATACACTTACAACTCCAACAACACTGTTCTAAATGCTTCTAATACCAGTCAAATTAACTTTCCACCCATTTATAGAAATATACTTAACTAGTGCCATCTACAGTGAAAAACCTAAGTATTCTGTGGAGCCAAGGAGCCCGGAGATTTTACGTGTTCTGTGCTGCTCGGCACGGCTGAGTAAAATGTCAGATGTCACTTGTCTGTCACTTGTCACTTTTAGCTAAAAGTCGTAGCTCATTTGTTTGCCCCTTCCCGTTCTACTCAGATATTCGGCTTTTAAATGTCCTCCATTTCAAATGCGAAATTTTATTTGTATCGCCGTTTGTCCATTGCTGTGATTTGAGGTTTTAATGCTTCTAATTCTGCCTTCACCCATATAGTGCAAGGAAACAAAAGCGACAGTCGATGAAAATAGCCACTATGATAGATTTCTTGTAAAGTCCAGTTCCTGTTATATAAAAAACAGAACGTAAGTACTAAGTGAAGATTGGAACCTGTGATGAGCACTAATAAGTACACTTGGAGAACCCAAATCACCACAACACATTTTTTTTTACTTTTAGTAGGTATTAACTCAGTGTTTTCTCTGAAAGTTCGGCTCTGGTTGTACGGCCCACCTTTGCAGCTTCTTTATCTATTTGTTTAGAGACCTTAGATTGTAGTGTGTCAGTGCATTTTTTAAATCCTAATTTACACGGGTTTCTACCTGTTTTAGCAACTTTTACGGCTTTTGCATTGCTATTTTTTGCTGCTTGGAGGTCCCTCGACTGAGCTTTGGACATTTTGATGTTTTTAATTTATCAACTTTTAGCTTTCAGCTTTGATTTTATTAGTGTAATTTTTGTAGAGCATGTTATCTTTGACTATAGTTTGTGTTTTAGACTTTGCTTGTAAGACTGTTTAGAATTTTGTAACAGCTGGTATAGTGTGATAATTACCGACCTACCAGAAACTTTGTTTCTGACATAACCACCTTTTGTAATGTTTCAGAAAGCCCATGAAAATGGCCAGATATATGGGCCGAAACGCGTAGGGCTTTTACTTAATAAATTCAGTTTGGAGTATAGCCTTGTTCTGATCTTTTTTACTTTGGAAAAAAAAGAACAACTGATAGATGTTTCAATAAGCGCCTCACAAAAATCAAATTTTGTTAACAAATCTTTAACCAATTTCTGGACCGAACTTCCGAACGACTACTCCATTATAAAAGCCAAAGCGCTTGGTATTCTGCTGCCTTTTCCCACGCCTTATCTTCGTGAAACTCTATTTTCTGAACTTGCTGCCTTGAAATCTAAATATAGAAATAAACTTCAAGTAGAAAATGAACTCAGAGTGAGCATCTCTAACATTGAACCAAATTTGGAGAGGTTGTGCGACTTAAAATAAGCGCATGTTAGCCATTAGTCCTTAGAATGAGTTTCTTTGTCTGATAGTAAAATTTCAAGAAACATTTTTTCCCGCTTCTTTCAATCTGTAGCGCCCCCCTTGTTGTGTAAAGGCACCGCCCCCCTAGAGGGGGGGGGGCGCACCACAGTTTGAGAATCGCTGCTCTAGACAATAGAATGGTTCATTCAGACTTAGATTTCCGAGTGAAAACAAACTAATCGCGTATATTCTGTGGTTGGAAACAGCTAGTTTTTCTATATTTCGTGCAGAAATCAGGAAAATCGCCTTGAACTTTGCGTTTGGGCCGTTTTGCCAACCCCAGCAACCATGTTCTACTCTTCCTCAGTTCCATCGCCAAACCACCTCGACCTCGAAATGGCCGTGACGGTCTTCAATTGGATGATACTTACCTGATTCCTCTGCAGAGTCCTCGATCTGAACAATTCTTCTCGAAGACTCCCAAAAGCTTCGCATTCACACAGGTAGTGGTAGGACGTTTCTTCATCCTCGCCGTATTCCTGGCAAATGGGATCCCTCTCTATCAATGTGAGGTGTCTTCTAAGGGCGCAGTGGCCTTTTAGCACCTCAAGGATGCGGCGAAGAGTAGGTCGACTCCTTCCGAGTAGCCAGACAGCTTTATCTCTGTCCGGCCCCTCCACAAAGTCCCTCGCCTGCCTGCAGCCACCAACCGACCCCCAGTGCCTCTCCATTGCTTCCTCGGCCCACCTGTATAAGGCGACAGAGACTGTCTTCCTACTTATGCCTATTGCAGGCTCCGGATCACAGAACGGCTGCCGGGAACCAAGTCTTGCGAGATTATTTGCCACCTCATTCCCCGCTACGCCACAGTGTCCCGGAACCCACACCAGTTGCACCTCCTTCGTCCTGGCTAGTCCTCTGAGGGCGAATATAAAGGATTGTCCTTGTGGAGAGGGAATAGTATGTCACAAAGAAATACTTTTTTTTACTCAGACAAACTCTAGAAGTTTTGATTCGATAAATAGACCTGGGAGAATTTCTAATATGGAGACTCTGAACTTAAAATCAATAAGTCACTCTGAAGGCAGCTTGTGTTTAAAATTTTACTAAAATAGCTTTGTGATTGTGCAGGATATAAAAATTTTCCTAAACAAAATGTAAAATTTTTCAGAAAGCCTGGTTTGCTCAGGCTGGCTAACGAACTTCACTTAGCTATCTACAAAATAGAAGAATCCTTTTAAATTTATAATGTTTGCTTAATTAATCGCGTGAATAAGTTAATTAGCCAACCCCATTGAAACGTGTTTTCACGAAACAAAGTTTTTTGTTAAACAAATTTGTATTTCCATAACTAATTATGTTATTATTTTTTGTGATTTAAAATATTTTTATAAAAACTCTCTATCGTAACTGCGTCCTGCTTACTTTTGTTATTGTAAGCATAAGGTTAAGTGGCTTAAAGGGATGTTGTGAAGAGGTAAATATACACATATCTTTGATAAATGAACGCCGAACAAGGATTTAAAAAAATATCCTGCGGGTACTTAAAGACTCTTGTTTACATTTACAAGATGAAATTGTTTGTGCTTTTCAAGCTCCGTAAGCCCTATTTTACCGCTGTCTTTATTTAAGACTTAGAACAACATTCCACAAAATAAAAAAGATATCTAATTATGTGGTATCCTAAGCTTGAGGGCATAACGTCGTTGAAAGAACGGTCAGAAACATAAC
Source organism: Tillus elongatus (assembly GCA_964006375.1). Classification (NCBI taxonomy): domain Eukaryota; kingdom Metazoa; phylum Arthropoda; class Insecta; order Coleoptera; family Cleridae; genus Tillus; species Tillus elongatus. The sequence goes on from OZ023266.1 coordinate 40,713,871, forward strand.
TTTTTATGAAAACATGACAAAGGCGCTTTTTGCTAACATTTTAGCGAATAAAAAAAAATCGCTAATGAGGACATCTGTGTTTATATATATATATATATATATATATATATATATATATATATATATATATATATATATATATATATATATATATATATATATATATATATATATATTTATTCCCTAGGGCTTTTAAAATGGGTGTTATCAAACCTTTATTTAAGAAAGGAGATGTGCTGGATACCGCTAACTATAGACCGATATCACTGATTTCCAGTATTGCTAAAGTCTTTGAGTGTCTCCTGAAAAAACGCTTCGATGGTTATCTCGATAAATATGGATTATTATCTGAGAGGCAGTATGGCTTCAGGACAAAGACATTTACGCAGGATGCCATAATTGAACTGACGAGTAATATATATCACAGTCTGGATAACACCAGACCTTCATTGTGTGTCTTGGTGGATCTAAAAAAGGCATTCGATACGGTTGATCACACAAGATTGCTTGAAATACTGGAGAAAATTGGGTTTAGGGGAAGATAACAACAGCTCTTACAAAGCTATTTGTCTGACGGATATCAGGTGGTGTGTGTGAATGGTGTTCTGAGTGATGTGGTAAAAATGAACTGTGGTGTTCCGCAAGGAACCATTCTAGGACCCTTATTATTTAATATTTATATAAACGACCTTTTTTATGTTAGATCGTTAGGAAAGATAGTTGGATACGCGGATGATGCTGCTATATTTTATAACGCAGAATGATGGGATATACTCAAATCTACAGTTGAATCGGATTTTCGAAAAATCCTGGAATGGTTTCAAAACCGATTGTTGACTGTAAATGCGGCGAAGACAGTGTGTATACCATTTTCATGCTACGAAAGGAACTTGCCAACTTTTACCACCTTGGAAATATGTGATGGCATGAAGATAAAAAGTGTGAAGCATGCGGTGTATTTGGGTGTTACTATAGATTCACACATGAAATGGGAGCATCACATTTTAAATGTAACTAAAAAGATTCGCTCTGTGATGGTAAAATTTGCAGTATTGAAAGATATGCTACACATCAAACACCTGCGGACTCTATATTATTCTTTAGTGGAGAGTCATTTACGATATGCTATAATAGCTTGGGGTGGTGCTGCAAGGTGTCATATATCTCAATTACAGATTGCTCAAAATTGTCTCATCAAGGTGATTTATGGTAAAGAACGCACATATGCTACGGATGTTTTATACGCTGAGACAAAACTGCTGGGTATTAGGCAGCTTTTCTACTTTAATGCTGCTGTATACCAGCATATTCATCGATGTGAATTGAAGGAGTTGAGTCACAACTATAATACGAGACACTGCGCACACGCATCTAAAACAGAAAGAGCTAGGAAGACAATTGCACAGCGTTCCTATGCTTACCTTTGCGTAAGAATATATAATTATATACCAGCCCAAATTCGCCAGCAGCATGGACTTCGAGGTTTTAAAGTCGGTTTAAAAAAGTGGATAGTTGGACTAGATCGTGAAGTAATCCACAGGGTCGTGGAGGTTAATATGCTGGTGTAGTGGTATTTCCTTTGTATTTTGTTGTTTCTTGTGCCTGGCGTCTGACCTGTGGGGCCCGCGCGTGTGTGTGTGTGTGTGTGTGTGTGTGTGTGTGTGTAGGTTACCCATAGTGTGGCTTAAGACATTTGGTAAAAGAGATTTTATCTATAGTCAAAAAGCCTAGTTATGTTTTTTTATATTTTCCGCGAATCGCTGGAGTTCGTCTGCAGTTTTGGTTTTTGTTTGTATTTCTTTACAGTGTCAGAGTGTGCACTAGCTTATCTTTAGAGAGAATGATGTTACAAGTATCACCAACAAGTCTTCGACTTAGGTGACTTTTAACGTTATTGAACAACCAGGCTCTTGATTAGCCTTGTAAATTATTTTGTGAGAAATGTATATGTGTTCAATTTTGTTCAATCAGGCTCTTGATTAATCTTGTAAGTTGTTTTGTAAAAAGAGGTATATTGTTCAATAAATTATTATTATTATTATTATATATATTTATTTATTTATTTATTTATTTATTTATTTATTATTATTGGTGTATAAATTTTACAACGCATCTTACAATTAAGTATTGGACTTGTGTAAGTAAGTAAGTATATATATATATATATATATATATATATATATATATATATCCGACCAATAACTCAAAAATAATGGACCAATCTTGATCAAATTTGGTGGGTACCTTCCTTTTGCAAGTGGCTTGGACAAGTTCGTTATCCATAAAAATAGGACCACGTTTTCCCGGAAAATTTTGGGTTTTCTTTATAAAAAAATTCATATCTCCGGAAGAAACAAAGTAAGGGAAACGAAATTTGGTACTCGTGTTTGTATTATAAAGAGTGAAGTCTGTACCAAAATTTTAGTTTCTAGCTTTAAAGACAAAGAAGTTATGGTCAATTAAAGAAACACATTTTGGAGTTTTCCTCAAAACGTCAAACAAATTTTAAACGTCAAAATTGGCAATGTTTACGCAAAGAACGTGAAACAAATACGGATTGTGAAAAGAAAATGTTACAAGAAGAGTGTTCTGCAAACCCTTAAGTTTCGGATTCAACCGTCATTGCCCTTCATTTTACTAAAATATTTACAGAAAATTCGCTAACGCATTTTTGCATTTTTTTATCTAAATATAATGCGTTTGTAAGAAAAAAACTGGACGCAGTAAGTGCGTTTTGGTAGCGAATTTTCGGTAAATTTGCAGTTTAGCTCCCAAACTCTCTTCAAAAAACTGTTTTCAGAAACCTGCCTAGGGCCCCCCTGGATCCACAAACCCCAAGAAAAATTTCTTGTTCACACCCCCCAAGGAAGTTACGGGACCAGGAGTGAGTAGGGGTGTATAATTATTTTTTTTTGTTAAGTTTCGTAGAACCAATTAGTTAATGCGTTTTTGCATTTTTTGTCGAAAAATGATGCGTTTGTAAGAAAAAAATCTGAACGCAGTAAGTGCGTTTTGGTAGTGAATTTTCGGTAAATAAGGGACCAGGAGTAAGTAGGGTGCTGGGCGGGGTACGTAGTAAAAAGGAAATATGAGCAGAAAATTGGAATAAAACGGGCTTGAAAGCTGTCTTTTTCACATATTGAAGCCATATCCCCCTTACACATTGCCTACCTTGCACAGCACCCCTATCCCCCCAGGTTCCGTCACTTCCTTGGCAGGTAGGCACAAAACATTTTTCTTGTGGTTTATGCAGCGATTGTGGTTGTATGCACGCGACGGGGAAGGAAAATCCCCACGACGAAGCAGACCACGCCCCCGCCCACGCCCTGCCCTGTCGAACCGGGGGGTCTGCTTCGTCGTAGGCATTTTCCTTCCCCCCTCGTGTGCATACAAACCACCCTCGTTGCATAAATCACAAGAAGAACTTCTTGTTCATACCCCCCAAGGAAGTTACGTGACCTGCGGCAAATGGGAGTGCTGTGTGGGATAGGCAGGGTTTAATGGATATATGGCTTCAAATAGACAGCTTTCAAGCAGTTTTCTTCGCATTTTCTGCTCATATTTCTTTTTTACTACCTACCCCGCCCAGCAACCCTATTCACTCCCAGTCCCGTAACTTCCTTGGGGGCATGAACAAAAAATTTTTCTTGTGGTTTGTGAATCCAGGTGGGGTCCTAGTAATGTTTCTGAAAACAATTTTTTGAAAAGCGTTCGGGAGCTAATCTGCAAATTTACCGAATTTTCATTCAGTTTGACACTAATGACATTATGTCGTTTCCTCTAGTAATATTTAATCCTTCTTTTTCAAGTGTTACATATCCAATGCTTATACTTTGTACCTAGCTATTTTCTTGATTAAACATTAATTTTGCTTATTTCCATTTTTCTTTATTTTTCCTTGTTTATATACAGACTGTTTCATTAAGGCTAGCCAGCGGCCATATATCGGAAACTAGTGGGCCTAATTTTTCGCGGAAAAAAATTCGTAACTCAAGTAGCCATGAGAAAATCCTGGAAAATATTTTTAAGTCCCGCATCTCACCGCAAGGGAGCGCAACTGAAAATCAAATACTAAATTCTAAATTTCTCCAAAAATTCCCACATCAAGGTTATATTGTCAGTAAGCTTATATAACTCTGCATGATTTTGGTTTGGGGCTCATTGGCGTAGCGACCCTGATAAAAGTGGGGAAAGCCATTGAAAGTGTAATCATTTGAATCGTTGTAACTTCTAAACGACCCATCCGATTTTAGTAAGCTTGAGCTTGCTTCGAAGAAAAATGTAATCATTTTCAAGTTTCGTATCAATTTTTACAAAGGAGTTCCCAATAAAATTACTAGAAGGCGTAATTTATAATGATCACGATTTTTTATATTATTCCGAAAATGTGAATCATACGGTATAATTACGACACCGTAATCAGAAAGTAAATGAAATTTCGAAAAGAAAACATGAAAACCGCATTTAGATATCTCTGCTCGTTTCAGAGTTATTGTCAAGAGGATAATTTTAAACACTTTATTTGAAGAAAACAATTGAAAGATAATAGTTATGGAATACTTTTTAAGAAAACAATTAAAATACTATAAATGTTCAAAATGTCCACCGTTTTGCAAATACAACTATTAATTGTTTTTCTGGTACTGGAAATTGCTGTTTCAATTTCAGCTCGTGAAATCGAGTTCATGGCATATTTAATTCTCTCAATCATGTTGTTTTGTGTGGTTGGTCGCGTTTTATAAACAATGTCTTTTATTTGTCCCCATAACTAAACATCTAATACAGTTAAATCCGGGTATCTCGGTGGCCACGGAAACAAACTACCCCTTCCAATTCAACGAATTGGGTAACTAACATTCGAAAAATCTCTGACGCTTTGAGAAAAGTGTGCTGGGCATCCGTCGTGTTGATGCCACATGGATGTTCTTAGGTCAATAGGCACATCTTCTAAGAGGACCAGCAACTCATTTTCTAAAAAGTTTAAGTAATATGCGCAATTTATATGGCCATTAAAAATAAATGGTTCGATAATTCTGTGTCCTAAAACTCCGCACGACACGTTTGCACCAGCCAACATTGATTCCGCAACGGTTCTAATTGTAGTGAGAATGCATCTAGTCTTACATACTTTATTAGGGTAGAAATGGACCAGGGCTGACAAATTACTAAATTGTTAGTTGGTTGTATACAGTCTCTATTTTTTAACACTCTGTGTTATTTGGAGCTTCCGTGACAACATACTACTTGGATCCGCAACGAGGTGGAGGCACGTGCTTCGCGTCTTACATCTCACTTAGTGTTGGAAGGCTGGCTACCATAGCCGTATTACTTTTTTAGGTGTATTTTCGCTGCAATTAGTATACAGTACTAACGAGCTCTAATTAGAGCGAAACCGGTCTACGGTTCTAATTGTGGTGAGAATGCATCTAGCCTTACATACTTTGTCCTTATATTAGGGTAGAAATGGGCCAGAGCTGACAATTTACTAAATTGTTAGTTGGTCGTATACAGTCTCTATTTTTTAAACATCTGTGTTATTTGGAGCTGTCGTGACAGCATACTACTTGGTTCCGCAACTAGGTGGCGGCACGTGCTTCGTGTCTTACATCTCACTTAACGTTTATGGTATTGTCTTCATTCCTCACCGGGCGCCTTCCGATAGGAACTTAAATGTGGCGTACACGTCCTGTTCGCCTTAAACATATTGCCAGTCGCCGAAATACTCTTCTGGTATAGTGCCTTCGTTCAGGATAGCTGACAGAATATTCTGGTTCAGAAATAGCTGCATTTTGAAAACATTTAAAATATACCGCAAGCATATCGTAAGCCTCGGCAGTGGTATAAGCCATTTTTGAAAGTAGGTATAGCACAAATTCTAATTAAGAACATATTCAAAAGAATCAAGGAGAAACATTTTGTAACACAAGACATATCAAAACTGAACTAGTTGACAACTATTTCAATTTATTTATCTCCATGGAATTCTGCCGATTTGGTTTCACGGGTATCAGAATTTATTTATCAAAACACCGTATTAGAAATATGCCCAAATTAAAAGTTTTCCATGACTGTGTGATCAATTCTAAACTGGTTTTTGGGCCACTGGATTAATGAATGATAAAACGTACGTAATTGTAAAGTTTAAAAATATTTTTTTGTCGAGGAATGCTTGACTACGAAACTACGAAAACCATAAATTGTTTAAAATTATTCTTTTGACAATAACTCTGAAATGAGCAGATATATCTAAATGCTGTTTTCAGGTTTTCTTTTCGAAATTTAATCGACTTTCCGATTATGGTGTCGTAATTATACCGTATGATTTACATTTTCGGAGTAAAATCAAAAAATTGTTTTGATTACAAATTACGCCCTCTAGTAATTTTATTGGGAACTACTCTGTAAAAATGAATACGAAAATTGGAAATACTTACATTTTTCTTTTTTCATTTTTCGAAATAAGCTCAAGCTTACTAAAATCGTTCAGAAGTTACAGCGATTCAAATGATTACACTTTCAATGGCTTCCCCCACTCTTATCAGGGTCGCTACACCGATGAGCCTTAAACCAAATTCACGTAGATTTGTCTAAGCTTCTTGATGATCTTTCCAAAAGTATACTTTTATGTGGGAATTTTTCAGGAGATCTTGCTGGCAAAGCGGTTGGTTTACCTCAACCTAAACATCGTTCTTCAAAATTATGTTTCAAAAATTCTCTAGCAGCTCCCGTTGAATGTGAAGGCGCTCCATCGTGTTGATACCACATTTCACCCCGGAATTGTAGAGGAATTTCTTCTACCAGCTGTGGTAGATCATTATTGAAGAAATTTAGATAACGCTCACCAGTGAAAGTCCCATCGAAAAAATACGGTTGGATTAAATACGAACCCAAAATTCCAGCCTATATATTTATGGGCCACCTATGCTGACGATCAACTAGCCATGAAAAATGTGGATTTATATCAACGTAATAAGGCACATTGTGCGTGGTAATTCCTCCACGGTTTGAAAAATTTGCTTTATCTGTAAATAGCACCTTTGCAAGGAATCCTGGTTCCTGGTTGTCCTTCTGTAGAGCCCAAATACAAAAATGCAATCTTTGCTGCTTATCGCTTACAGACAGCTCTTGAACTTTTCTAACATGGTATGGGTGGTGTTTGTTTTATTTAGAACATCTTTAGACAGATGTTTTACTGATATTTAAATTCGAAGCTAGTTGTCACTGGCTGATATGTGGATTTTCAATTACTGAGGCTATGATGTTTACAGACGTACCTTCATTCAGAACAGTTTTTTTTACGGGAGCCCGATACTGTACACTGCCGTATGCATCAAAACAAGCTTTCGCCAATCTAAATGCTTTCAATTGAGGTTGTTGTCGATTAGGGTATTTCTGCCTATAGATTCTCTTTGCTAAGGCAACATTTCCATCACTTTCAGCAATCACGTACAGCATTGACATAAGTTCTTCAGTAAAAAACATACTGATATCAAGAGAAAAGACGATAACTAAAAAAGATACCTGTCAATAATTTAGCTAATTTTCAAATCTCAAGTGGCGTTGTCAAAGCCGTCCCTAGATTTTGAGATAAGTCTCATAAATATTGGAAAATGAAAAATTTTGTAATTAATGCTTTATATCTTTGAAACCGTTAAAAATAATGTCGTCAAACGTGGTATTGCTGAAAAGGCCATTAAAATTATCATCTAATAACGTACTAATATTCAGGGCGTTTGATTTGAGATCTTCGAGAAAACTTAAGTTTTGCAAAATTTAACACTCTGTATAGGCAGGTTACACTAAGAATTACCATGCTGCACTTTGTTATAGTGAGGAGCGTATAAAATTAACTCCAGTGAATATGCAGCCAAAACATTGTACAGAGTCGAAGTATTTACGCGCCAAACTTGACCAATATTTTTAATAAACAAATGAATAACTCTGACACGGTTGGACCTAGACCCATCATATGGAGTATCAATTTGCTTGTAGCGATACCGTCTTTTTAAAAATGATATCAAATACAGGGTGTTCTGTTTGAAAAAAGGTAAGTTTGACCTGCCACGGCAAAAATGAACAATGTAAATCAAAATATTTTTAAATTACGCAGCTGATTGATAGCAACAACTTTGTGTTGAATTTTTTTTGTTGATAAAACTGAATTAATTTGGAAAACTGGGCTTTTTCCGCGAAGTGGATCACCCTGTATATATATATATATATATATATATATATATATATATATATATATATATATATATAAGTTTAAAAGGACCTTGGTTTTGGGTTCTAGGGACCAAGTTCGTTCATTTGAAAAAAACTTTGTAACGTCTCATCAGCGATTTTTTTAAAATAAAAATTCGCTAATAAATATTTATCTCTCAAACAAAAACGGAACTAAGGCAGTTTTATATTCTAATCTGAAATAACCTCAACATCTTTTAAGACACGACGGGAAATCAAGAAGTTCACTTGACACGTAATAATAAGTAAAGCCAGCAATGATATCTCTAATCTAAAACAATGAAGCGGAACCCGTGGTCAAAGCTATTATGCAAACCCAAGCTTATTGCGATTCATTTTACATAAGTCAGCAAGAATGAAGGTAGCTTGCAACAAATTACAGAAGTAAGATTTCAGTATTTTTGTTTGAGCTGAGACTTAAGACTAGCAGTCAACGTAACAAGACGAGCTTGTAAAAGCTCTGATATTGAATCCTAAATCTGCAAAGTCGCATCTTCTACGTTGGCTGACAAGGAAACAGTTGCTACACAATACTGATGTTGTATGTGGCTGACGTTAGTCTGGAAGGCATTTTCATTTTATATCTAATTAAACGAACACACTGACATTTTAACCGAGGAAAGTCGCGAGCTTTGTAATCTTTCGCTTATCACATACCGTAATTCGTATTGTAATCTTTGCGAAGTTGGAAACTGATAACTTTATACAGTGAGAGCCAAAATAATTTGTTCATTTTTAACGAGCGACACATTTATTACTTAGCATTAATGATAGAGTGTCCAAGCGTCCTACTGGCAGTACGTTGTGCCCTCCTAGCAGTACCTAATTCCAACACCGTTGTTTTCAATGAAATCCTTTCGTTTCTTGTGGACGAAATATTCACCATTGATTCCGCCACAAAATTCTCCTCTCCATTGAGCAACTCTCAACTTGTTGTAACTATTAGTGACAGTGATGGGAGGTAAAGTCTGTTTTCGTCATCAGTCTATGCAGTGTCAGTGGCGTGTAAAGTATATATATATATATATATATATATATATATATATATATATATATATATATATATATATATATATATATATATATATAATAGTAATAATAATAATAATAACCGCCATCGCCGGTCCCAAGCCCGGGTGAAAGGAGGAGGGTGTGGAGTAACAACCACGTTCAAAAGCCAAGGTCCGTCTGGCCCGGACGGTAGCACCTTGAAAGGGCCCCTGGCCTGGGTCACATGTCCATCTGGCCGGTGGGTGTACGGCTTCCAGCAGTATGCTCGCCGCCGCTACTCGTAACGACCGTAGACGGTACAGCCAGCGACGCCAGCTGTCCGCTGTCCAATTTACCCTCTTTTTCCTTAATATTACCTTACTCCTTCCTTCATCCCTACCTTCGCCACCAGGGTTAATTGGTGGCACACCCATGGAAACGGAGCAAAATCAAATGCCGCTGCCTGGGGTTTGCCAGGGCATGTCTGGAGCCGGTGCTGGACATGACAGCATTCAGAACGTCGGTGGCGGGGTGCCGATGAGGCGGGCCCCTGTCATGCAAGAAATTACAGCCCAAAGTTAACAGCAGGGGAGCCTAGTAAGACCAGGAGCTCCACCGACTGAGGATGGTGCGCATGAAGATCAGCCACCGCTCACCCAGACTGGATTACCAAGACGGCGCATGAAATAGACTATGGATATGAATGAAACCATTCATATCCATAGGCATATAGGCAACAACTTCACACCGAATTTATCAGAATGTACCCACCCACAGATGACTCAACAGAGAGTAGCGGATCAGTGCCGCGTCATATTTAGGAATAACTTTATTCCACAAACGAAAGCGAATACCGTCAGACAGGAAGTTGAATAAGAAATCACTAACATAGCGGTTACGGAAAATAACGAGATCCTGTTTGGTGGTAGTAATCTGCAGCATGTATATACTGAGCAAGAACACATCGAGGATACGCAACAAAATGAGGAACTCATCGACAAATTGTCCACAGAAATGAGTCGTGCAGTAGCGGAGTATAAAGAAACAAATCCTTTTCCTAAACTACCATTACCTAGGCTAAGATCATCTAGGAAACTGGCAATTATATTGGAACTTTTGAACCGAATAATTTTGGCATCGCACCTTCTATAGATGAACACAATGGATCACATGCATACACTGATTTACTGTGCAGCAACTGCAGCAATTAAGACTTTAGGCATGAGGATTTCTGATCGAAGGTCCAATCACAGAGACTCGCGTCAAAGACTGCCCCCGTTGGAAAAAAAGGTTGATCAGTAGAGTGGAAACTCTTCGAAAAGAAATTAGACAACTGACGCAATACATTGGGAGAGCACAGACAAGAAAATTACAGAAACAAGTAGAGGAAATAATATGCCATGTTCTACAACACTCAGCACAAGATCCAGCCAACCACACTGCACAAGAATGTCTGGACACCTTAAAACAGAAGCTTTTTGTATATGCGGAACGGTTGAGGAGATATAAAGCGAACAATAATAGGAAGTGGGACAATATACTGAACGCTCTGAAAGGACTTTCTACTGTCTGCTTAATTCAGCTAGGAATGCAGTCACCGATATTTTTCCCAAAAAAAAAAGGAACAAATTGAAGGGTTCTGGCAAAGTCAATTAGCCACAAGAGCCTTCTGCAATATTGGCGCCAGCTGGGTTAACAAAGGACACCGAGCTTGTCAGAGTTATGACCAAATGCATCATGAGCCATTTACCACAGATGAAGTCACCATGGTTATTAAAGAGATTCATAATTGGAAGGCACCCGGGTCTGATGGCGTCCACAACTTTTGGGTGAAGAAATTTGGGTGTACACATCATCTATTGACGGTGTTTATCAATAATGTTATACTTGACCCAAAGAAGATGCCATTGTTTTTCAAACAAGGAGATACGTATCTTCTTCCAAAGGACCAGCATTGTTCTACAGACCCCGGCAGTTACCGACCAATGACTTGTCTTCCGACCCTATATAAGTTTATCACATCCTGCCTGAGAAACGCACATGTGCGCACTGTAAGAGAAACAACATAATTGCGAGCCAGCAAAAAGGGTGTGCCAAAGGATATATGGGATGCAAAGAACAGCTTATAATTGATTCGGTTGTGTGCAATCAAGCTTACAATGAACGAAGAAATCTCTTTCGTGCCTACGTGGACTACAAAAAGGCATTTGATTTAGTTCCACACGAATGGCTTATAAGTGTGCTGAATATCTATAAGATCGGTACATGCATCCTAGAGTTCCTTGAACACACAATGTCTACCTGGAGAAGAAAGATTCAGTAACGGGTACAAACGGGTGATAACATCGTAACCAGCACGATACCAATTAGAAGAGGCATATTTCAAGGCGACTCTCTAAGCCCATTGTGGTTCTGCTTCGCATTGAATCCACCATCAAACCGCCTGAACTCCACCAGATGTGGCTTCAGTATATATAAAAAAAAACAATGGCAAGGAGCAAATGAGGCTCAATCATTTGCTGTATATGGACAATCTTAGGCTGATGGCCTCCACCACCTGGAACAATTCCTTAAAATCGTGGAAGGGATTTCCAGAGATATTGACATGCAATTTGGGCTTGATAAATGTCGCACCTTATGTGTAGTCAGGGGGAAAATACCACCAGGTGTATATGACATGCAGGACGGCCAGCAAATTGCCTCAATGGATGTGGAGGAGTGTTATATATACTTGGGAATACAGCAAGCCACTCGGTAATGAAGAAGTTAAACCAGTAAGGAAGGCGTTAGCCAAAGCAGTGTCAGATACGTTATTCGAGCAAGTAATTACGCGATTTGGGTGTCCAAAATCCGTTATAAGTGACAAAGGTACTCAATTCTATAGTCACATTTTTAAAGGGTGTTAAAAGAGCTGGGCATCAAACATCACCTAACTCCTCCATATACACCCCAAGCAAATCCAGTAGAGATAAGCAAGACTATGATATGACAGTTCTGCGACCAGCACCATAGTCGATGATATGAGCGTTTACCAGAACTTGTATTTGCTATGAATACAGCGAAACATGAGTCGACACACTTATCTCCAGCATTTTTTATCTTTGGGCGTGCGTTGGAAATTCCCAACATGCTACCCGCAATAGATCCGAACATTGAAGGCGACGCCAAACTTGATACTCCAACAGTCAACCAGCATTTAAACCGCCTCGCTTAGTTGCGCGAGACATTTGAGTTGGTAATACTTAACCTCGACAGGGCTTTTTCACAGCAGAGTCATCATTACAACCTGAGGAGACGGAACAGGCAATGCGCTTTAGGCGACCGAGTGTTAAGAGTTGACCGCCCGCTTTCTTCTGCAGCTCGTGGCTTTGCAGGCAAGCCAGCCCTGAAATATGCTGGACCGTCCGTAAAATCGTCTCACCAGTGGTATATGAACTGAAAGATGCGAACGGTAAGTGGCTCAGCCATGTACACATTAAGGACCTCAAGCCATACCACGTTCCGTCCGAACCAGCACCCGGCAGAGTCAATACGTTTTCGTCCAATGAAAAGCCAGCTATGGGAGCCGTACACCGCCGCCAGTATGCAGTGCCCCACGAAGAAGACCACAAAGTGATTGAATGCCGATATTTTCGTCAATTGTGTACCAATTTTGAAGAATATTTTTTTTCAAAGCGTATATATACTCCCTAGGTAGTCTCATTTTCACTAAGTCGGGCTATGATAATGCGATCTCAGGAAATCGAGGGAAATCCTCTTGTAATCTATGTAACTTAAAGTTATCCCATAATACGACACTTTGATTATATTATGGCAGTTTTCTAATACCGTCCTCACTACTTACGTATATTTACACTAAAAATTGAAAAACAAACTTAAGAAAATAAACCGACTTCAAAATAGGCACTAAAAAGTGAAAAATAACTGGATAACAGGTTTAATACAGAATACAAAAATTAACTTAAATCAAATATTACATGGGTTACCTACTTATCTATTTAAAATCGGTGTCAAGGCCCATATACAATAGTACTTAGCGATATAAACAGCCTAATTAATTATGGATTATAATTCTAATGAGAACACCTAAATATGTTGTTAATTATTAAAGACCAACCCACGCCCACGCATTCCCTCGTGAACGCGGAGAAACCTTTGATGTGGCGGGAGTGGACTTAAACTATCTAGGTTTCTAGGTAGCGGATATAATACTTCGTTTAAATTATATTTTGTCTTTTGAATTAAACCTGTAAATCAGTTATTTTTTTATTTAATTCCTATCTTGAAGTCGGTATATATATATATATATATATATATATATATATATATATATATATATATATATATATATATTTCAAAATACGGTTCAATAATAATAACATACATAGATCTGCTGTACATAATAAATCTTGGAAAGATCCACAAAAGTCAGAGACCTGTGCGTGGATAAATCTAAACCAAGCAAAGAATACAAAACTAAGTGAAGAATACAAGAACACACATACATACAGGTGCAAAAATCAAAACACACACAAACACATTCCTTCACGCATGTTCACATGTACAATGTACACTCCCACAAATGTATATAATAATAACAAGTGTGCATATTTAAAAATGATTACTGTGCGGTACAACATTGCAAAAGATATCATACGACCCGTTCAACACCTATCTGTGTACTAAACTATGAATCATGTTTCTAGATTTCGAAACCAATGCTTTCACCATCCTCACATAAGAACGTAAAGTTAGTGCAGTTCTGATACTGACTGGAAGAGTATTATACATTCTTGGTGCAATATACGTATCACTACGCTGGCCCACAGTATTAATTGCTTTGTTCGTTTGAGCTATATATATATATATATATATATATATATATATATATATATATATATATATATATATATATATATATATATATATATATATAAATTCTCTTATATTTATAGTTGTCAAAAATGCGTATTAAGAAAATCAATTCTCTCCTGCCTCACGATGCCTTTAAAGGCGAAACCGGTGGCCGACAAGAAAACGAGTACTTGTGAAGCCGGAGAAGTAGCCTCTAGATCTGTGTTAAGTAAAATGATAAGTTCAGCAGTGTTTTATTTTAACGACGTTAAAACAGAACGAAAGGTGGTTTGTTCTCGCACATCTGATATTCTAACATGACCCTAGTACCTGTTATTTCCCTTAAGGTTTTAGTTAATTTTAAAATTCATGAATACGCGAGTAATTTTTCTTTTAATATAATTCTGTTTTCCAGATGGCAGTTGATGCAATGTTGCGAGCTAAGGAAAGAATGTAAAATTCATAACCAGTTGTCTTCATTTCCATGCATAATTTATAACGACTCGAGGACATTACATATATTCATTACAAAAGTTTCTGTTTGGGCATTTGCGGAAATGCAAATGCCAAATAATGGTTACATTTTATGCAATCTGTTACATTCGTTCCGCGCTAGAACCAAACATAAATGTAATCGTGCGGTTTTAATAGTGTGGGCGGGTGAATTAATGTCTGCGATATTTCCATTTTTGTATAATGTCTGTTACTTTGGCATTTCTATGCCAAAGGTTACAAGATGAACCTCAAGTGCTATTGTCGTATATTACTGGAAAAGATAAAAGGTACTGTACGTACTTGACGAACTCAAAATAAATATATTGTAACGGGAAACTTTTTTCAAGTCCTGGTATCAAAACAAAACTCTGGACGCAGCAAGTGCGTTATGGCAGTGAATTTTAATAAAAATGTTTGAATATCAAATATGTCTTTTTAATGCAAGCAGTCATCAATTTGGTTACCGGTATAACCTACATAGTAGAAACAATATGCCATATTTTATCAAAATAACTTGTTGTTTGAAAATGTACAAACATTTTCCGACAATAAACTTTAAACGTTGGTTTCCTAGCCAACAAACCTTAGGTTAATAGCAAATTGGGTTATTGAAATTTGAAGCATTTAATAAAAATTTGGCTACCAAAACGCACTTACTGCGTCTTGATTTTTTTCCTTACAAACATATTTCGATAAAAAATGCAATAAAATAAGGCTGTTCGAAAAAAAATTGTAGGGATCACCAACGACTTATGGGCCAGTCGGTGATTGTCAAAATAATTTTATAAGATGCAGCTCAAGACACCCTATAATTAACTTATACAAATTTTTCTCGTCTCTTGTATAATAATAATTATATTCAGCTTTACTGTATAAACGCGTCACGTAAGCAGATCAAAACTGAACATAAACCCGGATATGGATTATAGGGGGCCTAGTTTGCGCTCATTTGAAGAAATATTTTTAAAATTCTAAAGTCGCGGTCTCCTCATTGACGAATTTTTTGTACGAAAATTAGCTAAACATTATGGACCGATAAACCATAAACTTAACTAAAACTACCGTCAAAGCACCAACGAGAAAATAACAAACCTGTTTCATATCAGCTCCTTTTGTAAAGCTTCGATCCCTTATATGAGTTGATAAAACATAACAAACACAGTTTAATACACCCACTAACATTAATAAATGAATAATTTGCACTTGTATATAAAAATGTCCCAAATAACACAAATAATTCGTCGACTCAAACAAATAAAGATATAAACAATCTCATATCATACGATAAACGTCAGTTACAGCGTCTAACAGACTTGCGCAATAATATCAAATGTTCCATTACCAGGGCAACAACATACTAGATCTCATATAAGCCATTGTCTATGAAACGCGGTGATTTAAAAACAAATGTTTCAAATTTGAATAGCTCAATTTTCTGTAAAGTTAGAAAGCTGAGTTTTGGCACGTAATTAGGTCTTTCCCAAAGCAATATGTGCACCAAATTTTATCGAAATATCTTTGTAATTTTCGGAGAAAAAATGTTTTTTCGAAAGAAAACTCAAATTTTTCCCGGGAAACCTTGTCCGATTTTCCTGGCTAACAAACTTATCCAAGCTATTAATAAAATAAAGGCACTTGCTGAGTTTCATCAAAATCAGTTAATTATTTTTTAAGTTATCGGTTGGATACATATACATATATATATATATATATATATATATATATATATATATATATATATATATATATATATATATATATATATATATATATATATATATATATATAAACGTATAAAAATCGAAACTGACCCCGGATATGGGTTCTAGGGGCCCAAATTCGCGCTCATTTGCATAAATTTTTGCAAAGTCTCACCATCGATACTCTATTAGTGATTTTTTAAAATAAAAATTCAGCAAAATATATTTGCACGGAAATCTGTTCCAAAACGTGAACATAAAAAGTTAGGACGCAGCAAGTGCGTTATAGAGCGATTTTTTATAAGTTTCGGAATATATAACGTAACTTAATTTATCTGCTAAGCATACCACTGGACCTGTGTGTGTTTTTGTTTCTTTAACGTCAGTCTATTTCCGCCACTGTGGTCAACCACTGACGCCAAGGGGCAGTTTCACCTCACTATCCTGGAAACACTGCCTTTCCATAAGGAGGGTAGGGATATTTAACGTGCTCGACATCGCCTGCACACGGGACCGACGACTTTACGCCCCCTTCGAAGTGCGTAACGTGCAGACATTCGACTTTCTCAAATACAATTCCACAACCTTGTTTGACGTTAATGTTACAGTATGTGCGTCAGTTTGAGTTTGAAGTATTAGTTCGTAGCGGTTTTTGCTCAATTTGTTAGGTCAATAAGTCATCATGTCTACGCACCGTTACGATCATTTAAGTGAATTCGGGAGGAAGCGTATTGTTGGTATGCGGGAAGCAAGCCGCTTTTTCAACCAAAAAAAAAAAAAAATCCGACTTCATAGGACGCAGTGTGTCAACAGTGTTGGTTCAGGTAGTCTGAAGAAGGAACACATATCCGTCGCCATGGATCCGAAAGACCTAAAGCAACTTCAACTCAGGAAGAGTCATTTGAGGATTTCGGCTTTACAATACAGAGTATCCTAGTAGTCTGAAGAAGGAACACATATCCGTCGCCATGGATCCGAAAGACCTAGAGCAACTTCAACTCAGGAAGAGTCATTTGAGGATTTTGGCTTTACAATACAGAGTATCCTAGTAGTCTGAAGAAGGAACACATATCCGTCGCCATGGATCCGAAAGACCTAAAGCAACTTCAACTCAGGAAGAGTCATTTGAGGATTTCGGCTTTACAATACAGAGTATCCTCAAAGAGTCTCTATGGCAAAGATATATCGCAGAAAATGCGCTTTAGGGCCTCGTTAATAAAGACCATTTTATGCCTCTGACTGAAACCTTGACAACGTGCTGCTCGGCTTGAGTAGTGTCACGGCAGACACATTGGAATGGGAATGAAATCCTGTTGAGTTCCCTGACAAGTTCCGATTCTGTCTTTGGGTCAACGAAGGTCGCAGAAGAGTGTGACGATTACGTGGAGAACGCAGAATTTTCTGTGAAACTGCATACGGCCCGTACACGGTGGGTGATGGTATGAGGTGTGGTAATATACGGTAGCAGGTCACCTTTAGTTTTTATTGACAGAAATTTGAATTCAAATGATCACATACGAAGCGTACTGCAGCTTGTTGCATTGCCATACCTACGAGGGTTAATTAAACAGCTTTTCCAACAAAACATCGCGCCTCTCACACAGCAAGGGCATTCAAAACTTTTCAGAAAAACTGTCCCTATTTTCCTGACAAACAAATTTATTAAACGCAGTTTTGAAACCAAATTTAATCAAAATGGGCCCATTAATCCTCAAGTTTTCGGTTTAATACGTATATATATATATATATATATATATATATATATATATATATATATATATATATATATATATATATATATATATATATATAGTGTGCCAATTAAAACTTCCCACTTGAAAAGAATAAGACAAAATATCAAGGAATGAAGGAATGTTTTAGTAAAATGCTCAAATTGTTTCCCTCCGCTTCCATACAATAATAAAATATTTGCAAACATGCCGAAGAATTTAGGGCGATATGTGACGACATTCTTCTTCGACGCCGACGAAGCTCCTCAAGTGTTGTTCGTGTTGCATACATTTTTGATTTCAAGTGTCCCGATAAGTAAGGGTGTTAGTGGTGGCGATCTGGGAGGCTTAATTACACCTCTACGTCCGATTCAGTGATTAGAAAACTTCTAATTACAAAAAATCACGCACAGCTACGGTACAATGTGGTGAGACTCCATCCTGCTGAAACCATATATCCTCTTCTGTCAAAGCGTTGTCGTTTTCCACTACTTCCACAATTGGCGGGTAGATATGCATTTCCAGTAGATCCAGATACATGTTTCCATCCAGACTTCCCGGTAGGAAGAAAAGCCCTATGAGGGAGTCTCGCAGTATGCGCGCCCAAACATTTAATTTTCCAGGATGCTGTGTATGAGTTTCACGAACAGTTCTTGGGTTTTCATCACTCCAGTGGCGGCAATTATGGCGGTTGACTTGCCGATCTAGCCGTAACGTACATTCTTTGAGAAAACAGATTAAGTACAACGAGGTTGAATTCCTTTGGCACGATCACTCATTTCTTCACAAAACTGCACGCAGCGTTCCAGTTTCTGTACCAAATTAATTTTGTATGGGTGATTTTTTTTTTCAAGATTCGGCGGCAACTAGCTACAGAATTACTTGCAAGTTTCCTAACATTCAAATTTGGTTTCATTGCTATGTGACCCACGACACCTGCCCCCATTACGTACGACATGTTCACGTCGATAGTTTCCGTTTGCAACCGATCCAGTTTCCCAAAATTAATGCATTCGATCCAGGACGTACCTATGTGAAGTGTTTTTCTCAGCATGACGATCATTAAACATCTGTGCTGCCTGTCGTACACTGGCCATTCTTGTAGAATAACAAATTACTTACACTTTTTCAGCAATACCTAAGGGATAGGCACCAAAATGTACGCCATCAAGTGTCCCCCTTGAAAACAACGTTGACGTGCCTTTCTTTTCTTTTTTTTTATTCCGATATTTTCAATTCACAATATATATATATATATATATATATATATATATATATATATATATATATATATATATATATATATATATATATATATATATATATATATATATTGTGACGAAGTGTAAATTGTAGCGCTATATTAAGCCTAATTAATAAATAATTAATTAAAGTAACCTAACACCTATTGAAATCGATTAGTTGGTTTGATAAATAATAAACGTGAAAGTAAACAATTTAGAGCCATATAGCAGGGACCTGGGGAACAGCGCAGAGCACGGCCTTCGACTGGCTGGTAGCGATGGACTGTACGTGGAGATAGAGAGTTCGGCCCGTGCGTTGGTAAAGTTTACTGCCTGCTGCATCGGGATTCTGTTTCTCCGCCGTCACTTTAAGTGAAGGGAATAGCCGTGCCTTCGAGATAGCTACGAACATTCACTGCCTGTTCATTTTATTTGATTAGTAACCCCTGTCTTCGTGAAATAAATAAATCAGTTGCAAATCCGTCCTGTGTTTTATGAATTAGATTTATTAAATTGCCTTAATTAATTCTTTTCAGTTTGCAAATATTTCTGTAAATAGCTCCCCAGTTTAATTTTGTAAATATATCTTGTACATATTAAGTGGAATTTTAAATAATTGACTGTCTTACCCCAAAGCATAAGGTATTAGCAAGGCCATATATAAAGTTAGTGTAACTTTGCCTTTTACTCAGTCGAACCTTGAACTCCAATGAAGTTTACCCTGGCCTGGGCTACTTCTTATTAAGGTAGTTCAGAAGGGAGAATTGTTCCTGGTGACAAGTATTCCCAAGGAGAGAACTAGCTTCAGTAACAAATTGTGCTGGCGCCCGAAAGATATAAGTAACACCAATGAATTAACCTGAAAACTCAATCCAAAGCTTTCCCAAGGTTTTTGGGTCATAAATAGTGTCCCGAAGGTTTCCAGAATTTTCTGACAGGAAAAGACCCCTCACAATATATATATATATATATATATATATATATATATATATATATATATATATATATATATATATATATCTGTGTGTGTGTGTGTGTTTATCTAAATTCAAGGTGCCACCGCGTATGGATTTTGGGGATCCTAGTTCGCCCCCATGTGGAGAAAAATAAATTTAGAAGTCGCGGTCTCCCCATTAGTGAGTTTACATCATACATCAGTGCAAGTGTCAAGTGTCAATATTTGTCCTTTATCAGAAGCTAAAGGAAAAATGTCTTTGATACTTTTGATTTTGAAACCTAAAATAGAAATTCTAACCATACGTTATTATCCTAGACTGGGAGTGATTTACCATAGTCGATGGTAATTTGCACGTAACCCTATTGATTATCCATAAAAGCTTCATTATTCAAAACACATTCTATAAATAGAAACAATCAATTGAGAATGTTGTATTATAAAAGTTGATTGCACCTTATTTTGATACCCCCGGGAAATATTGGAATGATAAACACAAATAAGTAATTCAATATCGAGGACATAATGAAAGGGTTGCTGGTGTAATTATGATGCTAGCGCAACGAAACGATCACAATGGGACTGTATCGAAACATGTAATATAAGTTGATTGTTTCCAATAATACCAGTTTGCCAAGACAGGGAGGGAAAGGATGTGATGTTGGAGCTCTATCTAGAGTTTATTAACTCATAACTTCCCGCCATAAAGACTTTAACCCCTAATAGCTTTTTCAATAAAGACGTCTCAACTCCATAAACCTTACGTACAAATTAACGATTATAAAAACAAAGTCTAGAGGCAGCAAGTGCGTTATGGTAGCGATTTTTCATATAAATGTTCTACAAAACTCTTTTTAACAAAATTATGTGTTTTATTTATTAGTGAATTTTCTTAGAAAAAATTCACTATTGAGGAAATCCATGTATATATATATATATATATATATATATATATATATATATATATATATATATATATATATATATATAATAACTCAAAAAATGGTCGGATTTTGATCAAATTTGGTTAGTACATTCCTTTTTCAAGTGGCTTGGATATGTTCGTTAGCCAGAAAAATCTGATTACTTCAAAAAGATTAAATAATGGTTTGTTTTAATTAGTCTGTCGGATTTCCCCCTCCATGCCAGTTCTGAGCTGAGCTTTAATATATTTAATTTCGACCACCGCAGAGGTCCACTAGTTTATATCTAATAACCGATCAGATTACGCGACTAGGTACTTAGTGATTTTTACTGAATTTTCTTTTTAAAAAATCACTAATAGAGGAGATCCCGACTTTTGAATTTTTATATGTTTATGTAAATATATATATATATATATATATATATATATATATATATATATATATATATATATATATATATATATATATATATATATATATATATATATATATATATATATATATATATATCACACCGATAACACAAAAAATAATAGGCCGATTTTGATCAAATTTGGTAGGTACCTTGCAAGTGGCTTCGTTAGCCAGGAAAACCCGACCAGGTTTTTCCGGAAAATTTTGTGTTTCTTTCGGAAAAAAAAATATATCTCCGAAAATAACAAAGGAAGAACAACCAAATTTGATACGCGTGTTTGTATTATAAATAGTTAGCTACGTACCAAAATTTGTTAAAAGACGAAAAAGTTATAGCCATGTAAAAAAATTCACACCGATAACTGAAAATAATGGACCGATTTTGATCAAATTTCGGGAGCTATCTTCCTTTTGTAAATGTCGTGGATAAGAAAAATAGTGGAACAGTTTTTCCTGGAAAATTTTGGATTTTTTTTCGGAAAACTTTTATATCTCTGAAAATATCAAAGCTACGGCAACCAAAAGTGGTAATTAGGCTTACACTATTAAACTTAATCTACATGCCAAAAGTCAGGTCTCTTAGTTGAAAGAACAAAAAAAATAGACATTTTAAAAAACTGGGTGCCACTGATGACCAGAGCAATGAACAATACCAAACTATTTTGTGTGGATAACAAGATCTATTGTATATTGCAGACAAAGATTAGGTTCTCTTGACGCAAAAAGGTCAAGAAATAACAGAAAAAATACTTTGAACATTTTATAGTTTTTCTTCCTAAAATATCAAAGTCGCAATTCGAAACGTCAAAATTTGAAATTGTTAGACGGAGAACCTGAAACAAATACGGGCTATGTAAACCAAAGGTCATAATAAATGTATTTTACAAAGCCTTAAGTTACGGCTTCAACCATCATTATCCTTCACTTTAGTAAAATGTTTGCAGAAAATGTACTTCAAATAGACTCTTTTCTGGTGATTTGGCAGTAGTTTTAGTTATAGTTATAGCTTTAGCTCTAGCCTTAGTTTTAGCTTTAGCCCCTACGTTGTTTCTTCTCCACATCAATGACCTCCTCTCTAGCATATCCAACCCAGTTCACAGTTACGCGGATGACAGCACCCTCCACTCAAATATAGAATATTCTAAACCTGTCTCTTTAGCCCAATTAGATGAGGATCGCAGACTCATTGAGGGTTCCGTCTCTGTGGATCTCCAAAAAATATTAGACTGGGGAAGTAGAAATCTTGTACAATTCAACTCCATCAAATCTCACTCTTGCCTTCTATTTCATAAGAGATACACTAGCCCTAGCCCGATCACAATGAACAACCAAGTTGATCAAAGTAATGAGTCCTCTTCACTTGTTGGCATTTCTGTGGATCGAAATCTCAATTGGCACTAACCTGTCACATCAATTCCAGAAGCGGCTGCTAAGAAATTAGGTTTCCTCTTCCGGGCTCGCAAATACTTTTCGCCAGCTAATATCTATACCTTTTATACTTTACAAATAAGGCCAAACATCGAATACTGCTCCCATATCTCTGGTGCCGCTGACGCTCCTACACTCGCTATCCTGGACTCCATTCAGAAGAGAGCTATACGTCTCATTGGTGACCCTACCCTCACCCAAAGGCTGCCATTATTTGCCCACCGACGTGCTGTTGGTGATCTCTCTCTCTCTCTCTCTCTCTCTCTCTCTCTCTCTCTCTTATAGATATCTGTACGGGCACTGCTCAGAGGAGCTTTTTTCCATAATTCCTCCACATGCTGCCCCCAACAGATCTACCAGGGGAACAGAGCGAATGCACCCTTTTACTGTCCAGGTCACCAGACATAGAACATCTTGCTATGCCCGATCTTTTATCCCGAGGACTTCCAAGTTGTGGAATTCCTTGCCGGAAGCTGTTTTTCCTTCTCCTCCGAACCTCCAAACCTTCAAGTCCAGAATTAACAAGTTGCCTCTTTCCTCCTTGTCGACGCCCACGGTACGATATTATTTAGGCTGTAAGCCCTCGTGAGGTGTTGTTAAGATATAAAAATAGAGTTTGTGTTTTAATAGCCTATACTTTTTCGCGAATTTTCGTAGAAAAAAATTGTTATGGAGAAGATCGCGACTTTAAATTTTTTAAATATTTTTTCAAATGAGTGCGAACTAGGCGACCTCAGGGTCAATTTCAGTTTTTATATGTTTAGTTATATACAAGGTGGTGCATTTTTACTGTAAAGCTCAGTATGTCGGTTATTATACACGGGAAAATATTATAAAAGTTATTTATATGGTGTTTTGAGGTGCATATTATAAAATTATGTTGACAATCACAGAATGGTCCATTAGTCGTTAGTGATACAAGTTCTCTTTTTTTTTTAATGGAATAGTCTAATTATTGTAGCATTGTTGCATTTTCCATCCAATTTTTATGCATGGTTGTAAGGAGAAAACATTTATATCGCCCATCGTTTTCGATTTACTTCAATTGTTTTACAACTTTTGACATTTGGAAACATATGAAAAATTGTGATTTACCAATGGAAATCGGAATCCCATTAAAATGACGCATTTAAGGAGGTTTTCAATTACATTTTCCAATAGATAGGACAATCTCATGAAAGTGACGCATTCAGAGAGGTTATCGCTAAATATTATTTGTCGTAAAAATCGAGAGACCGTTTACAGAGCGCTCTCAAATAGTGACTGAATTTGGAAAAATTCGGACTGTCGTAACTCAATTTTGAACAACTCCTTGTACCTACAGACTCTAGTTTTGGAATTTTGTTTGCATTTTCCTAATTTTTAAACTTAGCTACAGATTAGGTATATAATTTGTTGTAAAAAAAAATAGTAAATCAATTTTTGCAGAAAATTTTGTGTGTTTCCGTAGAAATCATTGTCTGTAAGATTGTTCTGACATTTTGGTGATAAATGCTTAATGAGTTATTATAAAACAATTATTTTTGGATTTCCGTGAGAAAATTATCTGCAAATTTTCATCTAAATTTTTTTTGGGGAGTTCCGTCGGAAAGCTTTTTGTGAATACTTATATCTTGCTAGGTGAGTATATATCTTGAACAGATTCGTTCGCCAAAAAAATCGAAAAAGTTTTTTGGGGAACATCTTAAGTTAATTTTTGGAAAATGTTTGTACTTTTTCAAACAATAAAGTTATTTGGATGAAATGTTGTATATCGTTTTTTACTATAGAGGTTATACCGGTAACAAAATTTGATGCCTGCCTTCATTACAAAAATATATATTTGCTGTTAAAAACATTTTAATGAAAATTCACTACTCTAACGCACTTGCTGCGTCCACACTTTATTTTCAATTTTAATTACAGATTAGGTATATAATTTGAATGTTATGTATTCTTTTTGCAAAATTTTGTGTTAAAAGGTATTTAGCCAGTTTTCACAGAAATTTTTCTGTACTTCGTAGACATCATGTTGTTGTGAAATTTTGGTAATTTATGATAAATGTTTAATAAGTTATTTAAAAAAAAAAGTTTACTGATTTTCTTGGAAAATGGTTTTTAAATTTTCATGAAGTTTTTGTTGTCGAAAAAAATGTTGTGAAAAATTATACTTTGGTAGTTGGGTAAATAACTCAAAATGGTTGGTTGGCCAGGAAAATCGGACCAGTTTTTTTAAATTTATTAGCGAATTAAAAAAAATCGCTAATGAGGAGATCTGTGTTTATATATATATATATATATATATATATATATATATATATATATATATATATATATATATATATATATATATATATATATATATATATAACGGGACCAGGAGTGAGTAGGGGTGTATGATTTTTTTTTAGCTAAATTTCGTAGAACAAATTCGTTAATGCATTCTTGAATTTTTTATTGAAATATGATGCATTTGTAAGAAAAAAATCTGGACACATAAGTGCGTTTTAGTAGCGAATTTTCGGTAAATTTGCAGTTTAGCTTCAGAACGCTTTTCAAAAAACTGTTTTCAGAAACCTGCCTAGTCCCCCCCTTGGATCCACAAACCCCAAGAAAAATTCTTGTTCACACCCCCCAAGGAAGTTACGGGACCAGGAGTGAGTAGGGGTGCTGGGCGGGATGGGTAGTAAAAAGGAAATATGAGCAAAAAATTCAAATAAAGCGGGATTGAAAGCTGTATTTTTCACATATTAAAGCCATATCCCCCTTAAACCCTGCGTACCCCGCAAAGCACCCCTATTCACTCCCAGTCCCGTAACTTCCTTGGGGAGTGTGAACAATAAATTTTCCAGGTTGGGTCCTAGTAATGTTTCTGAAAACAATTTGTTGAAAAGCGTTCAGGAGCTAATCTGTAAATTTCAATAACTCAATTTGCTATTAACGTAAGCTTTGTTAGTTAGGAAACCAACATTTAAGTTTATTTTCGGAAAATTTTTGTATATTTTCAAACCATAAGTAATTTTGATTATATATAGTACATTGTTTCTACTAGATAGGCTATACCGGTAATCAGATTGAAGCTGCTCGCGTTTGCTATTAAAACATTTATATGGAAATTCACTTCCAAAACACATTTGCTGCATCTAGACTTTTGAAAAATGTTTATATATTTTCAAACAATAAATTTGTTTCAATGAAAGATGCTACATTGTTTCTACTATATAGGCAACCAAGTTTGATGCCTGCTTTCTTCGAAGAAAGACATTTGCTATTAAAAATATTTAAAAGAAAATTCGCTACCATAACGCACTTGCTGCGTCCAGAGATTTTAAATTTATTTTTATTAGCGAATTTTCTTGTGCAAAATGTTATTTTAATAGCAAATTTTCTTATGAATGTATTCAATGAATCTTTTTTTAAGAAACATTTGAGAATTTTTGTATGAAAAATTATTTAATTGATGGAACCTTTTTTTAAATGAAATTCGTCAAAAATAAGGTTTTAATGGATTTTCGTGGAAACAAATTATTTTATTTTCAATTTTAATTACAGATTGAATTTTATATATGCTTTTAGCAGAATTTTGTCTAAAAAATATTTAGCCAAATTTGATGCCTGTTTTCATTAAAAAAAGACATTTGCCATTAAAAACATTTTGATGAAAATTCACTACCCTAACGCACTTGCTGCGTCTAGACTTTTTTTTATAATTGAAGCAAATATTTTACTTGTTAAAAGAGGAGGCGCTTTAAATAAAAAGTTCATAGTTGTAAAGTCGCGTGAGTTGCAACGTGTGGAGATTTAATGCACTTAGACAAAGAAAATACCCAAGGGAACACTAAACGGTTATAAAGAAACTTTATTTAGCAAAGTAAAGGCGTATCAAAGCGTGTAAAAAGTTTTCCTTTCGGGAAGATGTACCGGTATTTGAGTAAAAGAAAACAACAATAAATTACTTTAAGTAGAGAAACGAAGCATTTATCTAAAGAAGGGGGTCTCTCACGTACTCACCTTAGTATCCTTCCATCCCACGAGCGGTGGGAAACAAATAAC
The DNA here is from genome assembly GCA_964006375.1 of Tillus elongatus. NCBI lineage: Eukaryota > Metazoa > Arthropoda > Insecta > Coleoptera > Cleridae > Tillus > Tillus elongatus. The sequence goes on from OZ023266.1 coordinate 40,740,883, forward strand.
AAAACTAAGGACCCAGAGTCCCGCGATTAAAAGCTTCGCTCTCGAATGAGACATTATACTGGGATATGTGATAGGTCTGGTTACGGCCACATAGCGGTCCAGGGAGATCGCACAGAGGTTCAAGATTGATGCTGTGCACATCCAAACGTCTGTAGCTAACCATATGTTGCACCAAACATGCCCGAACATCCAGACCTGCAAAGAAACAAATTGGGTTAATCTAAATATATGTGTCCGAGTTTTATATTCTAAACTACGTAGCTGTACACAGAAACCAAAACATTGCAAATATGATTTTACTATTTATATTTTAAATGATCATTGATGATTTATGAATGTACACCAATGTTCCAAAAGTAAAAGTACCTTACTCAGCCAAAAATTTATAGCACCAAATATTACTGATTTAACCTAATATACGTGCATACCTATGTGTTTCATACGGAGGTTGTCCAGTTTAAATATCGTTTTGTTTTATTTACATTGAATAATAATAATAATAATAATAATAATAATAATAATAATAATAATAATAATAATAATAATAATAATAATAATAATAATAATAATAATAATAATAATAATAATGGGTGGATGTAGGGAGAATTTGTTGATTGACCGTTGGGTTACACAAGACTCACGGCAGTATCTCTAAAATCTGTCCATGGTCTGGATAGACTACCGCAAGGCGTTCGACACGACGTCGCATGATATGTTGCGATGCTTTTTGGCAAACTTGCTGTACCAAAGCGGCTAGCGAAATGTATAGAATATCTGATGTCATTGTGTAGGAAACAGTTTGTAATAACATCCGGCGGTCAAACAACCCTTACACAACCGATATCATATAGGAGGGGAGTCTTTCAGGGAGATCCACTTAGCCCTCTCCTATTTTGCCTCTCGCTGCTACCGCTGAGTGCGCCTCTCCGAAAAACCCGCGGTTATCTCCGAGGGCCACCCTCAAACAGAAGACACAGAATTATGTATCTATTTTATATGGATGACTTAAAAATCTATACCTGTGGTGAAAGCGAGCTCCAACAGGCTCTTAGGGTGGAACAGGAGTTTACGCTTGACACCGGGATGGAGCTTGGCTTGGTCCATATAAAGAGGGGGCGACTTCAAGGGTACAAATGATGCGCAGCTCATCGACGGACGCACAATAAAACATCTAGGTGCCGGAGAGACTTATACGTACCTGGGTGTTGAGCAATCAGGCATTCAGGACGCTCCAAAAACGAAAGAGGCTCTCCGCGGTAGGTATAGGCAGCGGCTTCGGCAAATCTGGCATTCAGAGCTGTCCGGGCCAAACAAGGTGCTGGATACCAACATACTTGCCGCTCCAGTCATCCGTTACTCCTTTGGAGTTATAAAGTGGACAGTGGAAGAGTTGCGCCAATTGGATAGGGATACCCGCAAGCTTCACCACAAACATCGAAGCTTGCACTCGAGGTCGTCAGTTCCTCGTTTCTACCTCCCAAGACATCTAGGAGGTAGAGGACTACCAAACAAGGAGTGGTTACTCGGAAAAGAGGCCCTTGAGATGAGTTGTAGGATCCTTAAGAGCTCGAATCCTCTTCTGCGAATTGTCCAAACGTACGAAGTCGCAGGAATAGAAACATTCCTGTTCAAGGCAGCAGGCAGATCAGCAGGTGAGCTCGGACTATGCTTCGATCACAGGTCGGGAAGAAGGTAGGATGATCGCCCGTTTTTGACTGACGTTGACATTCCGACTTTAAGAGCTACAATTAGAGATGCCCTACAAAAACACCTATTGGGGCAGCATGATGACAAGCCTTTAAACGGAATATTCTTTCGGCATATAGAAGAACACGGCTTGTCAACGAGGCTGACATTTTGTTTTTTTAAATCAGAGGGGCTCCGATCGGAGACTAAAGGGTTCATCGTGGCCTGCCAACATGGTGTTATAAACACCTTGGTCTACCGCAAGCGCGTGATGCGGGTGGACGTGGCAGATGACAGCTGAAGAATCTGTCATCAATCGCCGGAGACTATTATGCATCTCTTGAGTGCATGTCCGGTGATGGCGTCTGCCAATTACGTGTACCGGCATAATGCGGCCCTTCGGGTGTTGTATTACCATCTTCTACATTCGTATGGGATAGACCAAACACCAGTGCTGCCTCACCAACCGGGGGATGTTGAGTTCGTGGTTGAGAACGAGAGATGCCGTATATACTGAAATTTCCCGGTCTCCACTGTCAGGCCAGTAGCCGCTAATAGGCCTGACATTATCCTTCTCGACAAACAAAATAAAATCCTGTTTGTTATAGAGTTCTCGGCTCCTGCTGAGGCTAAAGTTAGTATAAAGGAGAGGGAAAAACGAACCAAGTATAAAGATCTTATGTTTGAGCTTAGGCAGCTTTATCTGGGACACAATATACGACTCGTCTTTCTGATTATTGGCTGTCTAGGGGGTGTGCCCAATACGCTGCTGTGGGAACTCGAGCCAATTCCCGCATGGCACGCTGCTGCATATTCACTAGCTTGCAGGATGCAGAAATCTGTCGTCCTTGGATCTTTACGTCTCCTCCGTTCTCTGAACCTGGATTAATGATTTCCGGCCCTGTGCTCTCTTACCACTGCTGGAGCGGGGGGAGGGTGTGGGTGTAATGACGTTGTCGGAGAGTGTGTCGGAGCCACTGACGGTTGCCCCACATATTTACTAAAAAAAAAATAATAATAATAAGAATAACGCCAGCTGTCCGCTGTTCCATTTACCCTCTTTTCCTCAAACATGTTACCTTACTCTTTCCTCCATCGCTACCTGGACCAAATATTAAGGTTCTAATTCTTCAAGGCATTTAAAACCCATCGCCTCTCCTAGTTAAATCTAACAACGCCAGTTAGCTATTTGTCATTGTCATTTGCTATTTTGCAAACTGTCAGTGGGGGAAAATCGAGTTCCAAGATCTAATTTTATAGATCTTGGTCGAGTTTGAGGTTATCCTCTTCTTTTTCTTTGTTTACACTCGTCATAAACTAATAATAAGACTCAGCTAATACTTAAGAATCTTAGAATAAGGTGCTTATTGTTTACTTGTAGTTTTTAGTGAATTTTCATTATTATTTACTCTTCATGTTGTATATGGAAAATTTGATGTAAATATAACTACATAATATCATGCAGTAGTTTAATCTATACCTATAAAAATATTCAGTGTAAATTATTACAATTTTACTTTTAAAATTTTGTACGTTTATATTTATTAATTTCATTTTCAATGAGTACAGCAATAGTAAATAAATGTTGAAAAGGGTTTAGGTGCAGGAAGTGCGTTATGGTAGCGAATTTTCGTAAAAATATTCCAAATGGTGATAATTCAATTTCCCATTAAACTATAATCTTCAGTCTTGGTACATACTAAAACCTATATAAAAGCAGCGTGGGTACCACATTTAAAAAATAACACAATGAGCTTCACTGGCAACGATAAATTTGTTTCAGGAAACCATTTTTGTTATTTTGTTTGCAGAAAATCTTTCGACTGAGTGGGCTAAAACGGATCATCCAAGCGACTAATCATGAAAAATACTTGCCACGTTTATAATTTGACAGGAACATTCGTTTTGTAAATGAAAATTAAATTTTAGGTAAATTTGCAGACTAGCACATGGGGGCTTTTTGGAAACAAATCAGAAACATGCTTAGATCTCCTACTGGATGCACAAACCACAAGAAATATTTCTTGCAAACAGCGCCCAAGAGAGTTACGGGGCCAAGAGTGGATAGGAGTGTTGGGCGGGGAAGAAGATAAAAAGTAAATGTGAGCGAAAAGTGCAAAAAAAACGAGCCCAGGTGGACCGCTATAAGCTACCTTTATCCCACGTTGCAACTATACCTCCTTAAAATTCTGTTTGTACCGCTCAGAACCCCTATATTTACCGCAGATTTCGTAACTTTCTTGCGGGTTGTTTCTAAGAAACTCGTCTTGTTTATATTGCTATTGTTTCTGTATTGAGGGTGGTTGTCAGCATGCAAAAGGGGAAGGGGAACCTCTGTAACAAAGCAGCGAACAAAGATTTTCAATTTATGTTTAAATTGTTACCCCGTTTCATTTGTTTAAAATATTTTTCAAAAAATGAAATTTAGGTTGCCTTGTTTGTCAGTCTTACATAGAGAGCTACAATATTTCATCATGTTCAAAAAGTGTGCATACAGCAATAGTAAATAAGTGTTGAAAAAGGCCTGGGTGCAGCAAACACATTATGGTAGAGAGTTTTTGTAAAAATATTTGAAATCCGATAACTCTATTAACCTAGAATCTTCAATCTTGAACCATAGTAACACTTATGTAAACACAGTGTGGGTACTAAATTAAAGAAAAATAACATAATCAGCTTCGCGGATAACTAAAAGTTGGTTTTAAAAACATTTTTTGTTGTATTGTTTGCAAAAACTAGTTCGATTGGGTTGACTAAAACAAAATCATCCAAGCAATTAAAATGAAAAATACCTGCCATATTTATGATTTGGCAGGTACATTCCCTTTGTAAATAATTAATTTTTGTGACTTTAATGAAATTTGTAACACAATTGTTTTAAAGAGACTTGCAATACTTACATAAATCTCTACCAAACTATAATTTTCTAGCTCCATAGAAAATAGAAACTTATTCAAATAATCGCTAACTGGGACCTCTAAAACCTGTCTCCCAGGTCCATTTAAATTTAAGGAATTAGTTTTAATAATATATTGTGCTATTAGTGTACAATTCATATGAAAATTCACTACTATAATAAACAAGCTGCGTCCCGAACATTTTATTTTACAAATTACCTGAGACAAATTAAAGGAAAATTAAAAGGATTATACTACCAGACAGACTGATTTATTCTCAAAACCCTACGCGTTTCAACACATTAACGTGCCATCTTCAGGGGTTTAGACCTAGAATGTAAAAAGGTGGTTGTCAGAAACTATGTTTCTGGTAGGTCTACCGTGCGAGTGACTAACACTGCAACTACAGAAAGAATACAAAGTACAACAAAGGCAAACGTCAAATGCAGATCAGTCCTAACAGTCATGCAATATTTTAAACTGACATTAGTGTCAGGAATTATAAAAAACCTCTATAAAAGTCTCTATAAAAATGTACAAATTAAGATTTAAAAACTTAAAAACGGGACTGGGGTCCCACAAACATGAACAGCACTCTCATAGAGCCACAAGCAATATGTTAATTTTAAACTAGTCAAATTGCATAAAAAAGCTAAAGACAACCACAAACATATAAAGCAAAGCAGGCTGCGCAGCCGAGCAGAACTCCCGAAAACATCTGAACATGTTAAAATTCAGAAAGAAAAGAAAAGACGGACATGGATGTCACATCTGGGCTAATACTTACAAAATTCCTGTTTTAACTACAGAAAGATGCTGTATGAAGAGTTGCCAAGGTTTGGCTTTTCATCTATTGTCCTCAGTATACCAAACGGAAACTGCGAAAACCAGGAAAGCAGGAACATCACAAGACTTGAAGAAAACCAGAGGATGAATGGAAAAGACGCTTGTTTTTTAGTCGAATTTTCTTAACAAACGAACAAAATGGTGTCACATGGATCAACTCAAGAAAATGCAAACCGAATGTGACAAGTGACAAGCGACAGGTGACAGGTGACATGACAGCCATGAGTAAAATACGAACCATGGGCGGCGGAGAGATGTCAACGGCGCAGAGAGAGAACCAAAGAAAAGAGCCGATCTTTGCTCTATGACCGGAATCGATCATACGTCATTTGAAGCACTACCATTAAAAGTTTCAGTCAGGTTTCTGCAAATGAAAGTCTATTTACTCACGATTTTTCTATACGTGAAAAGAAGGTTATTCTTGAACTTGGTACCAAAAGAAGCACTTGATTATGTGGAGCTAGAGCACTACATTGATAGTTTATTCAATAAGATTTCTGTAAATGGAAGGAAAGTTCGTATTGCTGGTGTTTGAAACATTAAGAACATTATTATTAGAGCAATTTATGTACTTGTAGATCTCCATTTCTTCCAGGACAAACTGTTCCATACCAAAACTAGATGGGTGAAGGATTCTAGCATCGTTCTCCTTGTCAAGGATGTGGCCGCTATCTCTGAGGTGGCAACCGAGGACGGAAGTGGTGTTATCGACATTATTTCTGCTTCTAAGATGTTCAGATACCCTGGTACCCAGTGCCCTTCCCGTTCTTCCTATATAAACAGTGTTACATTGGGGGTCTCCACAGGTGAGACAGTATATCCCCGACTTCTTGAGGTGAGGAATAGAATCCTTGTTATGCACCAGAATCTTCTTAACAGTATACCTTGACCTGTATGCGAATTTGATTTCGTCTCTCTTTAAGACACGAGAGACTGCAGCAGTAATTGGGCCACAATATGTAAAAGGAAAGTATGAGGGGCTCTCTGGCTGGGTTGGCGAGAGACTAGAACTTGTCTCTCTCAAGAGCTCACGGCTCTTTTTTCTTATCAATCTGTCTATTAAGTCGACAGGGTATTCATTATTTACGGCTAATTGTTTTATAACATTACGCTCGTTATTAACACTTTAATTTTCCTTTAGCAATGTCAAACCCAGACGTTATGACGTACAGAAATAATGAGACAAATTACATAGTTCTGTATGTATGCATACGTAATATCCCAGTAACAAGAAGCGAATATTATATCTCGCAAAAAAACTTTCAAATTACCATGATAATATTTTTTCAAGTAGGTTATTCAAAGTGACGGGGTCGTTAGACCTGGGGCGTGATTTTAGTTTGATATTGCATATTTTAAATAAGATGTTCGGAAAATTTTATTCCAAGTTGTCAGCAACTCGCGCGGGCCAATTTGCCGCATGTCTTGTTGATTCACTCCTGTTATACCTAGACTGACATATTTATTACGCCAACCAAATCAGAACACGTCGATATAAATTAGGTTGGAATAAAATACAGGGAACCTTTCATCTACAACATGTGTTATATATTATAGAAGGTGTTCTCTGCATCTAAATATAAATGTATTATATAGTAAGTGAATTATCACAGGCAGGGCGTTTGCGTATATTCCTTTATTAAAATGTTATTTTGCCATTTAATTTATAGGAGAGCCTAAAAATACAACGAAACATCATTTCGAAGGCTTCTGTGGATAATTATTATTATACTGACTTCCCAAAAAATCGAGCACCTCAACAACACACCACGAGGGCTTACCGTGGGTGTCGATAAGGAGGAAAGAGGCAAGTTGCTAATTCTGGACTTGAAGGTTTGGAGGTTCGGAGGAGAAGGAAAAACATGTGCCGGCAAGGAATTCCATAACTTTGAAGTCCTCGGGACAAAAGAGCGGGCATAACAAGATGTTCTATGTCTGATGACCTGGACAGTAAATGGGTGCATTCGCTCTGTTCCCCTGGAAGATCTGTTGGGGGCAGCAGGTGGAGGAACTATGGAAGAAAGCTCCTCTGAGCACTGCCCGTGCAGATATCTATAAAAGAGAGAGAGAGAGAGAGAGAGAGAAGGAGGTCACCAACGGCACGTCGGTTGGCAAGGGATGGCAGCCTTTGGGTGAGGGTAGGGTCACCGATGAGACGTATAGCTCTCTTCTCAATGAAGTCCAGGATAGCGAGTGTAGAAGCGGCAGCAGCACCCCAGATGTGGGAGCAGTATTGGAGGTTTGGTCTTATTTGTGAAGTATATAAGGTATAGAGATTAGCTGGTGAAAAGTATTTGCGAGCCCGGAAGAGGAAACCTAATTTCTTAGCAGCCGCTTCTGCAATTGATGTGACATGTTGGTGCCAATTCAAATTCCGATCCACAGAAATGCCAACAAGTGAAAAGGACTTATTACTTTGAATAACTTGGTTGTTCATTGTGATGGGTCTAGGGCTTGTGTATCTCTTATGAGAAAGAAAGCAAGACTGTGATTTGGTGGGGTTGAATTGTACAAGATTTACCCAGTATAATATTTTTTTGAGATTCACGGAGATAGAAACCTCCATGAGTCTGCGATCCTTATCTAATTGGGCTAAAGAGACGGGCTTAGAATATTGTATATGTGAGTGGAGGGTGCTGTCGTGCGCGTAACTGTGAACTGGGTTGGATGTGCTAGAGAGGAGGTCATTGATGTAGAGAAGAAACAAAGTAGGGGCTAAAGCTGAACCTTGAGGATCTCCTGCATTAATTGGATACAGTTTAGAGGAATGGCCATCCACGACAACTAAAATGCTCCGGTTGGAGAGGAAATTTGCTGTCCAGGTACAGAGTTTTGGTGGTAGACCATAGGCCGGAAGTTTATTAAGCAGCGCTGCGTGCCAGACCTGGTCGAATGTGTTGGATATGTCTAGAGCGATAATCTGGGATTCACCGTGTAGTTCCATAGACTTGTTCCAATAATGGGTGATAAAGGAATGGAGGTCGGCAGTTGATCTGTGCTGACAGAATCCATACTTCCTGTCGTGGATTAGACTGTGTTTTTCAAGAAATTTTAGTAATTCGGTGTTTATATACTTTTCCATCACTTTAGAGACGACTGAAAGGAGAGAAATAGGCCTGTAGTTGCTAGGAAGCGCTTTGGATCCTTTCTTGGGGACGGGTTGTACTCGAGCAGTTTTCCAGTTACTAGGGAATATGCCTCTATTGTGAGATGTCTGAAACAGACGAGTCAGGTCAGGAGCAAGTTCTGGTGCGCATTTGTTGATAACAATTACTGGGATCTCGTCAAGGCCAGAGGCTTTTCTGGTATTAAGAGATGAGAGCATATTTCGTACCTTTTTAGTTTTGAAAATGATATCCGTCATGTTTTGCGCGAATTTGGGGACTGTTGGTGGTTGAACATTTGGAGGTGGGTTGAGAGTATAATTTCCAGCGAACAGCGAGGCAAAAAGTTCAGCCTTTCCCAGGGCTGTAGAAACAATTTCATCCCCTGAAACAAGAGGTGGGAACGTGCTCTTGCAGAAATTATTCATAATAGATTTAGCAAGAGTCCAGAAGGGTTTGCTGTCGTTGGAGCTTGAGAGGACTTTGTTTTTGATGTGGTTATTAAACGAGTTTTTTGCCTGAGAAAGAATGCGGACATACCGGTTTCTTGCGTCGTTAAATGCTTGACGGTTTTCTTGACTAGGATTGTGTAGAAGTGTTTTGTGAGCTTTGACCTTTTCAAGTCTGGCCTTCTCACAGGATTTAGGCAACCAGGGCTTTTGAGTGGCTGAAGAGGTTTTCTGTGTACGTGGAATAAATAATTCCATGCCAGCTTGGATAATTTCGGTGACGTTTTGTGAGATATCAGAGGGGTCAGGATGAGAGAAGCAGCCCATGGAAATGAGGAAAAGTAATCTCGCATTTTGTCCCAGTTCGCGGAGTTGTAGTTCCAAACGATACGTGGGTGTGATGACTGTGTGACCTTGGGTTGCATTGCGCAGGAAGCAGTGACCATGCCGTGGTCTGAGTGACCAAGGGGGGCAGTGACTGATAGCTTATAGCAGTCAGGATTTGTAGTAAGAAGGAGTAAAATCGACCAATTACAATGAAATTTTCTGTACCACGTTGTTTTGTCTCTAATAAGAAATGATAACAATATGGACAAAACCCTTTTAAGGGTGTACAATTCTTAATTTTGTATGATCAAAAAACTATCTCTTTTAATTTGCGCTTCCTTCAGTTTGGAGCAATATCTCGTCGCGATTTGTGCTAAGTTTATGACGTTATTAAATCATTATGTCTGGGCGCAGTTTTCGGAATGGGGGGGGGGAGCTTATTTTCTTTCCCCACTGGGTTGCAGGTGTATTGTTCCCACCCTCGCTAATTAATCGGCTTCGTTAATTAGCACTGAAGACAGTCTTGAAGTGTGGACTGTATGTCTAAGTTTTAGGTGGACTGGGTTCCAGGTGATTCAAAAATAATACGCTTGGTATATATTTTTATTTTTAATACATACTATATATATATATATATATATATATATATATATATATATCTTTTGGAATGTTGCACTACACTGTAATCACTTTTAAATACACACTTTATTTGTTTGCTGTACTCTTTGTGATTCTTTACAAAGAGTACAGCAAACAAATAAAGTATATATATATATATATATATATATATATATATATATATATATACATGATGTATATATTAACACTATTTATAATTTGTAGGTCTTAACTATTGTTCACGATTTCAAGTTTTACACTTGGCTGACGAACGACTTAGGAGATTCACAAGTTTGTAAGCCACTTGCATATTGCATTTACTTTAATGCGCGTATAATGAAAGTTTATCACGTATTCTTTTCTAATTCAGGAAAACACAGAACATCTGCGGTGCCACCGTACTTGGCACGTACGAAACACACGAGCGGTATTTAAGATACTTTAGGTTGAACACACGAGCGGTGTTGGAGATGCTTTAAGCTAAACACACGAGCGGTGTCTGAGAAACTTTGGGTTGAACTCACGAGCGGTGTTGAAGATATTTTAAATTAAATACACGGTGTTTAGCTCAGAGCGAGGTCCCAAAGACTAAGAAGATGAGATCAATGAGCAACCTGCTCGAAGTCGAAGGAAATTTAGTGAGATTTTGTAAGGAACTTAACTGGAATAACTTGGAAAGCTTGAAAGCTCAAAGTGAGCATCCAGTGAACTACGAAGATGAAGATCTATTGCAGAACCTAATAATTATTGGCGAGAAGCCTGCTGTTATGGAGCTTCTAGATGGCGCTTATCAGCAGAAAGTTGACGTGGTGTCAGTATTTGCAGGGAGACGAACCGGCAAAAAGATTTAAAAATATTTATTGATCTATCGTAGGTGGAGGAAAATCAAATGGGTTTATTCTTGAAAGATATCAAGAAGTATGTAAAATAGAACCAAGTTATTTAAGAAAAGACGCAGCAAGTGCGTTATGGTATTGAATTTTCGTAAAAATGTTTTAAATAGCAAATATGTGTTTTTTAAAGAAAACAGGCATCAAATTTGGTTACCAGTATGACCTACATAGTAGAAACAATGTACCATATATCATCAAAGCTTTATATTTGAAGATGTACAAAAATGTTTCGAATATAAACTTAAAATGTTCCTTAAAAATGGTGTTCCTTAAAAATGGTTTCCTGGCCAATGAACCTTATAGGTTAATAGCAAATTGAGCTATTCAAATTTGATGCATTTAAAAAAAGATGCTAACATAACGCACTTGCTGCGTCCCAAATTTCCTTTCTTACAAAAATGCATTATAATTGCGTGGTCGAAATTCGATATATTAAAGGTCAGTTCTGAACTGGTACGGACGGGGAATCCGACCCTCTAATTAAAACAAAACATTGCTTAATATATTTGGACTGAGCAAATTTTAATAAAAATTGGCTACCATAACGCACTTGCTGCGTCTCGAATTAAATTCCTAACAAATATGCATTATAATTAAAGTAGTCGAAATTACATACATTAAAAGTCAGCTCAAATGTGGCATGGACGGGGGACTATTGTCCTTCATATAAGTGGTGGCGCATTGAAAACGAAACAGACCGATTTGCGTCCAGCGAAATCTTTTTCAAGAAACGCTTAAACAGGTCAATTTTAATATTGAGGGGGGCATGCTTTGACATAAAACTCAACTTTGTCACATCAACCCCTTAAGGGTGGTGATAACAACCCTTATATTTTAAATAGGGAACATGGGTCGATTGTTACATCATTTGAAATCTCTTTCTTTTCTGAATTCAGCACACAAATTTCTTTGGAAGTTTTATCAACTCGTTTAAAAATTATTCACAGTTGAATATGCAAAAACGCATTTCACTCGTTCCGATAAGAAACTTGCTGATAGTCAATGTTTTGTTAGTTTGTAAACAAAAAATTGACTATCAGAACATTTCTTATCGGAATGAGAGAAATGCGGTTTATTATTTCAGTTTATCGGTCGATTTGATACTTGATAGTACTACCGAAAATTAATTAAATTTACAATTTCGGCAAAAATATGGGTAGTTGAGAATGGTTTGCAGTTGGAAAAGTATTATGGAGTGATTAGTATTAATTGTAAATGGAGGTATCAGATTAAACATTATAAGAACGAAATGGAAGAGGAAATAAATTTTTTGGAATGTCAAAATTTTAAGGTTGTTGAATTTGGAGTGCTGTCAAGCAGTTTTGGATGCAACTATGTATAAAATTATGTTAATATTCACCACAAGTCTTAGACTTATTGAATAAACATGTTGTATAATTTTAAGCAATAAAGGTAATAATAATAATAAAAATTCCACAATGGTGTATTCTGTAGAAAAAAAAGTTGAAATAATTACAATTTTTTTTCAAAAACGATGACTGTGCCAACCGTACCGCAAATTTGTTTAATGAACGACATCCGAACAGACATGTTAACAGAAACAATATTTTAGAGTTGGTTGCAAATTTTCGACAAAGTGGTTCAGTAGTCAACAAAAAACGGGATCCTGAACGTGAATTTCCGGTTAGAAATGAGACTACTAAGATTGAAGTTTTAGGACAAATTGCTGCAGACCCAACTTTGAGCACGAGAAAATTGGCCACTGTTTCAAACATCACAAGAAGAAGTATTCAGCGAATATTAAAGCATCATAAATTTCACCCGTACAAAATTCATCGTGTACAACAACTGAATGAAGATTTTTTTAACGGCGGCTGGAGTTTTGTGAAGTTACGACTGCACGAATAGCTGATAACGGGAACTTTCTATTCAATATCGGTTTATCAGACGAGTGTACGTTTTTATTAAACTCTACAGTCAATCGTCATAATTGTCGTTATTGGGTAGATAATAATCCAATACATTTTCACGAAGTCTACACTCAAACTCCAAAGAAATTGAATGTCTGGCATTTTTGGAGACCGTTTAATCGGACCAATTTTTCTTGATGGCAATTTGAGTGGCGAAACGTATTGGGAGTTACTAGAAGATATCGTTTTCCATCTACTAATTGACATTGTTGAAAATGATGATCGCTATCAAGAAAATCAAATAGCGTTTCAACAAGATGGAGCTCCTCCGTATTATTCACAACGTGTTAGGGAGTTTTTGAAAAAACAGTTTTCAGAGCGAAGGATTGGGCGTAAAATGCTATTGAGCGGCCTCCTAGATTACCGGATTTAACTCGTTTAGACTTCTTTCTATGGGGCCATTTAAAGAGTAAAATTTGGGCAACAGAACCGGAGTCTCTGGAAGAATTACGACGACGCATTGTTGAAAAATGCCGTCTAATAACTCCACAAATGCTACAGAATGTCAGAGCTCGTTTTGAACAAAATTTGTACTTTTGTATGGGAGCTGGTGGTCAACAATTTGAACACTTACTTAACTAAATAAACATTAACGTTTGGTTTTGTTTCTTAGTTTTTGTAACGAAAAATTGACTAATTAGTGCATTTCTTATCACAATGAATGAAATGCGTTCTTGAAACTCCAACTGTGAATAATTTTTAAACGAGTTAACAAAACTTCAAAAAAAATTAGTGTGCTGAATTCAGAAAATAAAGAGCTTTCAAATGATGTAACACTGGATACATGTTCCCTATTTAAAATATAAGGGTTGTTATCACCACTCGTAAGGGGTTGATGTTGACTTTTATGTCAAAACATGTCCCCTTCAATATTAAAATTGAGGTGTTTCCGCGATTCTTAAAAAAAAATTTCTCTGGCCGTAAATCGGTCTGTTTCGTTTCCAATGCGCCACCCTATATATATATATATATATATATATATATATATATATATATATATATATATATATATATATATATATATATATATATATATATATATATAAACTTATAGAGACTGAAACCAACCTCGGACTTGGGTCGTAGTTTGCGGTCATTTGTAGAATTTTTTTCAAATTCAAAAGTCTCGATCTCCTCAATAGTGAATTTTTTAAAAGAAAATTCACATAAATTGGATTGATTTTTTCAAAATTCAAAAGTTGCGATCTCCTCACTAGTGAATGTTTTCTAAGAAAATTCACTAACAGAAAACAAAATATTGGTAGAAAACTAAAAAAGTAAAATTTTTGCACATATATTTTTACACAAATAAACTGAAAACGGTTTTAAGTTATTTATATTAAATTTACTGTGTCGATAATGGATAGCATTCAAAAAGCAAATATAAACAAATGCACATACTACATTTATGTGGCTGATTCTTATATACAATTTACCAAAAGAATGTTAACTTTTTCTGTCACTATAATGTAAATTTAATGAACCTGTATTTCAAAGTATTAAGATGATCTCGGGTCCAGGAATCACAGAAACTGGAGTGGTTAACTGTAACGTCATACTCTTAATGTACACTTAGGTATATGTTCAGTAAGATGTTAAATCGAATGTTCTGTGCCGTTGAGCTAACACTAAAATTTACTGCCTTTGCTTTCTGTTTATCTAGCTTAATTGCTACAGATGCATTTTACCCTGTCGCGACATATTAAATTCAATTAATATAGATATAGAGTTACACGGCTCGTTAGAAAATCTACAAGGCGCTTTATTTTTAGAATTTAATGACGTTAGATCTATTTGCAAACATAACTTTATTTATGGTAATAAAATTTCGTGAAACGCTTGGTGTAGTGACACGTCTTCACTTTTACTTTAGGATTAATTGTTATGCATTTTATCTCCGAACAAGCTTCTCTTATACACACATCGGAAAAGTCTAGGGATGTTTTAAAAAATGCACGGTTTTTTTTCTTGATATGATTTAAGAAGCAAACAAAAAATGTGTGGTATAAGTAATTGTTTAATATTACATAAAATAAATAAATAAAATAAAAAGATTATTTAAAATATATATATAGTGAAAAACAAATTTTAGGAATTTTTCAAAAACTTCTGAATATGCGAGTAAAGTTTAATACAACGTATGACCTCCACGTTGAGTAATTACAGCTCTACGTCTATTGCTCATAGACAAAATGAAATTGTCAAGGTCTCCCTGTAGTAAAGGTGCCCACTCTGCTGTCAGAAGCTTTAGGAATGTAAACGCATTTTCTATGATGCTCATATGTGGAGTAATTCTTCGTTGAAGCATATATTAGACATGTTATATCGGATTCAGGTCCGGGAATTATACTGGCCATGGTAAAACTTCAATTCCCGCGTTATCCAGCCAGTTGGTTACGACGCGCGCGGTATGTGGGCGGGCATTATCATCCATTAGGTGGAAGTTTTGACCATAGCGCCTGAAAATGGACGCACGATAGGTTAAAGAATGCTATCCAGATAGATCTGAGCTGCTAAGAAGCGATTTGGAAAAACGAGTTCGGTTCTGCCACCAATAATTATTCCGCCCCATGCCATTATTTTACCACCTCTGTATGGGTACACTTCCTGAATATGTTTTAAGCGTTCCGCATTTCCAGATGGTCTCCACACCCTTATTTGACGAGAATCCGGATGGAAACAAACCTAGATTCGTCTGTGAATAAAACTGTAGCCCAGTTATCTGCAGACCAATTCAGATTATTTTGACACCAGTCCAATCTTGCAGCGCGATTGCCTCTAGAAATAGGTGGACATCTGAGTGGACGTCTACTAGAGAGGTTTGCTTCGTAAAGATGATTTCTTACAGTATCTCGGCTAATGGTTACATTATTCGCCCTTTGCAGAGTCGTAACCAATTTAGGTGCCGCAATTGTAGGCTGCCTTCTGGCGGTTAAACATACAAATTTAGCCTGACCTGCCGTCGTAGAGCGTCCTCGTCCTAGATGTTTCTCGGCCAAAATGTGATTTTCTCTTAAACGCCTCCATAAACGACTTGTCACCCTTTGGGAAACACCCATCCGCTCAGCTACTTTATTCTGCCGCATGCCCGCTTAAAGAAGGCCTACGGCTCGTCTAAAGCCAGATGTCGCCGTTCTATGGTAAAAAACAATATTTTTAATGCAGCCACTAAATAACAACTTAAGAATGACTGAAGTCTAAACTAACTTCACTTCATATGAAAATTCTACTTTTATGATATATCTGGTTTATCAATTTTGATATCATTTTAACTTTTTTTAACAACAGATGCTTTTATATTGAGTGATTGATTAAATACATACACCCTGAGTGCAATTTGACCGATTCCAAAATCAATTTGTTCCCTTTTTTGTATTATTTGAAAATATCCCTAGACTTTTCCGATGTGTGTACATTGGTTAATGAATATGTTGATTAAACATAGAGACATATAACACATTCCACTAGTTCTCACACATGCTCTACAGCCACGATGTAGCTATTTAATATCTGCTTGAGGGTAGTTTGCGTGGAGTTCAACACTGGTGCTTAACTAACCACCTCCCACTGAATATTCATAAATGTATGGTAAAGTCGTATACGCTCAACCGCCATGTAATCGAGTTCCTATACTCCATAGATGGACAGCCTTTTTAAAGATCTGCAACCTCTAAAGACTTGGGTGTTATATTCGTTTCGAAACTCCTGTTCGTTAAACTATGAACATGCTATTGCTAGGGCACCGAAAACCCTCGGATTTCTTATTCGCAATTCCGCTTCCTTTTGTAATGCGGACACCTCGAGACTATTTTTCGGTACCTATGCATCTAGTGTATGCCTATGTTATGTGGCCTCCTCCGTATACGTCCAAAAAAGCGTTCTTGAAGGTGTACAGCGAAGACTCAAGTCCCTTGCATACAGAGTAGATCGGGTTGATCCCGCTACTGTTACACCACCGGTCGAGTTACTGTCTAGGTTCTCATTGGAATCCCTGCAGGCTCGGCGAACTTATTTTGCTCTCTCTCTCTCTCTCTCTTTCTATCTCTCTCTCTCTCTCTGATATATAATATACTACACAGCAAGATCGTCTGACCTGAACTGTTGCAGACCCTGCTTTTTCACACGCCTAGAGTCGGCTCTAAAAGACACGATTTTTTTAATCTACCGCCACCTAGGACCAACGTTAATAGTACAGTGAAACTAGCTCAAAACTCAGCCAAACCAAAAATCACGAAAAATAGTTCTCTCCAGTGTCAAATTGGGCCATACTCTTCCAGAAGTAAGTGGTAAAAAGTTACATGAGCTCGAGCATCGGATTTTTTTCACCTTTACCGTGTGCACCGAATGCTCCCCATCTTCCATGCATTTGACCACTTAAAGTACGCTATATCTGCACATGTCTACCTCCAAGATTGTTCAAAACTTCTTACTTTATTGAACGCTGAAAACACGATTTGTTTATTACTCGTGGATATTTTACCGTCCAACGTACTGAGAAGTTTTGGTCTGGAGTTTGGAGTGACATGAGGATAGAGCAGCTTCTCATGAGATCTCTAGGTAGCAATGGTGGGCTGACTGGAGGGGAAACTAGGGAGACAACAACAACAACATGATTAACTCAACTCCATTCTATTCCTCGATAGCTGAACCGATGAAAGAATTTGCGGGAGTTCGTAGCGTCTCTTCAAAGCAGCACGTAGAGCTGAGAGGAGAATCTGAAGTGGAGTTCTAAATATTTAAAACTCTCATTTCTTGGCCTGAGAAACGCAACACCTTTTGAAAATCTTAGCTATCTTCCTTGTGAACAGGGGTAGTGGCAGACGAAAAGGTGAATTGTGATGAAGCATTTGAAATTGGGGTTGTAGCGTTGAAAGAGATGGAGAATAAAACATTTAGTGGCATACGCCTAAAAGGAAAGTTAACTGTGAAGTCTCTAGCCACCACCATAAAATTAATGACATATCGCAATAATGCTGTGAGTGTAAACCCTAACACTTTTTTACACTTGATGGTGTGTACAGTAAGATGTAACGAGCAGCTGGCAAAGATCTTCATATTTCAACTATGTCCTTATCCACTATCTCTTTTCAACGAATCTGTTTTGATGAGGAAGGGAAGCAAATCTCCAATGCTGGCTGTTTTGGTGCCTATACATTAACCATCTGTTAACTTAGGTTCAAGGAAAGTGTCATAGGATTGACAAACAAATTTGTCACCAATACAGCGACTATGTCATTACTCACTATGAACACGTTGTTTTTGATGGATATCAGAAAGAACACAGTACAAAAGATAAAGAACACTTACGAAGATCACAAAAACGACTCACGTTGAAGTCAAAGTAGAAAATGCAATTAATGTCACTCTTGAGCAAGTAGAATTTCTAGCTAATGGCAGGAGCAATATGGAACTCATTACTCTATAAACTGCACTTGCAACAAGTTTACAAAACGCATCAAGCACGGGGCGATACAGACACGTTGATAGTTTGCACAGCGATTGATGAAGAAAAGAATAGCGACGACACAGATTTATCAGTCTTCTTGATTGTTCATGCGCGAGTGAACAACCAATTGAAAATGGGCATGCCAAGGAAGGGTAATCAACAGGAAATAGTGCATTTCATTCGTGAGATTTAGCACGGCGTCGGTGAAATGAGAGATGTTCTCTTGGTTGTGTACGTGTTTACAAGATGTGATACCGTTTCACCAATTTACAGAAATGGGAAAATAGCGCCTTTAAAACAAGTTCAAGCCAACAAGTGTCGATGCAGGAAGCTTCTTACATTCAATGATCCAAATGCAGACGTAAATGCGGTGGCAGAAGCTGGAAAGCATTTTCTCCATTCCAAGTTTAGCGCTCGAAATACGGACGATTTGAATACTCTACACCACCAACGTTATTTGCAGACGATTGCAAAACAGCCTGTGCATTCCAGGTTCAAGTTGCGCGCACTTCCCCCCCCTTCAGCGGCTGCCAAACAACACTCTTGTATAGCTTATTATTAAGTGCAGGAATGGCTGGATGAGCACAAATATTCATTGAAATTGGGATGGAGAACGATTTCTGGTCATCTTCGTCCTATCACGACTACGAATCCTGCTCTTCCAGAAAACTTACTTCCCCTCATCGTTTGCGCCTGTAAAGCTGAATGCGTCCAAAACAGCGAGTGTCGAAACAGTCGTCTCCACTGCTAAAACATGTGCAACAATAGCTCACGAGTTGGCTGCGTCAACAGAGACACGCTAATCATCGATGATGACGTGGATTATGATCTTCAAATGGATGAAATACAAGAGCATGCATTTCCCACCACCAGACTGAGCGAACTACTTGATGCAGACTAATGATATCGTACAGTATTGATTTACGTATAACAATTTCAAGATTGTATTTATTCGTATTTTTTGCTACAGAATATTTTGTTGTTTTCTGCATCATCTTCCTAATCATGAATACTATCAAATTTGGGTTACTTCTCTTTTATCGGGCAATCATCACAAATGAGGTAAAATAGCAGAATATTACATTGTCACTAGGGAGTGTTTTATATACCTATATAAATAAAAGTATATACAAGTATATATGTTTGAGATTGTACTAATTAAAATGGTAAATCTCTTGTTTCTTTTTCGGGAAACTCCGAAATTGTTCGTTGTATATGAACATTTTTGTTCGGTATTTAAGGTAATGCAAAAACATTAACCATCCAAAAGGTTTGCCTTGGTCAGCTGTGTCATTCGTTTCATCAATACTCTCATAAATAGCTCCCACCTAACACTCAACACACTTATCGCTTTGTAATTTTTGAATTTGCTCTTGTTTCCCGTGCCTTTATAAAAGGCCACCATGAGCATCCTTTCACACTATTTGTACCGGGCAATAGAAACATTTAGATGCTTGACTGGTGAATGGAAGGCAGTGGTAATCCCGGTAATCAAACGAAACTTGTTCGTGTCTATCCTGAAAACATTTTGATAGCCATGATGTAGGATTAGATGAGGCAGATTAGATAGTTAGAGAGTGCTAAAAGTTGGACAGTCTGCTTCGACTAGGAAAGACAATAGGAACTTTCACAGTCCTTCACTTAAATTTGATACATTAGATTATATGAAAATGATAGATTAGAACGCTACAAAAATATCGTCTCAATCTCTTCTCCGTGGGGTAAGTAATGAAAAAATGAACAGCTTCATACAATCGGGTGAGGGCGCAGAATGATATATAAAAAAGTTCCCTTGTCATACGCAAGCCTTAGATCGTTGCGTGAAGCTAGCAACTGAAGCTTTACTTAAGGTATGCGGTAACTGAACTTCATAGTCCCTTTTGACGTAGTATAAGTGACCTCTAGGCATTGAACAGAAACAGTGAAAGGCTGACGATAAACTCATCCGTATGGTATAAAGCGGGGTCTAAACAATTCGAGTGAGCAGGATTGGGAATACCAGTACCTAATTTCAGACTCGCTAAGTCCCTAAGAAATTTCCACCACCTTCCAAGCAGAAATGCTTGCTATAAATCTCTGTCAGTAGTACCTACAAAGAAGACTCAGAAATAGAGATGTTTAGATCCTCTCAGGCAATCAGACGGTACTAAAGACTCCAAAATATTTCAAAATCAAGCCTAAACTGACCTGGGACTGCAAAAAATCCTTGAAGCAGATGGCTACGAACAACAAAGTAACTTTAAAGTGGGTTCCAGGGCATAAGGGCATTAAAGGAATTGAGGAAGCAGATAGCCTTGCAAGAAGAGCCTCAATAGCACGATTCTATGGTACAGAGCCCTATTATGGCTCAACAAAAAGCAACCTAAGAAATGAAATTGATACTTGGGACAGGAACCAAAGTTTGTGACACTGGATGAAGACGAAAAGCTTGAGTCAGGCAAAAGGTTTATCACCATATCAACAGGGAACTCTGAACTGCTTCTTGAATTGAACAGGAATGACGTGAATATAATCACAGGGCTTTTCACAGGAAACTTTCCAGTGACGTATCGCCCTAACGTAAACTGTAAGAACTACAGAGATTGCACTAAAGCAGCAGAAACAAAAAAAACATTTGCTATGCGATTGCAGGACCAGTTCTGTAAAAGGCTCAAATACCTTGGAGGGATGACCATAACACCCAGCGATTTAAGGGAGTGTAGTTTAACTTTCTCTAGGTTAGTGATGGGCGTTATGGGTTAATAATTTTCGCATAATACCGTTTACTGGAGCTTGGAGAAGAGCTTGTAAATGTAATAAATCTTAAGTTATTAATATTAGCTGACTAATATTTCCTTGTGTTAGCTGTATCACTGGTCATATCATTTTTTGTCAATTTCGAAGCCGTGACTGTTTAGTCTTTTTACTCATCCTTCCGTACGGCCATCAGGTAGAAATATCAACATACTAAGGTTTACTAAGTGAAGATTGGAACCTGCGATAAGCGCTGACAAGTACACTTGGAGAAACCCAAATCACCACAACACATTTAAAAAAAGACCTGACGATGTTTCACTAACCAAGTTAGCGTCATCAGAGGATGACCCATTGTTTCGGATATAGATTCCCGACATATAAGTGGTTGATAAATGAGTTTAAAGGCTTGCATGTCAAACAGAAAAGTTTTTCAGTAACAAATTCACTTTTATTATTTATTTATTAATAAGATTAAAGAGGTTAAATTGACTGAGGGCGAGGTTTTAATTTCATTCGATGTAACCTGATTGTTTCCCAGCGTTCCCACGGAGCAAAATTTAATGTACTTAGAGCAGTTGTTAAAAATGAATAACATAAACGAAAATGTCTGCAAAGAATATTTGACTTTAACAAGCCTTTGTATCAAACAAAATATTTTTCAGTTCAACAATGAATTTTTTGAACAAACCCAAGGTATGGCAATGGGCAATCCGCTATCGCCATTTATTGCAGACCTTTTCATGAGCAGATTTGAAAGGGATCCTGAAAGTGAAAGTAGTTATTTTCCTAGAGTGTGGTTTCGTTACGTGGACGATATTTTGGCAGTGTTTAACACAAACATTTGCAGGATAGAAGATTTTATTGCCAGATTAAACAATAAATTTTACCCACGAACTAGAAATTAATAATAAATTACCCTTTCTAGATGTACTAGTTATCAAGAATAAAGATCTTTAGAATTCGATGTCTATAGAAAGGAAACGACTACTATAAATTACATTCCGAACGACTCACATCATACGTACGCACAAAAAATGGCCAGTCTGAATTTTTTAGTAAATCAGTTAATTAATTTTCCCTTAAACAAAAGTAGATATACCAAAGAATTAAATTATATTAAGAACGTGGTCGAATATAACGGATACACTGCTTGCTTGGTGGAAAAATCAATCAACAAACAGAAAACAAAGAAAATGTTGACGGAATCAACAACGTTTAAAAGAGAGAAATCCGAAATAAACTTTGTTTGCTTACCATTTGAACCTGGAATCACGAGGGATCTAGATAGCATTTTTTAAAAAGTCAACTTGCAGCTAACATTTTCGACAAAAAATACCTTAAAAAACTTGCTAGGTAACCCAAAAGACAAGAATAACACGGACAAAATGTCGGTAATTTATGAAATAAGTTGCAAAGATTGTAATCTTAAGTACGTCGGACAAACAAAAAGATCGATTGGAGTTAGATTCAAACAACACTTAGCCCAATTGCGTTACGGTACTATAGATAGATCTACTGTAGCCCGACATATTTGGGATAATAATCATCACGTTAATGAAGATAATCTGAAATTAATAAAACATGTTAGACAACCAGGACAGCTAAACTTCTTCGAAGGTATATATATATATATATATATATATATATATATATATATATATATATATATATATATATATATATATATATTGCGAAATATAGTTACAACAAAAATTGTATGAACGTGGCACCACCGCCGATTACGAGTCACCTGATCGATTGCTTCGTTAAATAAAAATTCCCACGTTTTTGACAAGTCCTAGAGATAACATAATAATACAGAGAGTTCCGACAAAGCAAACTATGTTAATTTAGGTGTCGTTGAACCTTTACAAAATTACTATAGATGGACACATTTTAGATAAGTTAGTAGGGACAGTGCATCTCAGTTCGGTCCCTTTACCTAAGATCCGGTATATAAGGTGATGTTAGTTTTTAAAATAGTTAGAATTTTTCATCCTCTGATGACGCTAACTTGGTTAGTGAAATGATCGTCAGGTCTTTTTTTTAAATCTGTTGTGGTGATTTGGGTTTGTCCAAGTGTATTTGTGATACTAAAGTTTATGAAATTTAAAAACTCAAATACTTCAGTACCCACTGGTCAAAAGCCTACACTATTTAATTAGCATTTTTCTGCCGTTTTGTAAGCCAATTTCTACTATAAAGTACCTAATACTGAATAAAAGTTAATGCCTCATCTATTTTCCATTCTAATTTGGAAGTGTTATTTACGGGTGATCTGAGATACCCTTATTTCCGCATTTTTTCAGTTTTAAAAAAAGCAGAAATTGGATTCGTTGTGTAAATACACCAACTTAAATCGATAGAGGGTAGGGGTATCAGAGGGAAGGCGAGAATTGGCCCGTTTTAATTTAGAATCTAGAGTGTACACTAATTTAAATATCACTTAGCAAATATCTGCTTGTATTTACTTTACAATTGACTTTGAACTGCAATTAGACAGAGGGAGACGAGTTTAAATGAAGAGATCTGGCGCAAACGGTGCTGAATCTTTTAGCTATGGTATAAATGATTTCTAAGGTCAGCTCGAAAACTCTTAGTATATGTGAAAGTTTAATCGCTAATCCATGAGGGAACACTTAACACAAGAATGGACACAGCAAGTTTATTATCGTAGTGTGTTCTCATAAAAAAGATTTTAGCCAATTAACAACAAAAATTATTTTTAGAAGCTGTCAAAATTAAATGTGTTATCGCTAGAGACCCCCTTAAGTCGGTGGAATTGGTCAAGATTATGAAAACCGGATTTTAAAAAAGTGCTGATATATAAATAGGACACCAGAAAATATGACTAATGAAACAAAAATGTTTCCCAATGAATATTTAATTTTTTAAAAAGAATGTAAATTATTAATATCAGTTAAAAATAAGATGTAATACAGAAATGAGTATAAGAAAGTCTGAACGCAGCAAGTGTGTCATGGTATCGAATTTTCATTAAAATACTTTAAATGTCGGAAACTTTTTTATTGCTTATACTTGCGGCTATTTGTTTAAACTTAGAAATGTGTACATAAGGCAAGTCAACCAGTACACATAGGTACACATAAAACATAGCAATAGTAAACAAATGTTGATAACCAAACAAGAACAAAACAAAAGTATTGTTGACGATAAAGGTACTCGTTAACTTCAAATAACTTAAAGTGGACTGCTTTACCGTAGAAATGCGTCACCTTGTATATATGTAAACAGAAAGTAAACCCGGATATGGATTAAAGCTGAAACCTAAGGGTTTGAAGATCACTCTTTACATAATCGGTATTTCTTTCAGGTTTTTTGCCTAAATGTTGTCAGTTTTGACGTTTAAAATAGCGACTTTGACGTTTTGAGGAAAACCCTTATTGTTTTTCTTTAAATGCCGATAAATTTTTTGCCTTTAAACTTACAGACCTAAATTTTGGAAAATTGTTTACCCTTCACAATACAAACACGTGTACCTTACTTTGTTATTTCCGGAGGTATAACTTTTTCCCGAAAGAGACATACAAAATTTCCGCGAAAACCTGGGCCGATTTTCCTGGCTAACGAACTTATCCAAGCCACTTACAAAAGGAAGATGCAAAGCAAATTTATATATATATATATATATATATATATATATATATATATATATATAATTTTAACTAACGCTGAATATGGGTTTTTGGGGGCCGAGTTCGCGCTCATTTGAAGATTTTTTTAAATTAAAAAATCGGGCTCTTCTCATCTGTGAATTTTTATAAAGAAAATTCACTAAAACAAGCACTTGTGAAGCTACAGGAAAAGTCTACGACTGTATTAATATGGGACCATTTGGATAAGTTAGGGCAAGAACAAAGAACCAGAGATGCTATTCAAATTGAATTAAGTCTTATGATCCACATGTTTTGTATAATAATCATGTGGTTAAAGAACATCTCAAGTTAGTCAAAAATGTCGGGCAGTCGCGAGATAACAATAGCCAACTCATACAATGTATATAAGAAGTACAGATCCCGATTCAACACCCAAGGTCGCTGACGAATGGGTTAATTAAAAGCAGCACAATAAGAAGAATAGACTATTCATAAATGGGTAAACAACTAGACCTTCAATTCAGCAACCAGCCACCTGCTAGGATCACCTTCAAGACTGCAACTTAGGTGGAAACCGCCTCTCGGTCCACGCCCCACCAGAGACTATATATGGAAGTTACCAGACCACGGACGGACATTCCTACATTGTTATTGCTTGAGTCTCTTTTAACTTGTCATAATTTATATTTATCATTTTTTTTATTATTATTCATAAGTATTTTATGTAACATTACTCAATAAATTCTTTTAAAAAGTCAAGTGTGTTAACAAGAAAGTTAACTGGCGCAGTCGCAACGGATAGTGCTGAAGAACCAAGAGTATATTGATTCTTTGCGTTTCAACGCTTAACAGCCAAAGAACCGATCAAGAGAGACGTCATGAAGACAGCAGCAATAGCATCGATTCTGTAAGTTGTTTGCTTCCTTTATTTCCTATATATATATATATATATATATATACTGTATTTCCTCATATATTGATAATATTATATGTCTGATAGCGATATTGATAATTTAGAACATTTGGAATATAGATTAAGAAATATTAGTATTGGCGAAATTGATATTGTAGAACAACCCGATATAAATAATTCTAGAAACAATTTAAATATGGCAAATCAATTCCAAGAGTTTTACCTTAAAGCAATCCCCGAATTTAACGGACAACCTGAAAATGTAGGGAACTTCTTAAAAGCTTGTGATCTAGTAATGAACCAATTCTATGATGCAGATAATCCAAATTTATATCTAAACCATTTTCTATTAAATTATATTCAAACGAAACTAATTGCACAAGCCAGGTTAATTATTAACACTAAAATTATAAACACATGGGTAGACTTAAGACGGGCAATTGTTGAGAACTTCACCGACCAGCGAGATGAAATTAGCTTACTAGGCGAATTATTAACACTGAAACAGAGACATAACGAGGATGCCTTAGCGTTCAGTAATCGTTGCAGACACATTGAACAATTACTCATCTCTAATTTAATATCTAATGAACGTAACGAGGGAATTTTAGGATTAAAACAAAACATGTACAGACAACAGACACTGAAAGCGTTTATCGGTGGATTAAAAAACCCCCTCGGTATGGTGGTCAGATCCACTCGACCGGACAGCATAGAACAAGCTTTAAAATTTATATTTTCCGAGGAAAATTATGAATATAGGGACAGATTAATACAACGGTCAAATTTCAACAATAATAACAATAACAGGCACGACAAACAACAAAAACCAGTTTTCCAAAGAAATACCCCAAATTTTAACAATATTCAATTTCAAAAACCCTTCCAACAACAAAATTATCGTGCACCCTTTAACCATAATTCAAACAGACCCCAAATGTCTCACCCACAATTTCAGGGGAACCCTTCAAATCAATTCTCAATGAGAAGACCGACGTACAACCCTAATGACAATACTAGAAGATATCCACAGGCTATGGATGTCGGCAGTAACAACACGAGACATACTAATTTCAGCCGACAACAACCCTCACAAAATAGACGAAACAATTTTCCTTCCAACAATTTTCAAAAAAGACAAAATTTCATACCAGAAGAGATAAACTATAACGAAACGAATAATTCTTTTCCTTTCAATGAATTAGAAAGAAGACAACATTTCTTACCAGAAGAATTAAATTTTGACGCAACATATAATGAACAATCACCCTCCGAATTATACGATGCACAGCATCAAAATTTTCCGATAGCAGGGAGCTCAAAAACAGAACCGTAATAGATATTAATAATTTTAACACAATATCCCAATTACCCTACGTAATAATAAAAGAACTACCCGGAAAAATACTGCTCGACTCCGGTAGTACGAAGAGCCTTTTAAACCCGTCCATAGCATATAACAACTTTTATAATAAGATTTACAATCACCCGTTTTTAATTAAAAGTGCTCATGGTTATTCCAGCCATAATAATCGAGCCAGAATAATTTTAAACTCACTAACGGACAGTGAGCAAGAGTTTTGCCTATTTGAATTTAACAAAAATTTCGTAGCTCTTATTGGAATTGACTTTTTGATAAAAAATCAAGCGAACATTGATTTTAAAAACCAGAGACTCAATTTAAAAAATCGAAGCATTAAGATAAACTTCCCTCATACAAGGGATCATGAAGATAAGATGGGTAGTAATAGTAGTAGCAATAACAATCGGATAAGTAGGCTCATCAAAGCAAATGATGAAATGAATCACCTTAACGTAAGTAATACAATAGACAGAAGCATTATTGCACTTGAACTCGAACTAGGAAAGCGTAATCAGCCATTAAATGATGACGATAGAAGGTTACAACAAGTAACAAATGACCTAGGAGAAACGTTCACCCACACCAAAGGTAAACGGGATCAAGTTTCATTAAACACATATGAATATCGTCGAAATAAAAATGTGAGTGATACGAGGACGATACAAAAAGATATAACGGATCAAATTGAAAATAAAGCGAATATGATATCAAATAATTCTTACTATCACCAGAATTATAATAATAATTATACGGGGAGTGTACAAAAAAATATTACAAATCAAATTAGGATAAATCACTTAAATAACCAGGAGAAAGAAATTTTAATTGATTTATGTACAGAATTTCAAGATATTTTTGCAAAAGAAAATGAACCACTGACGCATACAAACGTCATTAAACACAAAATTAGACTAAAAGACGATATACCAATAAACGCCAAACTATATAGATACCCATATATTCACAAACCAGAAGTAGACAAACAAATTAACGAAATGCTAAATCAAAGGATAATTAGGAACAGTCATAGCGCTTATAATAGTCCAATATGGGTGATCCCAAAAAAAGCAGATGCCAGCGGCAAACAAAAATGGCGGATCGTCGTGGATTACCGCAAGTTAAATGAGAAGACTATACCTGATAGACACCCTATACCAAAAATCGAAGAGATACTGGATAAACTCGGGCGTGCACAATATTTTTCGACCATAGACTTAATTTCGGGCTACCACCAGATTGAAATGGACCCAAATGACATTGAAAAAACGGCGTTTAGCACTGATACAGGCCATTATGAGTACCTCAGGATGCCGTTCGGGCTTTCAGGGGCGCCTGCTACATTTACCCGACTGATGCAACACGTCTTAAACGGTTTAATAGGAAAAACATGCTTAGTATACATGGATGACGTGATAGTGTTCTCGACATCATTACAAGAACATATCGAAAAATTAAGATTAGTATTCGAACGATTTAGACAAAGTAATCTGAAAATACAACTAGACAAAAGCGACTTTCTGCAAAAAGAAGCGGAATTCCTCGGGCATATAGTGACGCCAGAAGGCATCAAGCCTAATCCAAAGAAACTAGACGCCATAAGAAAATTCCCAATACCCAAGACACCAAAAGAAATTAAATCATTCCTAGGACTTATAGGCTACTACAGGAAATTTATAGAAAACTTTGCGCATGTCACAAAACCACTAACTAAATGTTTAAAGAAAAATGTAACAATCGACATTAACGACGGAGAATACATAAATGCCTTTAATACATGTAAAGACATATTGATGAATTCACCAGTATTAATACCTCCAGATTTTTCAAAGGAGTTCATTTTAACGACAGATGCATCAAACGTGGCAATCGCAGGGATTTTAAGCCAAGGAGATCCGAAATCAGACCAACCAATAGCTTACGCAAGCCGAACGTTAAATGAAACAGAATCTAGATACAGCACAATAGAAAAGGAACTACTGGCCATAGTTTGGGCCACAAACTACTTTAGACCCTATCTATACGGCAGGAAATTCACAATATATACAGACCATAAACCATTAAAATGGCTATTTTCCCTGAAACAACCCAACTCAAAATTATTAAGGTGGAGACTCAAACTAGAAGAGTACGATTTCAAAATAGAATATAAAAAAGGTAAATTAAATAATGCAGCGGACGCACTTTCGAGAGTAGAGATAAACCCCTTAGATGTAGATAACCAATCAATGATAAACAATGTAGACGAAAATGACGACGTTATAACCATAAGCGACGGAAAAACAAGAAATTCCAACGCAGATTCTTATTCCGCGCCGGGCATGCCAATCTTAGAAGAAGAAATAATCAACAGTAAAACAAACCAGATATTCTTTAAAAATGCTGATACCCCGGAGATTTTATCACTCAGAAAGGACAAAAGGAATTTTATTCACGCCACATTCAATTTAAACGAGCCAAATCAAATAGAACAATTTATCAAAGAATATTGCCTACCACAGAGAAAATATTACTGTCTATTTGTAAATGAACGAGATTATGAAATGGTAAGTTCGGCAATTAATCAAAAATTTAATAACGTAGACTCACCTAAATTTTATAGATGTTTAGAAACTAGAGAAGAAATAAATAGCGAAGAAGAACTCCAAGAGAAAATAGTTCTATTTCACGAGGGAAAGAGTAATCATCGAGGCGCTGATGAGACCTATTTACGAATGAAACGCAAATACTATTTTCCGAATTTAAAGCGAAAAATAGAAGAGTTTATAAAAAGTTGCGAGTTATGTAAAACATGTAAATACAACAGAAATCCGGCGCAAATTTCACTAGAACACACACCCACACCATCTAGGCCTTTAGAAATCTTACACCTAGACACTTTCCAAATTGAAACGTCTCAATTTCTAACAGTATTCGACCCCTTTAGTAAATTCGGGCAAGCATTTCCGATAAAAAGTAAAAATGCAACAGAAATCTCCAAGAACTTAATTAAATACTTTTCCCAATACGGAAGCTGTAAAACAATAATTTCGGACGCAGGGACTGAATTCTCAAATATATTAATAAAAGAGCTATTAAAAGCTTACCAAATTGACTTACATGTGACAACACCGCAAAATCCGATGTCAAACGGACCGATAGAAAGATTTCACAGTACGATAATTGAGCACTATAGATTATTTAAAACAAAATTTAAAGAAATGAAACCAATTGACTTAATGCCTTATTGTATTTTCGCATATAACTCCTCCATACACTCGCAAACCTTAAAACCACCTTTTGAGCTAATATTCGGATATACACCTGAATTATTTAATTATGACCCAGAAGTAATTATCACCCAAGAATATAACACGAGACATAAAGACTTAATGAAAATTATATACGAAGTCATTCAAGACCGAATCGAAAACTCAAAATACAAAACGTTACAACGGACGAATAAAAATACTAACCAACCTTTTAAAGAAGGAGACATAGTATACAAAAAGATTCCTCCAGGATTTCACAAAAAACACAAAAACCCTTTTACTGGACCTTATTCAATAATTTCCCTGATTGAACATAATAAAGCCATAATACTAAATCACAAAACTGACGAACAGACAATCACCCATTTACGCAATCTTCGCCTTGCAGGTTCATTCTCTTCACCAGAGTAAAACCACAATTAGAAGACCTAACAGACAATCCAGGCATACTGCCACGCAAACTGGGACAAGCCTTTTCAGAAAACGATAAATGGAGAATGATTCATATACATGACCTAAGACAACTATACGACGACTTTAACAGACTAAAAACTTACTTTGACAACATAATAAGCGTAATGAATGCAGAATACCAGTTAGAATATAAAAATTTTATTTTAACAGCAGCAATATTGATGACACATTTTGTCGAATATTTCCAAGAACGATTAGGAACAAAAGAGGTATAATAAACGGACTAGGATCAATATTCAAATCAATAACTGGGAACTTAGATGCAGATGACGGCGACAGAATATATAAAGCTCTTGAAATTTTGAGGAAAGATCAAAATCAAGTACATCAACTTTTTAGTTCACAGACATCCCTAATGATAGATGCTATAACAGAGTTCAATAAAACAATAGACAACCTGAACCATAACCAAGAAGCCATAGTAGCGAGAATAAACGATTTGGAATATACAATAGATAGTCTAAAAAGTGACCAACTAACAAATTTTCATAGAGTAAACCATTTGGAATTACTCACTCAAATCAGTTATTTGTTAAATAATGTACTAAACATGATATTAACAACAGAAAATGCAATTACTTTTTCAAAATTGAACACGTATCATACGTCAATACTGAAACCGAAATTTATATTAAAAGAATTAGAAAATATTGAAAACCATATCTCCAAATCAAGATTAATAACAAAATCCGACATTTCACTTTACGAAAAAATATTTAACATAAAAACCGTTCAAATTGATTTTAAAATTATATTCCAAATAGATATACCCTTAGTAGACAAATCAGATTATATTTATTATCAATTGTATGCATTACCAGTCCTAAAAAATCCATATACCTTCAGAATGATTGTCCCTAGAACCAAGTACCTAATCCTTAGCAGCAAACACTACGCTTACAGAAACGAAAAGTGTAGGAATCTAAAAGACCAGACATACTTTTGTGAAAATGACAACCCGACAGCACTTAACGAAAACAACCCATGCGAAATTAAACTGATCAACTTCCAGAAACCGATAAACAATTGCAAGCAAGAACTTGTCAAAATAACAAAAACAACAGTCTCTAAATATGGCAATACCCAATACATAATAGTGGCACCAGAAGAAACGAAAATCAAACTTAGCTGCGAAGAAAATGAAGAAACCAAAATAATCAGCGGAACAAAACTGGCGACTCTGAAACCCAAATGCCAACTTATCATCAATAACGAAAGATTTAGTTCAGTACAAATGGCATCGGAAACACAACAATCATTCAATCTCCCAAACATCGAATTGGTAACAAATAAAGCACCCATATTCCCAGACAAATTACCAGAACTAAAATTAGAAAATGTCCAACTGCACGACTTGAACAATATCAAATCCCAGTTACAATCCATCAATGGCAAAATTCCAGGAACCATCGATTTGCCCATATACCACCCTAGTGTATGGACAATTATACTATACATTGTGATAATAATAACAATAATCACAATAACTTCAAGATACTTCTGGCAAAAATCAAAAACGAAAACTGCTGACTCCAAACCAATTACTGGATTCCCGATGACTATTCGGAACGAACCATAGGCTTCGTTCTCTAAAGGATGGAGGAGATAACAATAGCCAACTCATACAATGTATATAAGAAGTACAGATCCCGATTCAACACCCAAGGTCGCTGACGAATGGGTTAATTAAAAGCAGCACAATAAGAAGAATAGACTATTCATAAATGGGTAAACAACTAGACCTTCAATTCAGCAACCAGCCACCTGCTAGGATCACCTTCAAGACTGCAACTTAGGTGGAAACCGCCTCTCGGTCCACGCCCCACCAGAGACTATATATGGAAGTTACCAGACCACGGACGGACATTCCTACATTGTTATTGCTTGAGTCTCTTTTAACTTGTCATAATTTATATTTATCATTTTTTTTATTATTATTCATAAGTATTTTATGTAACATTACTCAATAAATTCTTTTAAAAAGTCAAGTGTGTTAACAAGAAAGTTAACTCGCGTCAGCTAGATGCTTACCAAAGGATACATATCGTTAGAAATTTGAACAAAAATGTTTCTATGAATAGAGTAGGTTCGGTTCTATGTAGTCCATTGTTCGAACTGTTGTCTTAATAACCAGCATGTGTTTCTTAGAAAGAATATTTGATAACGACGCACAGTATTTGAAACGCAGGTATGCAGCTTCAATTACAGGGATTTAAGACTCAAAGTGGGGCCTGTCTGTATACCTTCCTAGAGGGCGCTGTTCGCAACTGATCGTCAACTAACATATAAATAGTAGTTCTAGTCTTTATTCACTTAGTTTACTCATTCCCTTGATGACGCTAACTTTGTTAACGAAACGACCTACAGGTCTAAAAACTGTATTGTGATGATTTGGATCCTCCAGATTGTAGTTATATATATATATATATATATATATATATATATATATATATATATATATATATATATATATATATATATATATATGTATATATATATTTGTGTGTGTGTGTACTTGTAATTTTTGATGTGCTTAATCAATAAATCTTTTAAAAACGGTAACATTGATGAACCTGAAATTATGCCAAAAAATTTTTTTACTGCTGTGTTTTTAAATTTTTCTCATATCATGGGTAGGGTTCTGTGCTTGGGCTAGCATTTTTGTTTGATATACCTTCTTTATAAATTATAGTACTCCTGAGTGTTTGGAAATTTCAAAAAATATATATTTAATTGGGTTATTTTGATTTTGCTTTTAATTGACGGTGAAAAATAGCCTTACTTTATCATATAAGTAGTATTTGTTTTATTTGAGGTCAAAATTAAACAGATTATGTAAGTACAATCATATATATTTTATTCCTTATTGATTAAATTCACAAATTTCCATCAAAAACATAGCTATATCAAATTTATCTTCGCTTCGATTAATCAATACAAATCAAACTTATTTACAACAATAAATCCACTAACTATGATCTATTGATTCGGCCTTCATATAATATCCCCCTTAGTGAGGTGAAGATGCATTAAAATCATCAATGGGACTGAAAATTTCTTAAAAACTAATCACACTCTAGAAAAAAGTCTGCACATTTATTACGATAAAGTTCACAAAACGACTTACTGAATGTTGTCTGATTGATTATTCCATTGTATGTGTACTAAATGCTTTCCATTTGATCTACTGTTTGGATTTTGTAGCTTGCCTGTGATTACTATTTATTTTCCATTTTGTTGAAATGGTCTCAACAAACCGTGTACCAGATACTCATATTTATTTTTCCTATTTCAAACTGAATATGATTTTATTATGAGGTACTTGCCTTCACGCTTAATTCTCAACTCCCATATTTACAGTGTCGCCGTACGTCAACGGATGAAGTTTCACTTCCCGCAGTTCAATTACGAATCGTCCTATCGTCCTGTCGCCGTTTCCTAATATAACTACACCTGTGGTACAAAAAATCTCTTCTCGCCGTACATGGGTAAAACACAGTTCATAGGCCCTGCATTTTCCCCATTGTCCAACTTCTTGTTCGTTGAACTCATTGGAAACAAGCACAAAAAAACTATCCCTATTAACTAACTGCGTGTCTTTTCTTATAATTGGTAACTGACAAAAAAAAATATTTTTAATACTATACATTTACTTACTGTCTAAGGATAAAATAAAAAATATTATATTCTGTTAAAACTCTATAAATAAAAACTAGGCTATTGTTCTGTGTTCTATTGTATTCCAACGACTTTTGCTGCCTGAAATTAAAATGTACTACATGTAAAAAATAAATCATTGTTTTGTATTCTTTTACCTGTCACGCTATTCCTTATTTAAACCTAAAATATTTTACACTCTCAATTATACAGGGCATTTAAATATTAGGATTTATCAATTTAATGTACATGTCCCGTTTTACTCGACAAGAAAATGTTTCTAACTTTCTGACATATTTGCTATCTATAGCAATATATACATACATATATATATATATATATATATATATATATATATATATATATATATATATATAAATATATACATATATATATATATATATATATATATATATATATATATATATATATATATACCTACTTATATTTTTGGAATTTGACCCACACCACAAATCTTTGAATTACTTGATATATTTTTGAAATAATTTTTTTCATGGCATACTACTTCTGATATACTTAACTGCCAACAAAATCTTATACTTTGTCACGGGCTGAAAGCAGATTTCTCTATCAGGCGTATAATTCATGCCTCTTTGATGGTTTTTATTTAAATTGCCAAACAGGTGTATCCACTTATAAAACTAAGATTATTGTTAATATTTATTATCAAGCTTTATATGGACGAAAGCAACAAGTTTTAAAATGAAATATAACTGTCATTAAAATTACCAAGATATAATTTATTAGAATGGAGAGTCGAATAAAAGGTTGAAAACCATTGAGGGAATAATTTGATTGAGAGCTATTGATGCGAGTTAAATTAACATCAAATAAAAGCTTCTTTGTAATTACTTGAATTTCTTTTGGAACAAAAGTCTACACTAGTGAGCATTTGACTCGACAAAATAAAGCTAAAAATACTCTTTGAACGTACTTTAAAAAATATGGCATTTCTAAAAGAATATGGCGATTGTTTGCAAGTTTTCTTTACAGCGTATTTATTTAGTGAATCTTGAAGCTAACTAATTTCAAGTAAAATGATTTTATTGAAGTACTGTATTTACCAATTATTTTACCTTAAGGGGCTCACAAAGTAATCGGTTTTCTCTGAAATCTTGAAGAAAAGAAATACGTAACGATCATTCAACAGAAAATAAAACCAATTGCTTACAAGGATGACGCTTGTTTTTTTTTTATTTGCTTATTTCAACTTACCGTATTATTGTATTTACTAAAAATTTTTTTTTTTAATCTTGGAAAATATAGTGAGTCAGAAAAATCGAAACACTCGATAAGTCAGTGAGTTGATCAATTTTAATAAAATTGATACATCATACGTGTTTGATCAAATGTAAAAAAGTCTAGATGCAGCAAGTGTGTTATGGTAGTGAATTTTCATAAAAATGCTCTGGTACCAAATATTTCTTATAACTTTTTTCTTGCAGATAGAAACCTAAGTTTTGGTATATAGTTTGCTTTTCGTATCGTTCACCTACGTACCAAATTTTGCTACTATAGCTTTTCTATTTTTGCAGAGAAAAATTTGTTCCAAAAGAAAACCCAAAATTTTGCCGAAAACGAAATCAGATTTTCCTCGCCAACGAACTTGTTCAAGCCACTTACAAAGGAAAGGTAAGTGCCAAATTTTATCAAAATCGGCTTATTATTTTTTAATGTATCGGTGTGATACAATACACACGCCCACACCATCACACACACATACACGCATATATATATATATATATATATATATATATATATATATATATATATATATATATATATATATATATATATACATATATATATATATATATATATATATATATATATATATATATATATATATATATATATATATATATATATATATATATGGTGTCACAAAGTGGATGAGTAGAACATAATTATATGATCTAATTACTAACACGAGACTAGATCCATTCAATTTGCATTTAATTTAATTTCCTATAAATTATTTGCAATTATTTAGTATGTCTTTGGGTGAGCTGAATAAAAAGGCTTTTTCTTTCCAAATGAATATTTTATTCCTTGTCCCGACGCGTTTCGACCCTTTTAACTGGTCGTCCTCAGCGGAATCTATAATTTACAAAAGGCTTGTCAGAAAAACTGAGTTTTCCGGTAGGCTACTTCTTCTCGGTTTCGAGGCCGATATTACGTCTTGTTGTTTTGGTCTACTCCGGACCTGTCATTCGATTTTAGCGTCTTGGCATTTCCTAGTCGATACGTCACTTCTGTCAGTTGTCACTTGTCATTTCTCTTTTCGGTTTTAAAACCGATCTTGCGCCTGGATGTTTTGGTCTGCTCGTGTTCGTCGTCACGTGAGACGTTCGTTTTAATCTCAACTTCTACATGTTAAAACAAAAATTAATTCTTAATTTCAATAAAAGTTGCTACTTTTCAACTTAGTAACACTTCTGATGCCAATGGATCAATCCTACAACAACAGATGAGGCATGTTCCTTGAACATTCAACTGTATAGTTTCTCAGTCCTGTTTAACAAGACAAGTAAGTAAGTTCGCCATTCTGGCGTTTTCATGTTCATAAAAAAGTAGAAAAATTCGCTTCTGTTTCAATTCTCATTCGGTTAATGGGTTTAATGTTCTCTGAAAGTTTCTTCTCAGCTGCATGGATTGCTAATGTTTGTGCTGTTTGCTTTCACTCCGATTGTTGCCTTCAGCTTGAACTTAACAAAATCCTGCCAAGGGTGACGTTTTAAAGAATTTTTAAAGAATTTTTAGGCTTTTATGAGTTTTTAGAGTTAGACTTATTATAATTTAAAATTTCAGGACAAATTAGCTTTTCTTGTAGTTCAATTTGACTTATATTTGTTTCATTTTATTGCATGTAGTAGTTTATGACTGTATACCTGTAATCTTTTATAGCTTTGTAGCTTGACAGTTTTAACCTTAAACTTTTGACTTAGTGTTGCGGTTAGTTGTTGTTACCTCATTTTATCTTGTATTCCTGTGTTGTAGCCTCGCAGAAGTATCCCACCGGAAAACTCAGTTTTTCCGACAAACCTTTTATAAATTCTATATTCCCTGAGGATGACCAGTTAAAATGGTTGAAACGCGTCGGGACAAGGAATAAAATATTTGTTTGGAAAGAAAAAGCTTTTTATTCAGCTCACCCAGAGATGTCAACCCCAAACATTTTGACGTTTAGGAACAATACTTAGTATGTAGTTTAAGCGCGCTCCGCGCCCGCCGGTGAAGAGACAGGCGGTAATACGATAATATGATCGCCCAAGAAAAGTCTTTGATATGCACAGCGACGAAAGCAAGGTCAGGTGTGCTGACCGATTGGACGAAGCCTCGCGCATAAAGCGGCGCAAGATTTCAGCTGGCACTGCTGCACCGGTGCCCACAGCGAGAAGCGACCGACCGACCGGTGGCAGGTAGAGAGTTGAGTTTTCTCTCAGCCGTTTCAAGTTCCAGTCACGCCGAGAGTTGCAGTAGCAATCCGAGTCGCGTTCGTGCAGTTTCCTTTGTCTTTTGTTTTCCGTTAGCATCAAGATCTGCAGACCGGCCGAGGGAGAGGTGTACGCAGTAGTTAACAGGTACACCGGCTTCGAGAGCGGGTGGCTGTGAATATCGAGGAACGCCGTCTTCAGCGGGTTTTTTGCTGCTTGTTTTAGGTCGGTTGCCGTTCACGTAGCAGTACAGTAGTATGGGGCTCGTATGAAAGAGTTTTCCACGGATAGACGTCGCTCTCTGACGGAGGAGACCCTGGCGCGCTTGTTAGCCTTCGTCAGAGGTGACGTTGGAAGTTCAAGTGTGGAAAAGATTTTGAGTGTTGTTGTATTTGCCCGCCGTTGTATTTCAGAGAGACGATACCCGCAGAACCTCTTGTGAATAGGTCCAGATAAGCCTCCTGGTCGCCCTGGGGGTATTGCATGGGGGTGTTTGGTGATTTTCCACCTCCATAGGTGAGGATTGCCCAGAGTTATGAATGCCTTCTGCATCATGTAATTTCCCACGAGTATATCTGTGTTGTGTCAGACCGCGGATAGGAAATAATATTCAGGACCGTAGTGTGTAGGAACCTTGTGTGCGGGAACACCCGTTTAATTTCGTGAGTTCACCATAAGGTTTGGGGGAGCTCAGGCTTGCATTCCGGAGCTGTGGTCTTCCCGAGAGCAGGAGGGCACTAGCGACGCTGCTGACTACAAACGGGTCTAACCCTTGTGGCGGTCTAGCCATGGCCTGATCTAACAAAGTGGTCTCCCGTGGAGCAGCCCTCGTGGTCCTGGCGACAGGCTACAGTGAAAAATGTCCACCCCTGCTGGCAATCAAAACAGTCTGGCGATACCCGGTTTCCTGACCGTCCTAGGGACATTGTCTTAAGGTTTTGCCGTTTTCCATCTTCGTAGGAAAGATTTTCTTTTTTTTATTTTCTTTGGGAGATACAAAGGGTTGCATTCCTAAGCCGGGGTCTTCCATAGAGCATGGGGGTAATAGCCAAGCGGCTGACTACAATCGGATCTAACCCTTGTGGCAGTCTAGCAATGGCCTGAGCTAACAATGTGGTCTCCCGTAAAGCAGCCCTCGTGGTCCTGGTGCTGGGCGACAGCTGGGATATTTTGGGCTGCAGTGGTTCTCCACCCTTACTGGCGATATAAACAGTCTGGCGATACCCGGTCTCCTGGTTACTTCGAAGAGATATTGTACAGGTATTGTTGAATCAAACCTCTAGCCTCCTTTGGGAGACACTTCCCTTGGGTTGTGAATATTCTGTATGAGTGCAACGTCTGTCCGAGAGGCCGTAGTTAACTAGTGATAGTAAGAATCATAACGAGCCGCTAGATTATCTTGATATTGGACCTAATGTCTGCTTTTAGTTCGCATACTGCATCCCTGCTAATACCGACCGCCTGCCCGATACCCTGCCTTGGCAATCCCGTAACGCTTCTGCTGGATTACCGACTTAGAATTTACCACCCCTCTTCACGACACGACCTGCATAGCTCGCGATTATATACCCCGGTAAGATTCGTTATAACTGTTTCTGCCTCTGGTCTCTGATAACTTAATTTGTTGCAAATAAGTAAGTTTAAGTATTTTTCATTTTGCGAGAATCCATTTTGTAAATATTGTTTTGTATATATTTTGTAAACATTTTACCACAAATGCGTTTGTAAATAGAATATTTGTTTTATACGGTGTTTCATTCAACACTTCCTAACAAGTCCACCCCAACATAATACGTAACATTCGGATCTCTAATACACAGGCCATATCTAAGAAGTCCTGAGGGACTTCGCCTGAAGACTTAGGTGAACCGTCTTCACTATAGCACCCCGGGTCTGGGTACCTGTAAATAGCGACTTAGAACAGATATATAGTCCTGAGGGAGCGCAGTGACTTCCTTTAAACACCAACGCTGCTGGCGCCTGAGAAAATCCCATAGGAAAGCCGTATTGATAAGGTTATCCCGTGGAAACGTCCCTATGCTGGGGAAAGATAACTTTATCCCGAATTTGACCCGTTTCAATATATATATATATATATATATATATATATATATATATATATATATATATATATATATATATATATATATATATATATATATATAATATATATATATATATATATATATATATATATATATATATATATATATATATATATATATATATATATATATATATATATATATATATATATATATATATATAAATTGAAGCTGACCCCGGATATGGATTCTAGGCGTCCTAATTCGCGCCTATTTGAAAAATTTTTGTTTGCTAAAAAGGCGTAAAAAGTCTCAAAACCTATAGAAAACTTGATTTTGGAACGACAATCTTTTTGTCTGTCGATCGGTCAGTCTGTCTGTTAATAGCCAAAATCGGTGCTGTATCCTAATATATATAATTATTAGTATTATTTTTAAAAACATGCCTCATTAATAATGTACAATTCTTATAAAACTTCATTACAACAACGCTCTTGTTGTGTCTCCAATTTTTGCTATCCAATAAAGTACCAACTTTTGCTAAGTGGTGTTGAAATCAGGGATTTAATGTTTACGAAAACACATAAATTTTCACTAGTAACAAATCGCACCTTTGACACTTTATTTATGCCGTGAAACAAAACACCTGTTACTAAGTAACTGTAACAAGTCATGGTAAGATAATATAGTTTGGAGATGAAAACCGGTTAGGTTGTAGTGATACTATTAAACTCGTCGCCCAAG
The DNA here is from genome assembly GCA_964006375.1 of Tillus elongatus. Taxonomy (NCBI): domain Eukaryota; kingdom Metazoa; phylum Arthropoda; class Insecta; order Coleoptera; family Cleridae; genus Tillus; species Tillus elongatus. The sequence goes on from OZ023266.1 coordinate 40,781,335, forward strand.
ATTATCTCCCTACGTGTACTTAGTCCCGTAATAATCACATGAAATAATATGTTTGTGCGACCGAACGTGTATCACAATATCCAAAGTTTGCCTCGTGTGAAACTCCTCGCTATTTCCAAGTATTACAGTTTGTAGACACTTATATAAGGGAAGTTAGATTTTATTTCAGATTGTATGTAGAACTTCAAGCAGTCCTCGAGAAAAACTACTCCTAACTTTCTACATATATATTCACATAAGCACCAAGTGCTCTACTTCTGCGAGAATAAGTTTCACAATATTCACGCTTACGTATATTTGTGTAAAAGGTATTGTATATGCTCAATTATCTAGGGAACATTGCTACTACATTTTATCCTCGTAAATCCGCAACTTGGCGTAATAGTCTGCGATTATGTTTGCACAACGGATAGAGGAGGATAGACATGTACCTACCCTAGAGAGAAATTTAGAAACAAGGAATACGTATCCTCTAGCAGATCTGCGTTAGACGTAAATTATAGGAGAGGATTTCTGTGATTATTGTGGAAATCGAGAAGGCGATGTAAACAAATGAAAATGACAGTGCAATCTAATATGTCAATTCCAGACTTGGCAACTTTGATCTTAGCGCCAACGTGGATTCCAAGAATTTTATTTTCGCCTGGAGATGTTATCAGACGTTGCTAATTGAATTATGATGCGCTTAACCTCTTTATCCAGATAATTCATCACAAAAAGTAAGAGGTTTTTGCTGAAGTCGCGCAGCAAATATGCCATAAAAGGTAAAGTAAATAGCTTTATCTGATTAAATCCAAGAACGTCTTGTTTCTTTTGTAAAGCTAATTGCTTTATTCACGACAAACCCAACAAAAAAACAGACTAATTAAAATTAATACTTTATATACGATATTTCATGGCCTTAAAGGTTCTACTTAATTCAGATATATCTCATAAGACTAAAAATAGAAAGCCTGGACGCAGCAAGTGCGTTATAGTAGTGAATTTTTATAGAAATGATCTGTCACAAAATATTTTATTAAAACATTTTTTTATTGTAACATAGAAATCTAAATTTTGGTGTGTAGTTTACTTTTTATATCGTAAACCTACCTGCCAAATTTGGTTATCATAGCTTTTTAGAAAATTTTCGTAGAAAAAATTAACTAATGAGGAGATCTCGACTTTTGAATTATGAAAAATTTTTTGCAAATGAGCGCGAACTAGGACCCCTAGAAATTAAAATTTGGCACGTACCTTCCTTTTGTAAATGGCTTAGATAAGTTCGTTGGTCAGGAAAATCGGACGAGGTTTTCCGGGAAAATTTTGAGTTTTCATTCGAAAAAAATATATATCTCCGGAATTAACAAAGTCAGGGCAACTAAATTTGGTGCACGGGTTTACATCGCTATAGGTAAGTTACTTACAAAAATTTAGCTCTGTAGGTTGGAGGACAAAAAAGTTACAGGCGTTTAAAGAAAAATAAATGTTGGTTTTCCTCAAAACGTCAAAGTCGCCATTTAAAACGTCAGAATTGTTAATATTTAGGCAATGAACCTGAAACTAATGTGAGCTATGAAAAGAAAATGTATCAAGAAGAATGTTTTACAAAGCCTGAACTCTTGGTTTCAATCGTATCTGTCCTTCATTTTACTAAAATGTTCCCAGAAAATTCATTTCAAATCGACCATTTTTCTGATGCTTTGGCAGTAGTGTTGGCTATAGAGTTTATCGGTTAATGGTATATCATTTTTGTCGAATTTTCGTAAAAAATCATTAAAGCTCAATATATCCATTATTATGCAAGTTACGAAAAAAAAAATACACTAATTATAGGGTGTCTTGAACTACATCTTAAAAAATATTTCCACAATTACAGGCGGCCCATAAGTCGTTGGTGATTCAAATTTTCTTTTTTTTTTATTCGAACATGTCCTATGTTATTGCATTTTTGCATTTTCCATCGAAATACAATACATCTTTGTAAGAAAAAAAATTGGGACGCAGCAAATGCGTTATGGTAGCAAAATTTCATTAAATGTCAAATTTGAATAGGTCAATTTGCTATTAACCTATAAGGTTAACCAGAAAACCAGTTTTTTCTGGAACAATTTAGGTTTACTTTAGGAAATTTTTGTACATTTTCAAACAATAAAGTTATTTTGATGAAACATGGCACATTGTTTCTACTTTATAAATTATACTGGTAACGAAATATGATGCATGCTTTATTAAAAAAACATATTTGCTATTAAAAACATTTTAATGAAAATTCACCACCATAACGCACTTGATGCGTCCAGAGTTTTTATTTTTTAAGATAAACCTTTTTTACGAATGAAAACTCAAAATTTTCCTAGAAAACGTCTTCCGATTTTCCTAACTAACAAACTTCTCCAAGCCATTTACAAAGGGAAGGTACATGCCAAATTTTATCAAAATCGGCCCATTATTTTTTGGTTTATCGGTGTGATACATACATACATACACACACACACATATATATATATATATATATATATATATATATATATATATATATATATATATATATATATATATATATATATATAACATTTAAAAATTGAAACTGACCCAGGATATGGGTTCTAGGTGTCCTAGTTCGCGCTCATTTGCAAAAATGTTTTCAAAATTCAAAAGTCGGGATCTCCCTATTAGTGAATTTTTTCTACGAAAATTCACTTACAGACTCTTAGCTTTTTAATGAAGTTTCTTAATAAAAATTTACTAATAAGGAGGTAGAGGTGATGAAACTTTCTGAATTTTTTTTAGTAAGCGCGAATTAGGGCCCCTAGACCCAATATCCAAGGTCCGTTTGAATTTATATATATATATATATATATATATATATATATATATATATATATATATATATATATATATATATATATATATATATGTATACAAACAATTTTTGAAAGGATTAGAGTAACTGTAATGAGACTTTACATTTAGCTAAAAATTGTCTAAATATACCCCTGTTGTGAATTTTAAGTAATTTGGTTTACAACATTTGGCGTGTTTTCCAAATTCAAAATAAAATCTGAAAGTCATAAATTGAAAGGACTTCACGGGTTGAAATCTAATGCCTGACAGACAGAGCAGTCAGCTACGATGCGTAGATTGATTCATATAACAGGAATAAACCATACATCAACGATAACCAAACAATAGAGATAATACGCATAAAACATACGACATGAACAAGCAATCAAGAAATCTTGGCCACAAAAATCCCAAGAACCAATTAAATCATTTGTCAGCAGTTACGACAGGAGAACGAGTGATGATATGCAATTAAAAATTTTCCAAGTGATTGTTTTTTAAGTGGGAACTTTTTAAAACCAACTATATTTCTAGCTTGTTAAACGGTCCCAATTAAACTTTTATACTGAAAATTTAGCATATAGTCGAAAGATCAAGTTTTATGGTTCAGAGATGTATTATTATTTTAAACAGAATCGACATATGGTTATAAAAATGACAGTTTATTCTTTTATCTTTAAACTTAAACATAAGACGTCAACTAAGATCTAAACAGTCGACGTACGTGTTTCAAGTCACAATTCAATTATTTCTATAATTAGCTGTTACATTTACTTCTAATATAATATAAAATCTCCCAATGCGACATGTTGCTGCCAAGTATCACGTAAACAAACTTTGTTTCATAGTTTTTTTTTAATTTCAACAACACACTACGAGGGCTCACAGCCTAAATACTATCGTACCGTGGGTGTCGACAAGGAGGAAAGAGGCAACTTTCTAATTTTGGATTTGAAGGTTTGGAAGTTCGGAGGAGAAGGAACAACATGTGCCGGCAAGGAATTCCACAACTTGGAAGTCCTCGGGACAAAAGAGCGGGCATAACAAGATGTTCTATATCTGGTGACCTGGACAGTAAAAGGGTGCATCTGCTTTGTTCCCCTGGTAGATCTGTTGGGGGCAACAGGTGAAGGAACTATGGAAGAAAGCTCCTTCGAGCAGTGCCCGTGCAGATATCTGTAAAAGAGAGAGAGAGGTCGTCAACTGCACGTCGGTGGGCAAGAGATTGCAGCCTTTGAGTGAGGGTATGGTCACCGATGAGACGTATAGCTCTCTTCTGAATGGAGTCCTGGATAGCAAGCGTAGAAGCGGCAGCAGCACCACAGATATGGGAGCAGTATTCGATGTTTGGCCTTATTTGTAAAGTATATAAGGTATAGATATTAGCTGGTGAAAAGTATTTGCGAGCCGGGAAGAGGAAACTTAATTTCTTAGCAGCCGCTTCTGAAATTGATGTGACATGTTTGCCAATTGAGATTTTGTTCCACAGAAATTCCAACAAGTGAAAAGGACTCATTACTTTGAATAACTTGGTTGTTCATTGTGATGGGTCTAGTGCTGGTGTATCTCTTATGAGATAGAAGGCAAGACTGAGATTTGTTAGAGTTGAATTGTACAAGATTTCTAGTTCCCCAGTCCAATATTTTTTTGAGATCCACAGAGGCAGAACCCTCCATGAGTATGTGATCCTCATCTAATTGGGCTAAAGGGTCAGGCTTAGAATATTGTATATTTGAGTGGAGGGTGCTGTCGTCCGCGTAACTGTTAACTGGGTTGGATGATAACCAAATTTGGCACGTAGATTAACGATATAGAATGTAAACTATGCACCAAAATTTAGATTTCTATGTTACAAGAAAAAAAAGTTATAATAAAATATTTGGTGCCAGATCATTTCTATGAAAATTCAGTACCATAACGCACTTGCTCCGTCCAGGCTTTTTATATTATGAAAATGTAAACATAGATTCATCCTATCAACCTAATTGTTTTTTACCTTTTTTGTACCAAAGTGATTTATATCTTAATTTTTTCCAAAATTCCCTAAATAACCACATCATCTGATCGGTTATTAGAACTGAATAAAAAACCGAAAAATTTGTCCCTAAAGCTAATCCCAACATAAATAATGATATTAAGGGTATTATATATGTAAATATTTCCAAAACTAGAGCCTTAAGGTAAAGGGAGTGTTATACAAAAGTTGAAGTTCCATTTAAAAAAAATTGGTTACGGCATTTAAAATTTGTTCAAATTCACCTTCTATTTAAGTGCGCTCCGTATATGGCATCTCGCTTTTCTCGTGAATAATATAAACCAAAACCTCTTTCAATGCGTCGTTTTCATGGCACTTTGCCATCTATTGATGAAAATGTCGTATCACAATTTTTTCTATGTGCCAAAAGATTGCAAAACAATTGAAATAGGGGAAAATCATTTTTTCTCATATATCACAAACATGCATTATAGTTCGATAGAAAATGCGAAAATACAAAAATTTAAGAGGGGTTCTGTTAAGAAAATGTTTGTTTCACCAACGACTTATGGGCCATCCGGTGGCTATTAAAATGAATTTATAAAATGTAGCTAAACACACCCTATAATTAGCGTATATAATTTTTCTCGTATGTTGTATAATAATGCATAATATATAAACCTTGAAGATAGAAATGCGCCATCTTGTATATAAGTAAACAAATCAAAACTGAAACTGACCCCGGATATGGGATACAGGGGGCCTATTGCGCGTTCCTTTAAAGAAATCTTTAAAAACTTTAAAATTTGAAGTACCCAGCAAACTAACTGTTTTTTTTTAAATGTGGGACTCACGAAAAGATGCTTAAATAATCTTTTTGTTTATAGTTCCACATCCTAGAATCCTGTTCGTTTATTTACTCAATATACTTTTTATTTCTTTCGTTTCTGCTTATAGCGTATTAATTGGGCTTTTCTTCATTTCTGTATTTTTATTTCAACAACACACCACGAGGGCTACCAGCCTAAATAATAACTTACCGTGTGTGTCGACAAGGAAGAAACAGGCAACTTGTTAATTCTGGACTTGAAGGTTTGGAGATTCGGAGGAGAAGGAAAAAACATATGCCGGCAAGGAGTTCCACAATTTGGAAGTCCTCGGGACAAAAGAGCTGTCTGGTTACCTCGACAGTAATATAGTGCATCCGCTCTGTTTCCCTGGTAGATCTGCTGGGGGCAGCAGGTTGAGGAACTATGGAAGAAAGCTCCTCTGAACAGTGCCCGTGCAGATATTTATAAAAGATAGAGAGGTCACCAACGGCACGTCGGTGGGCAATGGATGGCAGCCATTGGGTGAGTGTAGGGTCACCGACGAGACGTATAGCTCTCTTCTGAATGAAGTCCAGGATAGTGAGTGTAGAAGCGGGAGCGAAACCCCAGATGTGGAAGCAGTATTCGAGGTTTGACCTTATTTGTGAAATATTTAAGGTATAGAGATTAGCTGGTGAAAGGTATTTGCGAGCCCTGAAGAGGAAACCCAATTTCTTAGCAGCCGCTTCTGCAATTGATGTGACATGTTGGTGCCAGTTAAGATTTCGATCCATAGAAATGCCGACAAGTGAAAAGGACTCATTACTTTGAATAACTTGGTTGTTCATTGTGATGGGTCTAGGGCTGGTATATCTCTTATGAGATAGAAAACAAGACTGTCATTTGCTGGACTTGAATTGTACAATATTTCTACTTCCCCACTCTAATATTTTTTGGAGATCCACAGAGGCAAAACGCTCCATTAGTCTGCGAACCTCATATAATTGGGATAAAGAGACAGGCTTAGAATATTGTATGTTTGAGTGGAGGGTGTTGTCGTCCACGTAACTGTGAACTGGGTTGGATGTCCTTGAGAGGAGGCCATTGACGTGGAGAATAAACAAAGTATAAGCTAAAACTGAACCTTGAGAGACTCGTGCATTAATTGTATACAGTTCAGAGAAACGGCAACAGAAATATTCCGGTTGGAGAGGAAATTTGCTGTCCAGGTACAGAGTTTTGGTGGTAGGCCAGAGGCCGAAAGTTTATTAAGCAGCGCTACGTGCCAGACCTGGTCGAATGCTTTGGATATGTCTAGAAGGGCAATTTGTGATTAACCGTGTAGTTCCATAGACTTATTCCAAGAATGGGTGACAAAGGAAAGGAGGTCGGCAGTTGATCTGCGCTGACGGAATCCATACTACCTGTCGTGGATGAGACTGTGTTTTTCAAGAAATTTTAGTAACTCGGTGTTTATATACTTTTCCATCATTTTAGAGACGACTGAAATGAGAGAAATAGGCCTGTAGTTGCTAGGAAGCGCTTTGGATCCATTCTTGGGGACTGGCTGTACTCGAGCAGTTTTCCAGTTACTAGGGAATATGCCTCTATTGTAAGATGTCTGAAACAGACGAGTCAGGACAGGAGCAAGTTCTGGTGCGCATTTTTTTAGAACAATTGCTGGGATCTCGTCAAGGCCAGCCTCGCAAAATTAAGTGAGATGTACGACACGATTTTTACACGTGTCCCCGTCCCGTTGCGGAATCAAGTAGTATGTTATAGCGGCAGCTCCAAATTACACGGAATGTTAAATAATAGAGACTGTGTACAGCCAACTAACAATTTAGCAAATTGTCAGCCCTGGCCGACTCCAAATTACACAGAATGTTAAAAAAATAGAGACTGTGTACAACCAACTAACAATTTAGTAAATTGTGAGCCCTGGCCAATTTCTCCCCCAATATAGGGCCAAAGTATGTAGTATGCCGTACTGAAGAGCTCTAATTAGATCGAAACCGGTCTACGGTTCTAATTGTGGTGAGAATATATTTAGCCTTAGAGATACGTTTTAATTTATCGGCGGTATCATGCGATCTCATTATATTATTATTTGAAAATAACGGTTTCAAAACTAAATGAACACTTGACAACGGAACTATATCACAATTATCTGGAACAGAAAATCCTTCAATTTACATCGAACACAAAGCATGTGATAGAGGAATTGTAATTCCGTTTGCGGTTCTTCCCGTTACACAGCCAATCATGCTTATAATTCTCTACACAATGCTAGCCAGACTGTAATCGAGTTTCATCGCCTGACACGAAACTCCTGTAATTATAAATCACAACCCGATTTAGGGTGGCAAAATCAACCGAATGAATCCTTTAACATCCTCCAATTGTAATATTTATCTAACCCCTCGCTTTGTTACGGTATAAACGATAAACGTCAGTATGGAATACATGAATTGGCACCAAAACTAGCTCAAGTTACAGGTTGATATTGCAAAATATGTTTTTCATTATGTGTCGCATAAAAAATAATATTTGTTCCCTAAAAATCATTAATACGTGGCTCAGATGAAAGCAGTAAAAGCGATGAGCGATTAACAAAAATATTCATTTCCAATGACACCTGTTTTGAGAAACACAAAGGAAACTTCCGACTCTGTTTCTATAATAGCCTCAAGCTCAATTTGACGTCTTCTCTGTACTCTGCGCTTTTAACAAAGTGAGCAGAAAAACAAAAGAAGACTAATAAAAGTAACGTTTTCGTCAAAAGCTGATAGGACATGGCTTCTTTTGAATGAGCTCTATGGACGCGACCAATTTTGACTGAACACAATGCGGAGCATGAGGGGATTTGAATCCAACATTCGAACATTTTTTTAAACAAAAATTAACAATAAAGCTGATTAGCTAAAGCTAAAAACACTTTTTACAAAAATTGCTATTAAAAAACATTCTTTTTGGTTAAGAGAGCACATATATATATATATATATATATATATATATATATATATATATATATATATATATATATATATATATATATATATATATATATATATATATATATATATATATTGTGACAGATACCAGATTATTTGACGGCACCAAATAGTAAAAATAAGCCTCTGACAATCCGACTCAATCTAAACAAACGACAGAATCTAAGATTTGAAGCAGGATCTGAAGGCTGCATCACGGTTGTGGCCCAACCTACAACTGTGGGTGCCGTTGCCATGGCAACCGTCTCATGCACGGGTCCCGAAGCAGACGCAGCGTTTGTATACGAAAAAATCTGACTCAGTCAGTCCGCAGCTGCTTGAAGGTTTATAGTGCTGCTAGAGTACAAGCCGTCGCCAAGAAAGGATCCAAAGCGCTACCTAGCAACTACAGGCCTATTTCTCTCCTTTCAGTCGTCTCTAAAGTAATGGGAAAGTATACAAACACCGAATTACCAAAATTTCTTTAAAAACACAGTCTAATCCACGACAGTCAGTATGGATTCCGTCAGCGCAGATCAACTGCCGACCACCTTTTCTTTGTCACCCATTCTTGGAACAAGTCTATGGAACTACACGGTGAATCCCACATTGTCGCTCTAGACATACCGAAAGCATTAGATCAGGTCTGGCATGCAGCGCTACCTAATAAACTTCCGGCTTATGGGCTACCACAAAAACTCTGTATCTGGACAGCAAATTTCCTCTCCAACCGGAGCATTTCTGTTGTCGTAGATGGCCATTCCTCTAAACTCTACCCAATAATGCAGGAGTTCCTCAAGGTTCAGCTTTAGCCCCTACTTTGTTTCTTCTCCACATCAATGACCTCCTCTCTGGCACATCCAACCCAGTTACGCGGACGAAAGCGCCCTCCACTCAAATATACAATATTCTAAGCCCATCTCTTTAGCCCAGTTAGATGAGGATCGCAGACTCATGGAGTGTTCTGTCTCCGTGGTTCCTTAAAAGATATTAGACTGGGAAAGTATAAATCTGGTACAATTCAACCCTACCAGACCTCAGTCTTTCTTTCTTTCTCATGAGAGATACACCAGCCCTAGAGCCGTCACAATGTACAACAAGTTATTCAAAGTAATGAGTCCTTTTCACTTGTTGGCATTTCTGTGGATCGTAATCTCAATTGGCACCAACATGTCACATCAATTGCAAAAGCGGCTGCTGAAAAATTAGGTTTCCTCTTTCGGTCTCGCAAATACTTTTCACCAGCTAATCTCTATACCTTATATACTTCACAAATAAGACCAAACCTCGAATACTGCTCCCACATCTAAAGTGGCGCTGCCGCTTCTGCACTACCCTGGACTCCATTCAGAAGAGAGCTATACGTCTCATCGGTGACCCTACCTTTACCACAAGCTGCCATCCCTTGCCCACTGACGTGCCGTTGGTGACCTCTCTCTTATAGATATCTGCACGGGCACTGCTAAGAGGAGCTTTGTTCCATAGTTCCTCTACCTGCTGCCCCTAACAGATCTACCAGGCAAACAGGGCGAATGCACCCTTTTACTTTCCAGGTCACCAGACATAGGACATCTTGTTATGCCCGCTCTTTTGTTCCGGAGACTTCCAAGTTGTGGAATTCCTTGCCGGCACATGTTTTTCCTTCTCCTCCGAACCTCCAAACTTTCAAGTCCAGAATTAACAAGTTGCCTCTTTCGTCCTTGTCGACGCCCACGGTACGATAGTATTTAGGCTGTAAGCCCTCGTGGTGTGTTGAAATATCAACAAAAAAAAGAGCAGAGTAGTTTATTACAGCTATGTGGAAGTTATGAGTCAATTTGCAGCCCTATTTTAAAAAGAACATTAATTCTTAAAGAGACAGAAAACATCAAAACACGCATCAGGAACCAGCCTTCTATAAGCTTGTCTAATTACAAAATTAACGAATACAAATTATATTAAAAAAGTAATTACTTTTTACTTCGAAAACTGTCAGCGACAAATACTTTTACTAAAAGTTTAAATCACCTGTGTTAGATTTGTAGCTACAGATTTTTAATTACTAAACAAGGAAATCTCATACCGACAGCACCTTCTACAACAGAGCTTCGAAGGATGTTTCAAATTAAAAATTTAAAATGGTGTCGATCTTATTTATACTAAAGACTGATTGACGGCAAAATTTTCAAATAGAATTTTAGGCAAACCCCACACAGTTTCAAAATACAATAGACTTGCTTGCCTGTCGATGTTCAGAAAGTTAAGTTCACAATAGGTTTTCCTTGAATGAAATGATACAGAACCTGTTGTTTATATTACCTAACACTTTGTCAAATTAGGTATAAGTATAATCCAACTTGGAGAACCCAAATCACCACAACATATTTTAAGAAAACCGACGATCGTTTCACTAACCAAGTTAGCGTCATCAGAGGATAAATAATTCTAAATGTCTTCCGCTACTATATTTATATTCTTCTGAAATTCTGTAGGTAGTCTGTCACTGACGAATTAGGGAGGTTCAACGACAGCAAAATTAACATATTTCGTTTGGCGAACATATCTGCATTCTTTTATTATCTCTCGGACGTGATTCTGCCGGTATTTATTTTATAAAGCAGGTAACTGCTCATAGGCGGCGAAGCGAGATTCATACAATTTTTATTATTACTATATTTAGTAATATATATATATATATATATATATATATATATATATATATATATATATATATATATATATATATATATATATATATATATATATATATATATATATATATATATATATATATATATATATATATATATGGTATATATAAGGGGAAGGTAAAAATAAAAATATCCACACGTATACACTCTTACATGAAAGTCGAACATCATACAAGCCTACAAAGTACTCTAAAACAACCTGTTTACGGAAGCGGAGGTTAATTATCGGAATAAAAGATGTAGGAACGAAGCACATATGTTAAAGCACAAACTTACGATATCATAATAATTAAATAAGAGCAAACTTACTGAATAAGAGAAACTTACTTAGGTATGGTCATCTTTGACTATTAAATAATAACAGTGTTTACATAATTAAATAATCGCGGCGTTATTTTACCCGACTACATTTCAGCAGCTTATTTTAAAATGAACGATATATTTTCCGTCTACATTTTAAAACGGTGTTTAATTAACTATCTTACTTACTACAATGAATCTCCTTTATATTTACCAAAATAATAACATATTTTGATTCTTAACCTTGTGGACTCAACATTCCTGTCTATCTTACAAATTTATTTGTTATTGTTTTTTTTTGCTGAACGTGATAATTTCAATGTAGATCCATACAATGTCGACCTCCAATTCATTGAAATGTTTACATAACTTCATTACAGAATTTAACTGACCAACTTGTAATAATTATTTTGGTGTTTTTACTAATTACATTTTTTAGGTTATTAGGGCCGTTATGAGATATCATCTGTTCTCTTGAACATACTGCCAAGTCAAAAGAATGGCAGCTCGCTCTATGGCTCTGACCTAAATGTTTGATGAACTACTAATACTTTAATGAGTGTAGACAATCTTAGGTATGTTTCCGAACTTAATCGTAAAACTAATAATTTTGGATTCAATCTTACGATATCACCATAATTGAAATGATATAACTATGCATACCACTCTATGAGGGTAATCGTAATAATAAATAAATATTTTATGAATATAACCTTACGTGAGATAATCGACATCGCAATAATTACAATTACAATACAATTATGTCTACTACTCTAGGATGGTAGTATAAATCTTAATGATTAATATTTTTTGATACACTCTATGTATCATAATAGAACTAACAATGATTAAAATAATATACTTATATATATCCCGCTCTAGGATGGCAATATAATAAATAAAATAATATTTGGATACACTGTATGTATCATAATAGAAATAACAATGATTAAAATAATAAAATTATATATACCATTCTAGGAGCGTAATATAATTTACATGATCTAACAATTTCTTCCTTCTTTCTGGTGATGGGTTGGGTATGTCATCTCGTCTTCCTTCAGGTGTCTCTCCTTCATGTTGTGTGAACTGTCTCTGCTTTTCTTGCAGAGCTCTTCCCACTCCACAAAATCCAGCCACGCCGACCTTGAGTCGTTTTGGAGTGCTTTCCCATTGACCCATGACTGAACTTGACCACGCAGCGGCCATTGTTTGGTTGCTATGTGCCCTGCGTGTACTTTCTTCCTCTTGAACTTCCATCTGACCCTGTGCTTCAACTTGCGAACATGCACCTTATACCCATCTACCTTGTGGCTTTGCTTCCGTGAGCCCTCCACTATTGCTGGATGGCCCCAGTATACATTGTGGCCTCTGCCCATTTTTGCCTGTCCCTGCTTCTGACCTCCATACTCCCCCCAGTGTGTGTAAATCTCTGGGTGGTTGTACTTCTTACTGTTCTTACTTTGTACCTCAACTGCTTCGTGGTTCCTTTCTTGGACGCATTGGTCAAACCATTCACTTCTACTCTTGATGTGGTTGCTGTTTCTTCCCCCCTTGGTTGACTTATACAAAATTTGGGAATTTTCAGCCTGGCGACCATTCTTGACTTGTTGCTGGACCATTTTCTATAAAATTCTTTCTTTCCTATCTTCGTTTCTATTGGGACTTTTTCTATTCGTAATACTGCTTGTTTTACTTCTTGTGCTTCTTTCTTCCCTCTTAATAACTTACGCTCTCTACTTACATTAGTTTTCTTCGCTGCTGATTTGGCTCCAGATCTGAAATTATCTGGATAACTTTTTAAAATCACTCTTTCCTGCTCGTCTTTGGCTTCTTCTATCTCTGGTATTTCTTTAATTAAATTTAAGTTAAATATTTCTTGCTTGTTTTTGGCTTCTTCTATCCCTGGTATTTCTTTAATTAAATTTAAATCAAATATTTCTTGCTCGTTTGTGGCTTCTTCTACCTCTGGCATTTCTTTACATAAATTTAAATTAAATATTTCTTGCTTGTTTCTTGCTTCTTCAACTTCTTGTATTTCTTCAATTAAATTTAGATTGAATCTTTCATGATCATTCCTTGACGCTATTTTGGCGTAGAATTCCTCAATTGTTGAATTTATTGCTTTTTGGACTTTCTCTGGGAATGCTGTCCGTTCCTTATACTTGCATGTGAATACTGGTATTCTTATTTTTGGTAATTCGAATTCTGGAAACAGTGATGAATAGCGGTATGCTTCTTTGTTAATTGCTCTTTTCAGCTTATTATGGCGTTATCGTACCATTGGCTTAGCGTAATTCGACGAATTCTAGAGACTTGCTAACACTATGAAGTGTTTCTAAAAGTCGTTTAAGTTTTTTTTGTCATGTTTTCTGTTGCCAAAATTTTGGGGCAAGTCACACACGCGGGTCTTTCTTCTTTATCTACTTCAGTGCTGGTAGACCCAAACATTAAATATTCTTGAGACTATTTTATTGATTTATGTTTTAGAACCAGTCTCGTCTGTGCAGTTATTGATGCTTCACTATCGTCAAACGATCGCTTACGCCAACCTGAAAATTTATCCAGGATTCGGTATACACTGTATAAATCTACGGATGCTCGAATATCGCGAACTTCAGTTAACACACAAATTACAACATACACGTTTACCGTAGAAGGATTATCTCGACTGAGACTGGCTGAAACTGAACGAGATGCAGCATTTATCGACGCCGCGCAGTCGTTATAGAATGTTGGAAACAAACCGGAACTCATGGCGAAGCATCAGAAATTTAAAAAAAATTGATAGCGTTAACACACCAGCACTTTCGTTATTGAATTCAAATTAACTTTTCAGGTTGCAAAATCATATTAAAACCCACAGCCAAAATCTTCCAAAACATAATGCAAAAAAACTTCTTATATCCAAAAAAGTACATTTACATAGAATATTAACTTATACCTGGCTCGGGGATTGTTTCCGGATGACCTGAAAAACTTACTAGTGATTCTGATACATAAGAGTGGGGACATATCTCTACTTACCAATTATAGAACTATCTCACTAATTTTGAATATAGCAAAAATAATAGAAAAAATTCTATGTAAGCGAATAGTGACTTTTTTAGAGAAACACAAAATACTTAGTGAGAATCAAAATGGCTATATTAAGAAAAGGTCAACTAACAGCGCAATATTTCAAGTTATCAAGGAAGTTACAGAGGGACTAAATCAGCGTGAAAGCACAATGTGTATGATGCTGGATTCATTTAAGGCTTCTGATAGCGTGTCCCACAACACATTGTTAGTTAAGTTGGAATTGCTAGGTTTCAGGGGAGTCTCGCTGAATTTAATGAGGTCATACCTATTAGACACGAAACAATGTGTGGCTTTTAATGATTATAGGACAGGGGAATTTCTGGCATCTGAGTGGAAGATTATAGAACGAGGTGTGCCTCAGGGCTCAATCCTTAAGCCAGTCTTGTTCTTACTTTATATTAACGAACTGTCTGAAGTATTGCCCCATAAGACAACCCTGTTTGCTGACGATACATCTTTGGTTTTGTGAACTCCTTCAGATAGTGATCTAATTTATGAGGCATCACAATCACTGATAATTCTGGAACAGTGGTACAATAGAATGGACTTAGAATTGAATGTGACCAAAACAAATTTAATCTCATTTAACTATTTTAGGGGTAACCAGCAATTGCTGAAATTCAACTCATAATCGCTGAGCACGCAGGATGATGTTAAGTTTCTGGGCTTGAAGCTTGATTCTCAGTTGAACTGGAGGGCTCATGTTGGCTATCTGGCAGGTAAACTGTCAGCTTTTAGTTATGCTCTGCATGTTCTGTCCGATTCTAGTAGCATTAGTGCTGGCCTCGAGGCGTAGTACACATATGTGAAGTCAAGGCTTCGATATTGACTAATGTTCTGGGGAAATTCCATAAAAGCAGGTAGAATGTTTAGGCTCCAAAAGGCATGTATCCGCAGCATATTTAATCTGAATTATAGGGGTTCGTGTAGGAAAACATTCCTCGACAACAGAATACTCACCTTGCCAAGTTTGTATATATTGGAGTGTGAGTGTTTTGTTAGGGAAAACCGGCGTTTGTTATCAGATTGTGAACAACAGCATCAATACAACACTAGAGCACGTTTAAAGGATCAGTTAGTTGCGGCACAAACTACAAAAAGTATTGTTTACAATAGTGCTGTGGTGCAGTCCCTAAAGGTGTACAACAAACTGATGGTGCAGATAAAGGCGAATCCACCTGCAAAGATGAGAAAGACACTGAATAATATTCTGGCGGCAAAGGCCTATTATAATATTAAGGATTTTTTAGCTGACAAGTTGTAGCTGTTGGTAATCAATATCGTGATTGTATAGTTTTTTAAATTGTAATTCCTGTGTTTTTATGTTTTTTTTTAAATGTTGACGTGTTCTACACATTTTTTATGTATTGATGGTGCGAATAAGTATATTATTATTATTGTATTATTGTATTGTTGCCCTAATTATGTTATACCGTATTATACTCAATAGAGATGCGTAGACTTTTTTGCATCAGCTTTCGGTTTTGCGTCATTATCAGTCATTATCAATATTAGCAAAACTGGTTGCTGAGAAAATATTAAGCGTTTATAAAGCAAGAGAAAAAGCCTTTGCGTCTGCATGAAGCTTACGTTTGTTACAAAATCTGCAACCTACGTCGTTAAAAAGGGGCAACTGGATATAATGTAGCGCATCCTGATTATCGCCTTCTAAAAACGTTTCACTGCATGTGCCATGTTATATTCATTTCTTGTCACATGTCGTTAAAACTGTACCTATTAACGATTCAGTATCCATCACAAATTAGTCTTCGTCACACTGGTTTATGCAACTGTTACTATTGTTGGTTAATTTTAACAGACACGATGTTCTGGAATTGGTTAAATATGTATGAGCTCTCAGCTCGGACACTGCTACAAATTCATTGGAAATTCAAATGGCTTACCGTGATACATCGTCTCAAGCAAATAGATCTGAGCTTTACTGAATTCAAACTGTAAGAGAAAAGAACAATACGAAAATGTTTCTTACTAGCAATTTTCATCATTAACTCACAGGATCTTCATACACCAATAAGTTGAGACAAAGGTATATATATATATATATATATATATATATATATATATATATATATATATATATATATATATATATATATATAGGGTGTTTTAAAATTGATGGTCTATGTTACAGGTGCACATTCAGCAAAAAATAAGACTATTTTTTCATATAAACATGGGTCCGCAAATGCTGCGTTTTTTAAACACAGCGTGTTAAAGTTATTTGTTTTTATCAGTTTTTTACGAATAAGTCCGAGTCAAATTGGAATTTTGACGTGAAAATTGGCATGTGAGAGTTTTCGAAGGCAAGAAATTTAAATATGTTATTGTTAATAACACTGCTGGCATATGGCGCCACCTGTAAGACCTAGCTTGCATTCAATTGGCTATAATCTTTTGACACCCAGTAATATCGACCTACCGTATAGCTACGTTGCAGCCCTTATCAATTGTAAGCAAAAAATGTATACTTGATTGAAATCTCTCAGACATACCATTTCGAGGTATTTCAATTTTCGCTCAAAAATTAATTCTACGACATATCATAAGAATACATTTTTCACCTTTTAATTGCTATTAGTATGTATAAACTTAATTTTCTTATTCTCTAGTTAAAAATTAAAATCTTAACAGAAAAAAGAACTGACAAGACACAATCATGAAGATAAGATAAAAAGCCATAATAACAAGCTTTGAACAAACCATTTAACAAAGTGGTTTCCATCGTTACGGGACTTGACTTTTGCGTTTTCGTCGTGACATATACTACATTTGACTTTTACGTTTGAGACTACTCACTATTTTTAAGTAATTAATTGTATTGTCCGTGATTTTTCTAATTAAATATGGAAGTCTTTACCAACAATGAACTAACAGACATGCATGTTATTCACGGGCTTTTGGTAACTGTTATAAGGTGAAACCACTGTATGACGAAGCCTTCCCAAATCGAAGAATTCCAGACAGAAGGATGTTTCAACGGATTGACATCCGTCTGCGAGATACAGGTACATAATCACATTATCTAATACATCGATCTGTCTCTTTTGAATATATATATATATATATATATATATATATATATATATATATATATATATATATATATATATATATATATATATATACACTTTTACCAGGTACCCTTAATAAAGTTACTGCTGATTGAGGCAGACCACGAAGTGCACGAAATCCTGATTTTGAAGAGGCTGTTCTGGATGAAATTGAACAAAATCCAAAAATAAGTACTAGTGCAACGCCCAATCATCTGAAAGCATCCAATGCAACGATATGGCGAGTTCTTTACGAGCAACAATTGCGTCCATGTCACGTCTAAAGTGTGCAGGCACTATCGCCTGAAAGAGATTTTATACCCCGCCTACAATTTTGCCAATGGTTTCTTCAACATAATAATGTAGAGAACTTGTTAAGTTGTGTATTGTTCACTGACGAGTCTGGATTTAGGCGCGACGGGATCGTCAATTTTCGTAACAGCTATATTTGGGCTGACGAAAATCCCCACGCAGTTTTTGAAAGGCATCATCAACAGCAATTTTCCTTAAATGTATGTGCTGGAATTGTAGGGTGTAATTTGATAGGACCATTTTTTTTACCTCACAGACTTAATACTACAACTTCTCTTGAATTCCTGCAAAACCAACTAAATGGGTATTTAAAAAATGTACCTCTTGACATAAGTCATAACCTGTGGTTTATTTTCACATTTCGCCCTGAATTTCAGAAATTACCAAAGCAATACTTATAGACGCAGATGGATCGGACGCGGTGGATCTCAGATCTGGCTGGCTCGATTCCCTGATATAAATCCTATGGACTTTTATTTATGGGGGCATCCAAAAAGTATTGTTTATGAACCAAATGTTGAAAGTGTTGATGATATGCAGCAAATAATTGTAGTTGGATGCGAACAAATTAGAAATACACCAGAAATATTTCACAGAGTACGACGTTGGATGCTCCGCAGAATACGAAAGTGTATTGAAGTGGAGGGTGGCCATTTTGAACATTTATTGTAGTTATGTATCACAAACTTTTTTTGTTTTGTTTCATTTGTTGTTAAAATTTGCAGACAATACAATTAATTACTTGAGATAAATTAATTTTTGAGCGACATCGTCATACAAAAATTGAAGTATCTCGAAAATGGTGTCTCTGAGAGATTTGGATCAAATATACATTTTTTTCTTACAACTCATAAGGGCTGCAATATAGCTATACGGTGGGTTGATATTACTGAGTGTCAAAAAATTATAGCCAATTGAATGCAAGCATAGAAGCATAGAATAATATATAGGTGTGGCAAAGAAAAATAAGAAATGACAAGTAAATATTTATTTTCAATAAAATAGATGAACGGAACTGTACATTTTATTAGACGTTAAAATATATCAGAAAAATAATAATAAACTCGTGTTCCAAAACAAAATACACCATAGATTTAAATTATATATATATATATATATATATATATATATATATATATATATATATATATATATATATATATATATATATATATACAGGAGCCGAAACGTCGAGTTTTCATAAATTCTAGACGCTGTTCAAGCCGAGAACCAAGTATGTCTCACAGTAAAGACCGCGGAAATCTTCCTGAACATTTAATATATATATATATATATATATATATATATATATATATATATATATATATATATATATATATATATATATATATATATATATATATATATATATATATATTATAGGTGGAATTTAAAGAAACATGAATTTAACATTTTAGAAACAATATACAGCATAAAAAAACTTTAAAAATATTTATGTGTTTATGAATGCTTACCACCTAAACCTTTGTTTGAAAGTAGTATAACAGTGAAATTAGCTTGGTCCACAAAAGACAAACTCATTTTGAACTTATCAATATTAAAAGCGTTTAAATAAAATAGGCAATGCAAAAGCAACATTACAAATCATATAAGGTGGGTATATGAATAATAATTTTGTAAGTTCTATTATTTATTGCTTCAAAGGGTTATTTGTAAATAAAAGATGTAGTGCTTAATTTGATAGGAATAATGATAATATATATATATATATATATATATATATATATATATATATATATATATATATATATATATATATCCCAAGTTTAGGTTTAATTCCATTAACACCCTTTCTATTTAGACCCTTATATTTTTTCAAAAAAATAAGTCAAACAATTATTTTTATTAAATGTATTATGTTTTAGAAATAACTCAGAGCATTCTTGGGAAAGGATATTGTTAAAAGAGTGTACCTACCTCATTTCTATGAAATTTCCACTACCATTTCGCACATGCTGTGTCCAGACTTTCCTAAATTTGTGTATTGTTTAACTAACCATTATTAAGTAACGAATTGCTTTGATGAATTTGTTACAAATTAGGCGATTACCTCGTCGCGACTTTTGTATTAGCAAATTTTTATCAAAAATAATTCGTTAAAGGCGATATGGTGAGATTTTTTAAAAGTGTTTATAAATATACGTGAATTTGGGCCCCTATAACTCAAAACTAAGATCTGCTAAAAAAAAATTATATATATATATATATATATATATATATATATATATATATATATATATATATATATATATATATATATAGGGTGGCGCACTGAAAAAGAAACAGACCGATTTGGGTCCAGAGAATATTTTTTTTAAGAAACGCTTATATTTTAAATAGGGAACATAGATCGAGTGTCACATCATTTGAAAGAGCTTTCTTTTCTGAATTCAGCACACTAATTTTTTTGGAAGTTTTATCAAGTCGTTTAAAAATTATTCACAGTTGGAACTGCAAGAACGTATTTCATTCATTGTGATAATAAATGCACTGATTATTCAATTTTTCGTTAAAAAATACTAAAAAACAAAACCAAACGTTCAAAAATGTTTATTCAGTTAAGAAATTGTTCAAATTGTTGACCACCAGCTTCCATACAAAAGTACAAATTTTGTTTAAAACGAGCTCTGACATTCTGCAGCATTTATGGAGTTATTAGACGGCATTCTTCAGCAATGTGTCGTCGTAATGCTCCCAAAGATTCCTGCGTAAATTATACTATTTAAATGACCCCATAGAAAGAAGTCTAAAGGAGTTAAATCCGGTGATCTAGGGAGCCACTCAGTAGCACCTCTACGCCCAATCCATTGTCCTGGAAACTCTCTGTTGAAAAACTCCCTAACACGTTGTGAAAAATGCGGAGGAGCTCCATCTTGTTGAAACACTAATTGATTTTCTTGATAGCGATCATCATGTTCAACAATGTCAATTAGTAGAGGGTAGACGATATCTTCTAGTAACTCCAAATACGTTTCACTACTCAAATTGCCATAAAAAAAATTGGTCCGATTAAACGGTCTCCAAAAATGCCAGTCCAGACATTCAATTTCTGTGGAGTTTGAGTGTGGACTTCGTAAAAATTTCTTGGATTATTATCTGCGCAATAACGGCAATTATGGCGATTGACTGTATAGTTTAATAAAAACGTACACTCGTCTGAAAACCCGATATTGAACAGAAAGTTCCCGTTATCAGCTATTCGTGCAGTCATAACTTCACAAAACTCCAGCCGCCGATCAAAATCATCTTCATGCAGTTGTTGTACCAAATGAATTTTATACAGGTGAAATTTATGATGCTTCAATATTCGCTGAATAGTTCTTCTTTTGATGTTTGAACCAGTGGCCAATTTTATCGTGCTCAAAGTTGGGTCTGCAGCAATTTGTCCTAAAACTTCAATTTAAGTAGTCTCATTTTTAACCGGAAACTCACGTTCAGTATCCCGTTTTTTGTTGGATACTGAACCACTTTGTCGAAACTTTGCAACTAACTCCAAAATGTATTTTCTGTTAACATGTCTGTTCGGATATCGTTCATTAAACAAATTTGCGGTACGGTTGGCACAGTCATCGTTTTTGAAAAAAATAGTAATTATTTCAACTTTTTCTTCTACAGAATACACCATTGTGAAATTAATTTTCGGTAGTACTCTCAAGTATCAAACCGACCGATAAACTGAAATAAGAAGCCGCATTTCTCTCATTCCGATAAGAAATCTTATGATAGTCAATTTTTTGTTTACAAACCAACAAAACATTGACCATCAGCACATTTCTTATCGGAATGAGTGAAATGCGTTTTTGCATCTTCAACTGTGAATAACTTTTAAACGAGTTGATAAAACTTTTAAAAAAATAATTGTGTGCTGAATTCAGAAAAGAAAGAACTTTCAATGATATAACACTCGACCCATGTTCCCTATATAAGGGTTGTTATCACCCTTAAGGGGTTGATGTGAGAAAGTTGAGTTTTATGTCAAAACATGCCCCCTCAATATTAAAATTGACTTGTTCCAGCGTTTCCTAAAAAAAATTCTCTGGACGCAAATCGGTCTGTTTCTTTTTCAATGCGCCACCCTTTATATATATATATATATATATATATATATATATATATATATATATATATATATATATATATATATATATATATATATATATATATATATATATATATATATATATATATATAATGTATGTATCCGCGCTCAAAAAATATTAAAATTATTTGAACGAAACTTGGTACGTATCTTTATTTTGTTAAGACCACCGACGGGTTCGTTAGCCAGCCCGGTTCGACTAGTTTTACTATAAAAAAAAAAGATTTGTCTGAAAAAAAAATGTATTTCAAAAAATAACAAAAACGTTTTGACAAAATTTCGTTGGTGCGTTGCTCTCATAAAGAATATACTACGTAACAAAATTCAACTTTATAGGGTCATACCAAATTGAGTTATTCAAGTTTGAAGCATTTAATGAAAATTGGCTACCATAACGCACTTGCTGCGTCTCGAATTTTTTATTTAGAAATGTACTAGAAAGTTAAAACTTTAAAAGCTGAACAAGCTTAACAAACCCTCATTTTTATATGCACTAAACTGGAAAGTACCACAACTTTAATACCAGATTATATAGTTGGGAGTAAATTCTAAAATAGAACCGAGGTATTGATTACCCTCCAAACTTTGTTCGTTCACTCCTGTTCTATTATTACACAACAACAAAGTTAACGGTAATCCACGACACATTAGAAACAACTCCTGGTCTAGTGTGTTTAGAAAACAACCTCCATTTCTTATTTATCAGGCAAGGAAGTGCGCTCCATTTTACGATAATAAGAAAGTAATCAGGTTCCTAGAATATTTGAATAAATTACAACCCGTTGCGTGGTTCTTAGTTTCTATACATGTGAGGAATAAACTATCACGAACAAGGCTAGTAAATTTCGGTATTTTCTCTCAACTTCGTAAACTATAATATTATGTAGATAAAATATTCACCCATAAAGTTCTTGTATGGAACAATTTGCAAATGTTTTACGCTTTAAGTCCCTGTACTAGCGGTATTAAACATAAACCATGGGAATGCGAATAATTTTAAAATTAAAGATATAAACATAGACAGATGTGAAAAGATAAAATAGAAATATATTGTTATGTAAATCTACACAAATGTAAATAGGTTCGGGACGCAGCAAGTGCGTTATGGTGGCGATTTTTTATATATATTTTTAATGGCCAATGTCTTTCTTTGATGAAAGCAGGCATCAAACTTGGTTGCCTGTATAGTAGAAACAATGTATCATATTTCATCGAAATAACTTTATTGTTTGAAAATGAAAACATTTTTCAAAAGTCTGGATGCAGCAAGTGTGTTATGGAAGTGAATTTCCATAAAAATGTTTTTAATAGCAAATTCGAGCAGGCATCAATCTGATTACCGGTATAGCCTATGTAGCAGAAACAAAGTGCAATGTTTTATCCAAATTACTTATTGTTTGAAAATATACACAAATTTTCCGAAAATAAACTTAAATGTTGGTTTCCTAACCAACAAAGCTTACGTTAATAGCAAATTGAGTTATTGAAATTTGAAGGATTTAATGAAAATTCGGTAAATTTGCAGATTAGCTCCTGAATGCTTTTTAAAAAATTGTTTTCAGAAGCATTACTAGGACCCCACCTGGATGCACAAGCCACAAGAAAATTTTCTTGTTCACACCCCACAAGGAAGTTACGGGACTGGGAGTGAATAGGGGTGCTGGGCAGGGTAGGTAGTAAAAAGGAAATATGAGCAGACAATGCGAAGAAAACTGCTTGAAAGCTGTCTGTTGGAAGCCATATCCCCATTAAACCCTGCCTACCCCGCACAGCACTCCTATTTACCCCAGGTCACGTAACTTCCTTGGGGGGTATGAACAAGAAGTTTTTCTTGTGGTTTATGCAACGAGGGTGGTTGTATTCACACGAGGAGGGGGGATTCCTACGACGAAAATCCCCCTCCATGCAATTTGTGACAGAGGTGGGGGGTTGGGAGTAAGTCTGCTTCGTCGTGGGGACTTTCCTTCCTCCTCGCGTGCATACAACCACCCTCGCTGCATAAACCACAAGAAAAATATCTTGTTCCTACCCACCGAGGAAGTTACGGCACCTGGGGGGATAGGGGTGCTGTGCAGGGTAGGCAGGGTTTAAGGAGAATATGGCTTCAAGATGTGAAAAAGACAGCTTCGAAGCCCGTTTTATTTGAATTTTCTGCTCATATTTCCTTTGTACTACCTACCCCGCCTAGCACCCCTACTCACTCCTGGTCCTGGTTCCTTGGGGGGTGTGGACAAGACATTTTTATTGATGTTTGTGTATCCAGGAGGGGTGGTGGTGTGTGTACTAGGCAGGTTTCTGAAAACAATTTTTTGAAAAGCGTTGGGGAGCTAAACTGCAAATTTTACGGAAAATTCGCTACCAAAACGCACTTACTCCGTCCAGATTTTTTTCTTACAAACGTATCATATTTCGAAAAAAAATTCAAAAATGCATTTACGAATTTGTTCTACGAAAATTAGCTAAAATAAATATACACCCCTACTCACTCCTGGTCCCGTAACTTCCTTGCGGGGTGTGAACAAGAACATTTTCTGGGGGTTTGTGGATTCACGGGGGGGCCCTAGGCAGGTTTCTGAAAACAGTTTTTTGAAAAGCGTTCGGGAGCTAAACTGCAAGTTTACCGAAAATTCCTTACCAAAACGCAGTTACTACGTCCAGATTTTTTCTTACAAACGCATATCGCCTGCATCATATTTCGATAAAAAATGCAAAAACGCATTAACGAATTTGTTCTACGAAAATTTGTTAAAAATAAATATAGACCGTTAAACCAAAAACCATAAACTTCACTATACCTACAGCGAAAGCATCAACTTAACTAAACCGACAGCCAAAGCATCAGAGAAAGGGTCTATTTGAAATGAATTTTCTGAAAATATTTGTGTAAAATGAAGGGACAATGACGGTTGAATCTGAAACTTAAGGGTTTGCAGAATACTCTTCTTGCAACATTTTCTTTTCAAAATTCGTATTTGTTTCACGTTCTTTGCCTAATATTGCCAATTTTGACGTTTAAAATTGCGAGTTTGACGTTTTAAGAAAAACTCCAAAATTTATTTCTTTAACTGCCCATAACTTTTTTGTCTTTAAAGCTAGATACATAAATTTTGGTACAGAGTTCTTTATAATACAAACACGTGTACCAAATTTGGTTGTCCTTACTTTGTTATTTCCGGAGTTATGAATTTTTTTTAGAATGAAAACAAAAAATTTTCCGGGAAAACCTGGTCAGATTTTCCTGGATAACGAACTTATCCAAGCTAATTGCAAAAGAAAGGTACTTACCAAATTTGATCAAGATTGGTCCATTATCTTTTGAGTTATCCCTCGGATATATATATATATATATATATATATATATATATATATATATATATATATATATATATTTATATATATATATATATATATATATATATATATTTATATATATATATATATATATATATATATATATATATATATATATATATATATATATATAGACAGATCTCCTCATTAGCGAATTTTTTTTAATTCGCTAAAAAAATTCGGGACGCTACAAGTGCGTATTAGGCATATTACACGCATATATTCGAACAGAAATGAAATTGTGCTTACAAAATATGTTGTTTTCTTTCGGAATGCCTCGAGCAGCTAAAATATGTAAGGGTAACAATAAAAGAAAAACATGGAACGCTGATGATATGAATCGAACCATACAAGATGTTCGAAAGAAAAGAATGAGCACACTGATGGCTGCAAGAACATTCAATTTCCCACGAACTACGGTTCAGCGTTGTGCTAAAATGAATGATCTGAATCTCCAGGAGGCTGCCAGATATCAGCTATCTAGAAAGGCACTCCTCGGTAAACAGCTAGAAGAAGAATTAGTTAGATTTATTCTTCTAATGTAATCTACATTTTATGGATTGAGCCGCAGTGGCCAAATGCATACGGTTTACAGTTTTGCAGATCACAGTGAGAGAAGGCATCATTTTGGAAAGTCGATGGAAGGGGCTGGTTGGATCTTTTTTTGAAGAGGCATAAAGACACGCTCTCTGTAGCAAAACCAACAGGCACGTCTTTCCCCGGGCATGCGGTTTCAACAAGAGTAATGTTGGCCAGTTCCATGCAAATTTAGAAGATATCTACGATAAGCACAAATATCCCCTAAACCGCGTATACAATGTGGATGAGACTGTTGTGCAGAGCAAGCCCATATCAGTGATAGGTCGCAACGGGATGCGGCAAATAACGTCACTAACTTCTGCAGAACGAGGAGCGCTAATTACGGTCATAGCCTGCATGAGCGCTGGAGCAGACTTTGTTCCGCCGATGCTAATTTTTCCATAGAAAAAAAAGGACACACAACTAATGCGTGGCACTTCTCCAGGTTCTATTAGGGAGGTGCACCCAGGTGGATCGGTGCAAGCAAATTTATTCACAAGGTGGCTTGAGTATTTCATCAAGACTACGAAACCAACTACAGAGTCGCCTATCTTGTTGACACTAGACGGGCTCTACAGTCAGACCAGAAATCTTGAATTTATTTTTCGTGCAAGGGAAAACTACATCACAGTGATCTTATTGTCACCCCATTCAAACTTCAACCACTCGATAAAACATTTATGGGTGCATTGAAGTGTTACTACAGCGAAGAGATGAGGACATGGATTCGTCATAATAATGGTGTATTGTCACCATACGATATTGGAGAACTATTTGGAACGGCATATTTGAAGTGCCAGACAGGCGAAGTAGCGGTAAGCGGTTTTAGAACCACCGGAATCTAACCTCTGAATAAAGGAATACTCACGGATGCTGACCACACATCTGCAAAAATAGAGTCGAAGAAGACGGGCAGTGAAACACAAGCAACAACTTTAGAACCAACACCTGGGTGCTCAGCAGATTCCGATGGAACCAAACCTTGCTCTGCAGAGGAGACTGAGATTCCTTTGTGAACCAAATTCTGATTCATCAACGCAGGCTCACACTGAGCCAAGGCCTGGTTGCTCGAAAGGGCCTGATCATCATCACTGTGAAATACGTCCTGAGTTGTCAATGACATCTATGGACCTTCAAATAGTAAGCAGCTCTGATGTCTTACTTCCCTTATCTTCTGGAAGAGTCCCGCAGGGTCTTAGTAACGAAGACTTTGAGATGGATATCTCGATTCAGAGATATTTGTCAAAAACCAGGATTGCATCGCCATTTCATATTTCTCCAGTGCCTGTTACAAGAAACAAAACTACCAATCGTGGAAGAAATGGTTGCGCTTTGACAGTTATAACCTCCTCTACTCTACATAGATGAGATACAAGAAAGCATTGCACTGAAATCGACAGCTGTTGGTGCCAAACAGAAAATTTTGGATGAACCGAAGAAAATAATTCCTTAAACGGCACCAGTTCAAAACCGATCAAGAAATGTATCTAACAAGAACCTAAAATCAATCCATAATGAGGAATTGTCAGACTGCAGTTCCAGCGGGGATGATTTCCATTAAGATGACGATGCCGACAGTGATTTGGACGTTCCTCCAGGAAACCGTGATCTAAGTAGCCCTGATGCAACCTGAATTTCTGTGACGAAAAATACTCAGAGAATGTCAGAGGTGAACACTGGGTTCAGTGTGTTATGTGCAGATTATGGGACGATGTAGACTCTGCTGGTGCTAAGAAAGATCACTATGTGTGCGATTTTTGTTCCTAAATCTGCCAAAGCCTCCAAATAAGAAAATAGATAAGTTTATCTAAATGTAGTTATATCTTATGTTTGTTTTTCATTGTCTGTTCATTTATTTGTGCTAGAATCTTTCTTAAGTTTCAAATGCAATTAGTTTGAGTTACTTTATTCCTATTTTTTATGTTTGTTGTTATAAAGCTTAACATAAAATAATGTTGACGTTCAAAACAACTTCGTCTGCATTATTTCATACCCTATTTATCAGGATGCTCTCATTCAAAGCATTTAGGGTCTAAATTTTATAATAGCCCATATTTGTAGCATACTTAGTGGAACTAATATAAGTGCAGTGTTCTAATTATAAGCAGTCAGACATGAAATTAATCTATCGATTTGAAAATTCGCTCCAGCCTCATGTTGTCGAATAGTGTAGGCATAAATTGACAAGTTTTTGCATAGCTCCAGCAGAAAATGCACAGCTGATAATGAAAAAATAAAACGGTAGCCCATATTTGTACCACACCCTCTACAATATAAGGGTTTCTTCAAAATTATTCGCAGGTATTTCTCTTAGTCTTTAAATATGCTTTTGAAAAATAATACATCGTGCCCTACATAAATATTTATGTTCTTCTGGTCAAATGTCATCTCACTATGAGTCTTGCAGTGGGAAATGCAGAGCTATTTTAGCATGTGGTTTATTTAATCAGTGAAGCTGTCAACCTGAACTGTTGTTATATACTCGGCGTTCTATTTGAAGGATCTCCATCGAGGGTCTCTTTCATTATTCACACTGTCACCTGTCTCATTATATTTGCATTATTATTTTGCTTTGAGTACACTAAAATTAGAATACCCTGATTTAGAAAACCACAATAAGTTTACTCTGCTAAATTCTACCCCTGTTATACTGTTTTAAGTGAGATATGCAGAAAGAATGTAAAATAGTATAACATCTATACAGTGTGATACAGTCAAATGGAATAAATTCAGTACCTCAATTATTGTGCATAGTTATAAAAATCCCAAAATATGCCAATTTTAGAATGAAAAGCCTGGACGCAGCAAGTGCGTTATGGTAGTGAATTTTTATAGAAATGATCTGGCACAAAATATTTTATTATAACTTTTTTTTCTTGTAACATAGAAATCTAAATTTTGGTGTATAGTTTACTTTTTATATCGTTAACCTACCTACCAAATTTGGTTATCATAGATATTTTATTTTTTAAGATAAATTTTTTTTTCAAATGAAAACTCAAAATTTTTCCAAAAAACCTCGTTTGATTTTTATGATTAACATACTTATCAAAGCCATTTACAAAAGGAAGGTACATGCCAAATTTTATTAAAATCGGCTTATTACTTTTTGAGATAAGAATTTTTTTCGAATGAAAACTCAAAATTTTTCCGGAAAATCTCGTCCGATTTTCCTGAATAACGAACTTATCCAAGCCATTTACAAAAGAAACGTACATGCCAAATTTTATCAAAATCGGCCTATTATTTTTTGAGTTATCGGTGTGATACATATATATATATATATATATATATATATATATATATATATATATATATATATATATATATATATATATATATATATAAACATATAAAAATTGAAACTGACCTCGGATATGGGTTCTAGGGGTCCTAGTTCGCGCTCATTTGCAAAAAATTTTTCAAAATTCAAAAGTCGGGATCTCCCCATTAGTGAATTTTTTCTACGAAAATTCACTAAAAATGACATCTGCCAATGCAAAAACTTCACCTCTCCATTCAACCTCCTTCTTGTGGCAGTTGCAACTACCAATTTTTTAAATGTGAAGTAGGGCCTTGTGATACGTTATTTGAAAGACTTTTCATTCTCTATTCAAAACTGCTTTGGTTTTAAAATTTTTTGCAAAAACTAAGAATAAAAAAAATGAATTCATCTCGTTGAGAAACTTTGGTACAACACACTAAAATAGTGCTGAAAATTGAATCATAACTTTCACATAGTTGTGACAATTTACGCTCCGCAGAAAGACTTTTTCAAGAAATGAATTTGGGGGCCATGACTTGACCATAAAGAAAATATTAGGATTCTTACTGTGCTTATAAACTTTTGAAATGTTATATTACTCGAACTTTCACGAAAAAATATCAATTTTCACCAAATCACCCCTCATTTAACCCCTACACCCTAATGCGATCTTCCCAAAAAATAATTTAAAGCGTCTCTTTGTCAGGTGCTAACCAGATGCCAAATTTGTATATGATATATTAATTCGTTGAAAAGTTATTGCGCCTTCTAACAGACAGACGTACACGCCGACAGACGGACCGATTGACAGGCCGACAGACAACAAAATATTCATGTCAGAAGCCAGTTTTCTATATGTTTTGAGACTTTTTACGCCGTATTAGCAAAAAAAATCGAAATTTCTATCGCCGATATTCCACCTCCACACATTCAACCCTAATTTAATTTCAGAACAGAATACTAGCTTTTTGTTGAAATAGAAAGTTTTCTAATAAACACACCGTAAAAGGTTATACTATTCGAGTTTCAACGAGAAAATGTCAATTTTCACCAAATCACCCCCCATTCATCGCTACCCCCTGTAGCGATTTTGCTCAAAGACAACCCGAACAGTTAGTTTGTCGGCTGCCAAATGTGTGCCAAATTTTAAGACGATATCTCAATTCGTTCTCAAGTTAGCGTGATTACAAACAGAGATATACAGACCGACAGACAGACAGACAGACAGACAAAAAAAAATTTCGTTCTCAAATCATGTTTTCTATATGTTTTGAGACTTTTTATTACGTTTAAGCCAAAAATAATTTTTGAAATGTTTGGCCCCGATTCCATACCACACGTTTTAACGATATGAAAGTAAAATTATTAACTAATAGCTTCTTGATAATGAAAAAAAAAATAGTACTGCAAATTGATCATAACTTCCACATAGCTGTGCTAAATGCATAAAAAGACATTCTTACGAAATAATTTAAGGTCGGCGATTTGACCAGTAAGTAAAATATTCATACTCCTGTACCCATAAACTTCTGAAATATTATATTACTCGAGTTTTAACGAAAAAATGTCAATTTTCACCAAATGACGCCTCATTTATCCCCTACCCCTTGTACAATCTTATCCAAACACATGGGTGCTAACTGAATACCAAATTTGAAGATAATATCTCAACTCGTTCGAAAGTTATTGCGTCTACCAGCAAACAGAAGTATAGGTCGACAGACCGACCGAAAGACAAAAAATTTTGTTCCAGAAGTAAAATTGAGAATCGAAAAAACGCTAACATAGTTCCTACTTATGTTAGAGGTGGTATCAGTGTAATACACATCAATCATGTTCACGCCGTCTCTTCTTGCTGGCTATATTATAAGTAAATTTGTTTATATTTACAATATCGAGGCGAAAGCGCCATACTGTATGTATGTCATTTTTGATATTAAAAATTAGTAGAATTTTTGTCATAGAGTGTAACGGTAATAGTAGAAACCTTCTTCTATAGCAATCGCCTTCAAGTCCAGCCAAATTAGGCAAAAAATAGCCTGTAGAATTTTTGTCATAAAGTGTAACTGTAATAGTAGAAACCTGCTTCTATAGCAATCGCCTTCAAGTCCAGCCAAATTAGGCAAAAAATAGCCTTACCCTAGACATTTGAAATAAAAATCCGAAATTGGTACACACGCTAAGGATGATTTCCTAGTTGGAATCCCAAAAGTCCCAAACAATCACATCTGCGAGAAATCCGCCATCATAAAAGAACCACTGCCATCTTGGATGTTTCGAGTTCTGAGTTTAGCGACCGAACCATACGTCCGATTTTGTTCGGTGTTCGTCTGCGTCATATTATTTTTATGCCCTATATTATCATATTAGCGGCTTAAAACACCAAGTAGTTGAGAAAAGAGAAAAAAAAGGGTTGGACGATATGAGCCAATTGTTTCAACATTGAATGCTATTCCACTAATTAATTTTTCCATAATGAAAAGGGGAAATAAGCATTTAAAACAAGTTTGCTATTTATTAATACATAGTGCATTTTGGTGAATTTTCTTAAAAAATTCACTGATGAGGAGATCCCGACTTTTGAATTTTGAAAAAATTTCTTCAAATAAACACGAACTAGGCCCCCTATAACCCATATCCAGGGTAAGTTTCAATTTCTGTATGTTCATATATATATATATATATATATATATATATATATATATATATATATATATATATATATATATATATATATATATATATATATATATATATATATATATATATATATATATATATATATATATATATATATATATATATATATAATATAATATATGTCAGCTCAAGCCTGGCACTGAAAATCTTAATGTCTAATTAGAACAAATCATTGTTACTTGTAACACATATTATACATAATTTTTTTCTTTCTGCTCTCCTTCTTTATATGAACTTTAACTATACCAAGTCTGACACTGCTCTGTGCGCTCAATGTGGTTAAAAATGGTAGTGGCGTGCGGTCCATGGAAGCAAGGGAAGCATTGCTTCCCTTAAAATAACGACTACATACCTAAACCGCATTATTTAAAATCCCTTTTGTATTTTAAATATTAAATTTCAAACTCTGAAACTAATTTAATTATTACAATTTTTATTTCGCAAGCTCACACACATAATTATTTATTATGCATCATAGTGTATTTGTATATACCTTCCTAGCAAGGACATCGTCGCAGTAAATGCGCCAGCGAACAGCACGAGTTGCAATGACCTCGGTTAAATACACGTAGTCACCAGGCGACTTTATAAGAAACCCTAGCTCGACGGATGTACGCGTGTTTTTAGAACGTGTTGTACTAGGAAGACCTGGTGCACGTACAAAGTGAATGTGTCTGATTATTTCGTAGATATAAGCAGTTGACTATGTTAAATACATGGGCATTTTATCATTATTAATATGGCTGCAAGTAGATCAGCTTTTAACAGCGGCGTCGGTGGGGGTGGGGATTTACAAACTTTACAAACAAGTGGTAATAATAACTGTGATTGTATTGTGTGTTTTTGATAACCAAAGGATTTTCAGGTTGACCGTTTGCTTAAAAACTTGCTATTCTTAATAAAGGTAGGCCGAACCCTGCTGTAAAAAACTTAAACCCAAGAATTAAAACATGTACTCGACATTTCAATGCGGAAAAAACTTATAAATAATATGAATGGTTAACGGGTTTTGAAAACAGGAATAAACTGTTTTATTGGCCTGGTAGTCTATTTGTGACTGAAAAGGGGATGTGGAATAAAAGTGGGTTTTCCGACTTGAATAATCTACGTAAAGTAGTAAAAAGACATATTATGTCTAAAGTGCATTTAGAGACCATTTTAAAATTAAGTGTCTTTGGAAAAACGCGAATTGAATACGCCGTTGACAAGCACATAGAAATTAGTCATCGCCAACACAATGAACTGGTTGATAAAAACAGAAACATATTAAAATGACTTATTGATGTTGTGTGTTTGCTTGGTCAGCATGAATTGGGCTTCCGGGGTCATGACGAAACAACTATATCTGCAAATATAGGAAACTTTCAAGACCTAGTTTCTTTAATAGCCAAATACGACATTTATTTAAAAAATCACTTGGAACAGTCTAACGTTTTTCGCGGGACATAAAATCGCATTCAGAATGACTTAACTTCGGCTGCTGTCACTATTATTTTGAACAGAATTAAATCTGAAATTAAACAGACTCGTTTCATTGCTATTGATCTAGATGAAACAACCGATGTAACTAATTTAAGTCAACTATCTGTAGTAATACGTTACGGAAAAATGGATGGGAGTGTACAAGAAAGATTTTTAGGCTTTAATAATGTGACAGAAGATCGTACCGCAAACGCTCTATATAAAATTGTGCTTAATATTATGAAAGATATTGAGGAGGCTGATAATAAATTAATTGCCCAAAGCTATGATAGGGCTGCTGTTATGGCCGGACATTTAAGAGGTCTTCAAGCTAAAGTGTGGGAAACGTTCTCCAGTGCTCTATTTGTACAGTGT
Organism: Tillus elongatus; assembly: GCA_964006375.1. NCBI lineage: Eukaryota > Metazoa > Arthropoda > Insecta > Coleoptera > Cleridae > Tillus > Tillus elongatus. The sequence continues at coordinate 40,815,243 of OZ023266.1, forward strand.
TGTGCTCATAAATTTAATTTAATTTTATCCCAATCTATATATCATATTAAAGAATGTAAAGTGTTTTTTGCTACCTTAAGTAGAATGAAGTTCTGGGAAAAAACAATTGAATTAGGAGAAGTGAAGCCACGAAGAAAGCTTCTGCGCACTGATAATGTGGAAGACCTTCAAACTTCTTATAGCCGCCTTTTCTACGAAATCATAGATCAAATTCAGCAGCAAATTAACTGCAGATTTAATCATCTTAGTGACCTGAAATTTCTTGAATTGTTTAATTTTGGAAGATTTAAAGGGATACCTTTCCCAGAAGATTCATTCAAATCATTATTTCACCACCATGGACATTCTTCTGACAAAGCCTTATTACGATCAGAACTTACAGTCATTTATGAAACCGATGTTGTAGGCACAAAAACTAACGCGAGTGGACTTTTAACTTTCTTAAAACAATCAAAATTGGAAAATGCATATTCTGAAGTGTTCAAATTATGTGAATTAGTATTAAAAATTCCTGCTACTAGTGCATCTTTAGAACGAATTTTTTTTTACATTGTAACGTATCAAGAGTTTTGTTAGGAATTTAACAAGACAGGAAAGACTTTCCGAAATTTCAATTTTGTCAGTTGAAAATAAACTCGTCCAGTAAATGTCCCAGAATCCACAGTTTTATGACGACATTATTAAAATTTGCCAAAAACGACAGAAGAATTGAGTTTCACTACAAATAGGTAAGTTTCTGAGAATTGTTTCCCTTATTTCAAATGTCACCGCACGCCCCTGAAAAATGGGTACAATATATTTTCTTCTTGTATTATACCCTATAATTGAAACTACTGCCCAAGCGTCAGAGAGGGTCTATTTGAAATTCATTTTCTGCAAACATTTAAGTAAAATGAAGGACAATGACGGCTGAATCTGAAACTTAAGGCTTTATATAAAACACTTCTTCCGGCATTTCTTGTACATAAGCCGTATTAGTTTCTGGTTTTTTACATAAAACATATCCATTTTGCGTTTCGAAAAACTTTGACGTTTTAAGAAGAAAAACTATAGTGCCTGTAACTTTCTCTTATTTTAACGTAGAGATCCAAAATTTGGTGCTTGGTTTTAATTTTATGATATAAACACGCGTACCAAATTATGTTAACATAGCTTTATTATATTCGGAGATAAAAAAATGTTCCTAAAGAAAACATATAGTTTTCCGGGATAATCGGAATAGGATTATCCTGGCTAACGAACTTATCCAAGCGGCTTAAGAAAGGAAGGTACTCACCAAATTTTATTAAGATAAGCCCATAATTTTTTGAGTTATCGGTGTGACACACACACACACAAATATATATATATATATATATATATATATATATATATATATATATATATATATATATATATATATATATATATATATATATATATATATACAGGGTTACAACTAATTAATTGGACACTATTGGCATCTCAGTAACGGTAAGAGATACAGAGTTGGTTAAATTACCAAAAAGTTGCGTAAATTTTAGCTGATCCAATATCTGAAAACAAATTTTGAATATGTCGATTCGTTCCTGATATATCCTGAAAAAACTGAAAAACTCAATTTTCAAAATTTGACAATAAATCCGTTATTATCAAAAATGAGCTCCTGATTTTTACTACGTGAGCATAATTTGATATAAGCAATCAACTAACGGCCACAGAATTGACGTATCTGCTCTAATTTTTACGCAGCGATAGTCAACTTTTTTTCTTTTATAGCCGCCATATTGGATTTTTAATTTTTTAGATGGCAAAAAAATTCACCTTTCAAATGGTATAACACACTTCATACTTTTGTTCCTAAACATTGCACAAATAAATAAAAAACTAATCGTAGTCGCAAATATCAAGTAGGTATGTATCATTTTATTATCAATATTCGTTATTTGTCAAAATGTCAGCACACAGGATTTTAATTAACAGAATAAAATCATATTAACCATAGATACTAACGAAGTTTACAACTAGTGAATAAACAAACTAACAATACATAACAAATACTTCCTACTAAATAATAAATGTCTGTAATGTTAATGAAGATGTTCAAAATGTCTTCCATTGTTATTTATGCATTGTCGAACCCTCTCGCGTATACCTTGTGTTGCTGATCTTATCATAGCAGGACTCTTCTTCGTTGTTAAAATGCTTAAGGTAAACTAAATTTCTGACATATCCCCAGAAGAAATAGTCCATTAGGGATGCTGGGGATCTTGTCGGCATGCGAGCGGGTCCATTATTGCCTATCTATCTATCTCCAAACGTCTGTTCTAGATAAGCTTTTACGGCTCGGCAATTGTGTGCAGCTGCACCGTCCTGCTGAAATCATATGTTGGCTCTTTGTTGCAAAGGGAGGTTATAAAAAAATTCCACAAGGTCATTAGTTAACAGATGAAGGTATCCGTCGCCATTTAACCTATTGCTTATGAAAAATGATCCTATAACTGTCTCGTCTAAAAGGCCACACCAAACGTTTACACTCACCCTATTTTGATGTCTCGACTCATATAAAAGATGAGGATTCTCTGTTCTCTAGTAACGACGATTCTGTCTATTAAACAAACCGTTATTTGTAAATGAACTCTCATCCGACCACAATATCTTAGCTGTGAAAGCATTGTGTATTTGCAACTTCCTAGCACACTATTGGCAAAATTGCAACCGGCCGTCGTGATCTGGCTCATGAAGTGCTTGCACTATGGTGTATTTATAAGGATGGTATTTATGTTTTTTCAGAATCTTTGACACTAGCTGCTGGCTTATTCCACATTCTCTCGCAATATGTGTTGTGGATAAGTTGGAATTTATATTGACTTGAGCAAGAGAATTGATTTCGTTAGCACTGGGTTCCACATTGTAGGGAACACGCTTCCTCATCAAAGTACCAGTTTCATCCATCACTCTTGCCATTCTGGCAAAGATATGCTGACTTGGCTGCACACTCTCTGGATATTTTTCTTGGTATAGCTGGGAAGCACATGTCGAATTTCTAAAACTTCGGATGTATGCTTCATACATGTTTCTTCTCTCTTCCACAGTAAAGCGAACCATTTTGGAAATAAAATTTTAGAACAAATTTAACACAAGTCTTGCAATAAAATGTCTTTAATGCATAAATCAAGTAGAAGATTTCAAACTGACAGTTCAGATGAATCGTAATAACAAATTAACAAACAATGACACATACCTGCTTGATATTTGCGACCATAATTAGTTTTTTATTTATTTGTGCAATGTTTAGGAACAAAATATGAAGTGTGTTCCATTTGAAAGGTGCATTTTTTTGTCATCTAAAAAATTTAAAATCCAATATGGCGGCCATAAGAGAAAAAAAAGTTGACTATCGCTGTGCAAAAATTAGAGCAGATACGTCAATTCTGATGCCGTCAGTTGATTGCTTATATCAAATTATGCTCACGTAGTAAAAATCAGGAGCCTATTTTTGATAATAAGAGTTTTATTGTCAAATTTTGAAAATTGAGTTTTTCAGGATATTTCAGGAACGAATCGACATATTCAAAATTTGTTTTCAGATATTGGATCAGCTTATATTTACGCAAGTTTTTGGTAATTTAACCAACTCTGTATCGCTTACCATTACTGAGATGCCAATAGTGAGCAGTTAATTAGTTGTAAGCCTGTATATATAATGTCTGAAACTAACATCGGACTTTGGTTCGAGATGTCCTAGTTGCGCTCACTTGAAGAAATTTTTTCAAAATTCGAAAATCGCGATCTCCTCATTAGTTGAATTTTTTAAAGAAAATTCACTCAAATCAGCTTTAGAGCAGGTAGACTACAGTTGTGGTTACATTGGCGGATCGAACTTACTGTGAAACTTTAGTAAAACTGGCAGGATACAAATCCATTAGAAACTAAAAACATTTAAAGTTCTGCCGAAGTACGTGTTAAAGTTACCTGGCATTCTAAATATCTTTACGGAGATGCAGCGCACACCCCTGTTCTGTCGAGATACGGTTTCGCGGAGTACCCTAAATATTTCATTACACTTTCCATAAATTGTATCTGCTACTCGCTCCAGCAAATTAAATGTACCTCATACCTTCTAATTTCTTTAATTAAAACACGATTTAATTTAATCAAAATAAAACTCCGAACAGCCATTATGCGTCCTAGGTGTTACCGCACCGTCAACTAGTTGAGCTTATAGAAATATTTTGACTCTTTTCATAACAGAAAGTGAACTCCTCTCCATTTTAATGGCATATTGCGCGAACGCTTGCCTAACGAAATTCCGTTTTAAGTGGGGCGTTAAAAGTGTTGGAAGTAAATTGAAATATAAATGAATTTTGCTCTACTTTCAATTATTTTTTATCTCCTGTCCTGTCCTTTGTGCCACCTAACAGACAATTTATTTGAATGAGCACAAATTAAATGAATATATATGTCACATTCAGCATAAATCACTCACTTAACTGAATACCGGCTTTAATTACTCATTATTTCAATATCGTTTTTAAAAGAAGGAAAACTTCGATTTTGCTTTGAAATGAATTATTATCTTTTTGTGTCAGATTTGTTATACAGATCTCTTTTGTTTGAGACGGTAATCGGGTATCTAATGGCCTTAATATTATTTTTCCTGTCGGTTAAAGATTTATCCAAGTATTTCATGTAGCAGCTTTTGAAACCTTTTTTTTTGTAACATTCCCCCTGAGTTTTAGAAATAACTATAAAGAAAATTTTTGACGGTTCTAACAGCCATTAAAAAATTTTTATTAGTGAATTTTCTTAAAAGAAAATCACTAGTGAGGAGATAGCGACTTTTTAACTTTAAAAAAATTTCTTCAAACGAGCACGGCCTAGGCCCCCTCGAATATATATCCGGAATCAGTTTCAATTTTTATACGTTTATATTATATTATATTATATTATATTATATTATATATATATATATATATATATATATATATATATATATATATATATATATATATATATATATATATATATATATATATATATATATAAGTACACTTGGAGAGCCCAAATCACCACAACACATTTTAAAAAGACCTGACCATCGTTTCACTAACCAAGTTAGCGTCATCAGAGGATGAAACATTCTAAATACTTAAAAAACTAACATCAACTTATATACCAGATCGAACCGAGATGAGACACTAGTCGTAGGCAAATTTCACAGTGTATTGTATTTGTATCGCCTGACCAGGTCTTTGCGCTATCCTTATTGCTTTATCTAAAAGTGTCCATCTGTAATAGTCTTGAGAACGTTCAACGACCGCTAAATTAACAACGGTTCCTTTGGCGGCAATAACTGTATACTTGTTATCGGTAAAAACGTGCCGAAAACGTGGGAATTTTATTTAGCAAAGTAATCTATCAAGTGACTCGTAATTGGCGCTGGTGCACTGTTCATACACTCTTTGTTGCAACTATATTTCGCAATATATACGCTCTCAAACCCATTCAGCTGACCTGGTTTTCTAACATTTTTTATTAATTTCAGATTTTAGTGAATTTTCTTAGAAATAATTCACTAATGAGGAGATCTCGACTTTTGAATTTTGAAAAAATTTCTTCAAATGAGCGCGATCTAGGACCCCTAGAACCCATATCCGGGGTCAGTTTCAATTTTTATATGTTTATATATATATATATATATATATATATATATATATATATATATATATATATATATATATATATATATATATATATATATATATATATATATATATATGTATCACACCGATAACTCAAAAAATAATGGGCCGATTTTGATAAAATTTGGCATGTACCTTTCTTTTGTAAATAGCTTGGATAAGTTCGTTAGTCAGAAAAATCGGACGAGGTTTTCCGGGAAAATTTTGAGTTTTCATTCGAAAAAAATTCTTATCTCAAAGAGTAATTAGCCGATTTTAATAAAATTTGGCACGTACCTTTCTTTTGTAAATAGATTTGACAAGTTTGTTAGTCAGGAAAATCGGACGAGGTTTTCCGGGAAAATTTTGAGGTTTCATTCGAAAAAAAAATTTATCTCTCAGAATAATAAGCCGATTTTGATAAAATTTGGCACGTACCTTCAATTTGTAAATGGATTTGACAAGTTCGTTAATCAAAAATATCGGACGAGGTTTTCCGGAAAAAATTTTAGTTTTCATTTAAAAAAAAATTTTATCTTAAAAAATAAAAAATCTATGATAACCAAATTTGGTAGGTAGGTTTACGATATAAAAAGTAAACTATACACCAAAATTAAGATTTCTATGTTACAAGAAAAAAAGTTATAAAATATTTTGTGCCAGATCATTTCTATGAAAATTCACTACCATAACGCACTTGCTGCGTCCAGGCTTTTCTTTATCAACGTGATGATTACTATCCCAAATATGTCGGGCGACGGCAGACTTATCTACAGTACCGTAACGTAATTGGGATATGTGTTCTTTGAATCTGATTCCAATAGATCTTTTTGTTTGTCCGACGTATTTAAGATTACAATCTTTACAACTTATTTCATAAACTCCCGACATTTTTTCCGCGCTATCCTTGTTTTTGGATTACGTAGCAAGTTTTTTAAAGTATTTGTTGTTGAAAATGCTACCTGTAAGTCGACTTTTTTAAAAATGTTGTCTAGACCCCTCGTGATTCTAGGTTCAAACGGTAAGCAAACAAAGTTTTTTTCCGATTTTTCTCTTCTGAACGTCGTTGATTCCGTCACCATTTTCTTTGTTTTCTGTTTCTTGATTAATTTTTCCACTAAGCCAGCAGTATATCCGTTATATTCGGAGTATTTAACTCTAACAAACCTTTGCATCAAACAAAATATTTTTCAATTCAAAAATGAATTTTTTCAACAAACACAAGGCACGGCAATGGGAAATCCGCTATCGCCATTTATTGCAGACCTTTTCATGAGCAGATTTGAAACGGATCTTGAAAGTGAAAGTGGTTATTTCCCTAGAGTGTGGTGTCGTTACGTGGATGATATTTTCGCGGTGTTTGACACAAACATTTGCAGAATAGAAGATTTTATTGCCAAATTAAACAATAAATTTGATTCTATAAAATTTACCCACGAATCAGAAACTAATAATAAACTACCCTTTCTAGATGTACTAGTTATCAAGAATAAAGACACTTTAGAATTCGATGTCTATAGAAAAGAAACCACTACCTTAAGCTACATCCCGAGCTACTCACATCATACGTACGCACAAAAAATGGCCAATCTGAATTTTTTAGTAAATCGGTTAATTAATTTTCCTTTAAACAAAAGTATATATATATACCAAAGAATTAAATTATATTAGGAACGTGGCCGAATATAACGGATACACTGCTGGCTTAGTGGAAAAATTAATCTACAAACAGAAAACAAAAAAATGGTGACGGAATCAACGACGTTCAGAAGAGAAAAATCGGAAAAAAACTTTGTTTGCTTACCCTTTGAACCTAGAATCACGAGGGGGCTAGACAACATTTTTAAAAAAGTCGACTTACAGGTAGCATTTTCAACAACAAATACTTTAAAAAACTTGCTACGTAATCCAAAAACAAGGATAGCGCGGAAAAAATGTCGGGAATTTATGAAATAAGTTGTAAAGATTGTAATCTTAAATACGTCGGACAAACAAAAAGATCTATTGGAATCAGATTCAAAGAACACATATCCCAATTACGTTACGGTACTGTAGATAAGTCAGCCGTCGCCCGACATATTTGGGATAGTAATCATCACGTTGATAAAGAAAATCTGAAATTAATAAAAAATGTTAGAAAACCAGGTCAGCTGAATGGGTTTGAGAGCGTATATATTGCGAAATATAGTTGCAACAAAGAATGTATGAACAGTGCACCAGCGCTAATTACGAGTCACTTGATAGATTACTTTGCTAAATAAAATTCCCACGTTTTCGGCACGTTTTTACCGATAACAAGTATACAGTTATTGCCGCCAAAGGAACCGTTGTTAATTTTGCGGTCGTTGAACTTTCTCAAGACTATTACAGATGGACACTTTTAGATAAAGCAATAAGGATAGCGCAAAGACCTGGTCAGGCGATAAAAATACAATACACTGTGAAATTTGCCTACGACTAGTGTCTCATCTCGGTTCGATCTGGTATATAAGTTGATGTTAGTTTTTTAAGTATTTAGAATGTTTCATCCTCTGATGACGCTAACTTGGTTAGTGAAACGATCGTCAGGTCTTTTTAAAATGTGTTGTGGTGATTTGGGCTCTCCAAGTGTACTTATCAGTGCTCATCACAGGTTCCAATCTTCACTTAGTATATATATATATATATATATATATATATATATATATATATATATATATATATATATATATATATATATATATATATATATATATATATATATATTGTATACTTTTAAGGGCAGTTACGACCAAAAAGAGGGGTATATTTTAAAGAAAGTCACTCTGTACTAAAAAAAAACTTGATATATTTTGCTCGGGGTCCCAAGCATCTTCAGGAGTACTAAAAAGGAATAAAAATCAGCACAACATCTAGATTATGTATTAAATAACATTCACAGCACTGTAACTAAATACAAGAACAATGCCAAAGCATCTAAACAGAGAAAAATCTGTCACAAAGACATGCAAAAAACAACAATGCAAAAAACCATATTTAAATTACAAGTAGCTTCACGCAACCATTTCCACTTTCACAACATTCAAAGCAAGTCATGAAAAAGTATAAAAAAGTGCCATTAAGTTTAAAAAATTAAAAAAGCTTTGAAAAATTCGCGGGTAACAAAATTTTCAAAGCCTTTTTAATTTTTTAACCTTAATGACACTTTTTTATACTTTTTCATGACTTGCTTTGAATGTTTTGAAAGTGTAAATGTTCGCGTGAAGCTACGTGTAATTTGAAGATGGTTTTTGCATTGTTGTTTTTTGCATGTCTTTGTGGCAAATTTTTGATGCTTTGGCCTTGCTCTTGTAATTAGTTACAGTGCTGTGAGTGTTATTTGATGCATAATCTAGATGTTGTGCTGATTTTTATTCATTTTTAGTACTCCTGAAGATGCTTGGGACCCCGAGCGAAATATATCGAGTTTTTAGTACAGAGTGACTTTCTTTAAAATATAGCCCTCTTTTTGGTCGTAACTGCCCTTAAAAATATACAAATTTTAGCACGCTAACGTGTAACGACTGTTACTCCTCCCTTCAATGATATATATATATATATATATATATATATATATATATATATATATATATATATATATATATATATATATATATATATGCATGCGCGCGCGTGCGTATGTGTGTGTGCGTGCGTGCGCGCGTGCGTGTGTGTGTCAATGTTTTTTAACTTCAACATCGCGTACCTTCCTTAGGAAGCTAATTAGAGGTTATGTTTATATGAACTTTTTTTTTCTCAAAATGATCTGTGCTATTGATTTTTAAAGTCCTCCTACTACTTCTTAAGGAAAATATAGGATGTTGAAATTTAAAAAAAAAGTTACAAAAAATTTCAGCTCCCTGTATTTCCCTTTGGAAGTAGTACTAGGACATTAACAAGCAATAAAACAGGTCATTTTGAGAGGAAAAGTGCATATAAACAGAACCTCTAATTAGCTTCCTAAGGGGTGTTCAAGTTTTAAAAAAACATAACTGCTTCAAAAAACTAGTAATATTTCCATAAGCGCTCAAGATATCATAAAATACAGAGAACCAAAAATGTTTCTAAGAGATTGTTCATTGAGAAAGGGGTTTTATAAAAGGTCAGTGGTGTACACGAAAGAAATTATATTACTTCGAATAGTCTACGGCACCCGGAAAAGTAACACGCAGTATATCATTTGGGGCAAGAATAATACCACCGAATAATAATCTTAATCTAGGTAGAAGGTGTACGGAATTGCATGCAAATATCTCATTTTGTTCCAAAGATACTGTAAAAGATTGTTCAAAAATATTATATAAACTTGTCTTAAAATGATCTGTTATATTGACGGTTAAAGTCCTGCTACTATAAACGGGGACATCCTATATAAATATATATATATATATATATATATATATATATATATATATATATATATATATATATATATATATATATATATATATATACAATATTATTGTATCACATCCAAAACTAAAAAAATAGTGGACCGATTTAGTTCAAATTTGGTAAGTACCTTCCTTTTGCAAGTGGCTTGGATCAAGGTTTTTTTAGGCAAAAAAATCGCTTCCCCTTGTTCCGGAAAATTTTGCGTTTCCTTTTGGAAAATCTTCATATCTCCGGAAATAACAAAGTTTGCCCCAAACAATATCGGTACGCTGGTTTACTTCGTTAAAACTAAACCATGTGCCAGAATCAAGATGTGTAAGTTAAAAGCCAAAAAGACATAGGCAGGGAGGAGATGCCGACTTTTGAATTTTGAAAAAAATTCCACAAATGACCGCGAACTAGGCCCCCTGGAATCCATATCCAGGGTCAGTTTCAATTTTTATATGTTATATATGTTATATATATATATATATATATATATATATATATATATATATATATATATATATATATATATATATATATATATATATGTGTGTGTGTGTGTGTGTGTGTGTGTGTGTGTGTATCCACCGATAACTCAAACAATAATGATCCGATTTTGATCAAATTTGGCACATACCTTCCTTCTGCAAGTGCCTTGAATAAGTTCGTTAACGAGGAAAAAATGCCCAGGGTTTCCGGGAAATTTTGTGTTTCCTTTTGAAAAAAAATTATATCTCCGGAACTAACAAAGTAAGGGCAAGGAAATGAGGTTACCTGGTCTTTGCCATAAAGTGTATCATATGTACCAAAATTCAGATCTGTATCTTAAAATCGAAAAAGTTAGAGGTAAATTAATTTGTATTTAATTAAATCTGATTAAAGAAAGTTAAAACTTCAAAATTGATTGAGTACCAATGGAAATGAAAAATACTACAAGAAATGACTAACAAGCGCTTAGATACGTGTCTAAGTCGTTATTTTCCTTGATTTAGTTATAATATGGGCAAAAAATCTATTGTAAATCGAAATGGTTTTATGTAAATTTTAAAACATTGAACCAATGTATTACCGGATATAGCTGCTAGTAGACACACGTAGAGCATATCTCAGTGGCCTAAGTCTCTATACATCAGATAATCAAATTTAATTGACTCCTGCATGACGAGTTCGAATCCTAGTTAGTGACTTTACTTTTTTAATTTTTTTTAGTCTCATTTCACTTTACCGTTATCTAATCAGATTGATGTTATTCTGATGAATTTTTTAGCGAGTTTTTGTATAAAAATAATTAGACAAAGAGTAGATGAAAGTTTTAAGACTTAATTCAATTTGAAGCATATCTGGTTGCTTGTTCTTGCCTTAACTTAGTGAAACCGTTCCAAATTTAATACAGTCGTAGACTTTTCCTGTGGCTTCAAAAGTGCTTGTTTTAGTGAATTTTCTTAAAAGAAAATTCACTGACGAGGAGATCCCGACTTTTGAATTTAGAAAAAATTTCTTAAAATGAGCGCGAACTAGTGCCCCTAGAACCCATATCCGGGGTCAGTTTCAATTATAAATAGATATATATATATATATATATATATATATATATATATATATATATATATATATATATATATACATATATATATATATATATATATATATATATATATATATATATATATATATATATATATATATATATATATATATATATATAATGAATAATTTACCAAAATTTATGTCTGTGAGTATAAAGACAAAAAAGTTAGAGGATTTTAAAGAAAAAAAATTGGGGTTTTCCTCAAAACGTAAAAAGTCGCGATTTTAAACGTCAAAAATGGCAACATTTAGGCAAAGAACCTGGAGGAAATACGGATTATGTAAACAGTGTTCTGCAAACCCTTAAGTTTCCGCTTAAATCATCATTGTCCTTCATTTTAATAAAATATTTTCAGAAAATTCATTTCAAATAGACCCTTTCTCTGATGCTTTGAAAGTAGTTTTTAGTTAAATTTATGATTTAACGGTCTATAATTTTTAGCTAATTTTCATAGAAAAAATTCGTTGAGTGAGGAAACCGCGGCATTTGAATTCTAAAATATTACTTCAAATGAGCGCAAACCAGGCTCCCTAGAATCCATATCCGGATTTACTTTCTGTTTATATATATATACAGTGTGACGCATTTCTACGGTAAGGCTGAATATAATTGTTATTATGCAAGATACGAGAAAAAATGTTATACGTTACCTATAGGGTGCTTTTGAGCGGCATCTTATAAAATTATTTTGACAACCACAGGATCGGCCATAAGTCGTTGGTGATACCTACATTTTTTTAACATTCCTTATTGCATTTTAGCATTTTTCATCGAAATATGATGCACGTTCGAAAAAAAATCAAGACGTAGTAAGTGCGTTTTAGTAGCGAATTTTCAATAAACGCTTTAAAATTCAATAACGCAATTTGCTATTAGCCTAAGGCTCGACAGCTAGGAAACGAGTTTTCTCGGAAATGTTTCAAGTTTATTTTCGGAAAATTTTTGTACATTTTCAAACAAGTTATGTTGGTAAAATATGGTACATTGTTCCTACTATAAAGGTTATACCGGTGACCAAATTGGTTCCTGCTTGCATTAAAGAGACATGTTAGTAAATTTTTATTTAAAAAAAATCACTAATAGAGAGGTATCGATGGTAATACATTGCAAAAAAATTTCAAATGAGCGCGATATATATATATATATATATATATATATATATATATATATATATATATATATATATATATATATATATATATATATATATATATATATATATATATATATATGTATATGTGTAAGTATGTATGTATGTATCCAACCGATCACTCAAAAAATAATTAACCGATTTCGATGAAACTCGGCAAGTCTTTTTCTTTCATTAATGGCTTGGATGAGTTCGTTAGTCAGGAAAATCTGACCAAATTTTCCGGAAAAATTTTGATTTTATTTTCAAAAAATTTTTTTTTTCTCCGAAAATTACAAAGCTATTTTAATGAAATTTATAGAGATGTATTTCCTTGGGAAAGACCTTAGCACATACCAAAATTTAACTTTCTACGTTTATATAAAATTGAGTTTTTAAATTTTTTAGTTTTCTTTCGAAACAAATTTTTTTCTCTGAAAATTACAAAGTTATTTTAATGACACTTGGTAGATATGTTGCCTTAGGAAAGAGATTACTACATACCAAAATTCAACTTTTTAAGTTTATTGAAAATTGAGTTATCCAAGTTTGAAGCATTTAATAAAAATTCACTTCCATAACGCACTTGCTGCGTCCAGACTTTTTGTTTTGGTAATGGGTTCAACAAAGTGAAACACGCTGAAGCGACGAAAGGTAGAAACCAACAAAAAAATGTATTGGGATATTTCAGTTAAAACATCACGCTCACGTTGTATGATTTTTTAAGAACTCGTTTAACAGAGGTATGATTTTTATATAGAACTCTCTCACACCATATTGCGAACGTTAGCTCCAAAATAAATTACTGAAAATTTCATATGACCATATTGATTGCTTAATGGATACGTAATTCAATAAATATATCACTTGATACATTAAAGTGTCACCTGACTCCGCAACCTCCCGTTGACTACATAAATTTCGTTATCCCTCTTATCTTTAATGTTCCACGCACTTTGCTTTCTTTACTTCCATTAACAAGTCATTTATTTTAGATAGGCACTATCTGATGCAAGGTTAGACACAATAAAGAGGCTTTGATCATTAGTCTCCACGAATAAATTTGATCTTGAAAAAAATTCACGAGACAGATTTTCAATATAAAAGCTTTTTATTTTCTTTTGTTAGGCTGGTTGGCAAAATAAATATATTTTTTGTCTGGGTTTGCCAAAGCAATTTGTTTGATGAGTTATACAACTTAACCTGTTGTATTGTAAGGCTTAAGGTTTTTTTAAAATAATAAATAGAAGTGTTATCACAATAAACCCAATGCACAGATGTTCATCAATGGGACTTGTTTACATACAAGATATATTAGAAAAGAAACACAGCCGATCAACCTAGACGTGTTTTTTGAATAGGCTTTTAGCTCTTACAAAATCACGATGTTAATAAACATTAAGGATAGATTTTTTATCATACTAGTGAATTTTCATTAGGGAAATTCACTAATAGGCAGGTAACGATGGTAAGACTTTTGGGAAAATTTTGGCGCCTAGAACCCAAATCCAAGGTCCGTTTGAATTTATATATATATATATATATATATATATATATATATATATATATATATATATATATATATATATATATATATATATATATATATATATATATATATATATATATATATATATATATATATATATATATATATATATATATATATATATATATATATATATATATATATATATATATATGTAGGGGATAGTTTGTAGTAGTGGCTCGTACCTTAGTACATTGGGGGTGTGCAAGAAAAAAAAGTTCGGGACACAGCAAGTGCGTTATGGTAGTGAATTTTATTAAATGCTTCAAATTTTAATAACTCCAGTTTCTACACAGCTAGAAATTTCAATTTTGGTGCGTAGTAAGGCCTTACCCAGGGCAACATATTCACTAAATTTCATCAAAATAACTTTGTAATTTTTGTAGAAAAATTTTTTTTTTCAAAAGAAAACTCCAAATTTGAATAACTCAATTTTCTAAAAATGTAAAAAGTCGAATTTTATTGTGTAGTAAGGTCTTTTAAAAGGCAACATATCCACCAAATTTGATCAAAATACCTTTGTAATTTTTGGAGAAAAAGATTTTTTTTTTGAAACAAAACTCAAAATTTTCCTGAAAAACCTTATCCGATTTTCCTGACTAACGAACTCATCCAAGCCATTAATAAAAGAAAGGCACTTGCCCAGTTTTCTCAAAATCAGTTGCTTATTATTTGAGGTATCGGTTGGACACATACATACATACATACATACATACATACATACATATATATATATATATATATATATATATATATATATATATATATATATATATATATATATATATATATATATATATATATATATATATATATATATATAAGCATATACAAACGGACCCCGAAAATGGGTTCTAAGGGTCCTAGTTCGCGCTCATTTAAAAAAAATTTTGCAAAGTCTCTCCATCGATACCTCTCTGTTAGTGAATTTTTTTTAGTAAAAATTCACTAAAAATGAAGGGCTCGCCACTTTTTTCCCCGAAAATGTATTATAAAAAACCTACTTACTAAACTAACAAAACTTAATACTTATTAACTACTTACCAAGTTTTCCACTAATTAGTTATAGGTTATAGTAGTTAAAAAGTCACTTAAAGAGTTAACCTTTAAAATATTATCCACTGGATTAATCACAGTTTCACATATATTTTGTCCACTTATTAAGCAACGTGAAGTAGCAGCGATCATAATAATAATAACTGTCTTGTTAGAACATGTAAACAACAACGAAATGATCTAACTAAAATAAATCCGACCCGAAGCACTACACGAAAATTACTACACACGCTCTGCGAAAAGTGCACAGCAAACTGCAAGTGTGGAATTTTAAAGCGCACAACCAGATTGCTTATTCGGTCGTTTTTGACGCAGATAGTCGATCATTTCGCAACGAAATATCGCATTTCCTTAGAGCGCCGAAAAACACACACCCCCGCGCGACTCGTGTTTATGGATGTATATAACGTCTGCAACCATTAACACAATCCTTTTCCTAATTCTGTATAAATGGCTGCCGACTCTGCGAACCTCGATATATTAATTTTGATTGTTGAATGCAAGCGGTAAAAAAGTAGATAAAAATTTATTAAAATATATAGAATAGCAAAAATATTATTTTTTCCACGGCAGGCGGCAGTGCGCTCGCACGGACGCACTTATTGAGGAGCCGCCCCTAATAGTTCTAAATTCTAAATCGGACGTTTTAGTTTACTACTGCACCGGACAGTAATGTAGAATCATCTAGCAATGTCTCTTATTAGTATCGTCAACCGACATCTCGTGGACAAAGGTGGAACAAGTGGCCCGCTTCAAGTTTACGTGGCATGCATTGAAAAATACGATGCCGGTACAGTAATTATTAATGTGAATTTGCAAAGGGAATAACTCCGTTTCCAGTGACGATTATTAACCGATCTTTGGATATAACTATTGAGGGATTGTTTGTCATAAGAGAGGTATGTGATATTATCAATATAACGATATGTAACAATCGTATTTTGAGGTTACGTATTAAAAAGACATATTTGTTGAACCGGACACCTCGGCGCCCAAGAATTGGGCGTCCAATTCACACACTGGGTCTGATTCAAGGAAAATGTAAAATTATTGTCTGTTCTTAGGATATTTGCCATGTAAAATACGGTGATTATTCTCTCTCCATTTAGGTAGGCGACCAATTTATTTATTTATTGCTTACTAAATGTTATAAAAAAATATTTTTTCGTTAGTTTATATATAGCGTTACCATATTCAGAAGCTTCTTCAGCTAGGACAATATTATGAGAAGATTATAAAATTTCTTCTGAAAAAGTAAGAAATGTGATATTTTTCGTATTATCAATATAACGATATGTAAGAATCGTATTTTGAGGTTACGTGTTAAAACGACATATTCCTTGAACCGGACACCTCGGCGCCCAAGAATTGGCATCCAATTCATTGGCGCTAGCATGTGTGTTTCAAGGAAAATGTAAAATTATTGTCTGTTATTAGGATATTTGCCATGTAAATACGGTAATTATTCTCTCTACATTTAGGTAGGCGACCAATTTATTTATTTAATGCTTACTAAATGTTATAAAAAATAATTTTTCGTTACTTTATGTTAACTAAATTGATATCTGTAGGGTTACCATATTCAGAAGCTTCTTCAGCTAGGACAATATTATGAGAAGCTTATAAAATTTCTTCTGAAAAAGTAAAAAATGTGATCTTTTTCGTATTATTCACTAAATAAGAGAATATGGTTTTACTAATTTCATTTTACTAATAAAACAAAAGATGCAAAATAATACGTTAACACTAAAACTACCCTAAAATTCGGACAGTTATGCAAAATCCTCCCGGACACACCTAAACGTAGTAAAACCCTAACATGTCCGGAGAAATCCAGCGTGCCATGTTTTGGTTTTTAGAAGCTACTTTTTATTAATTTTTTTTTTGGTAGATTGTTTATGGTGGCTAAGAGAGTTAGAAACTCTGATGAAGAAATCCAAGATGCAGTGGAGTCTGTTATAAATCAGAACTTTTCCATAAGAAGTGTTACCAAAGACGCAGGTATTTAGTAATCTTTATTGGCCGATTTGGTAAGAAAAACACAAAAACTCTCCAGGGGGCAATTTCAGATATGTATGGAATATTGGGAATAGAAAAGCGTTAATAAAGACGAGGAGGAGCCCTTAGGTTCCTACCTTCGAACAACTTCGAAAATGTGTCATGGTTTGACAACAACGCAGACAAGAGCACTGGCTCACCAATTTTCTGTAGCCAATAAAATAGTTACACCACCAGAATGGAATAAAAATAATAAAGCAGGCATCCTCTGGCTTCATGGGTTAATGAGTTGTCACAAAAAACTATAACTACGTGAACCCGAAAGGAAAACCTTAAGTACAACTTCCAGTTTTTAATAAAACGAATACCACAACTTTCTTTTTAAATTTAGAAACATTTTACAAGAAACACAATTTTACACCTAACGTGATAGGGAATCTCGACGGAGCAGGATGCATGACAGTTACGAAACCACCAAAAGTAATAGCTGTTCCAGGTACGAAACAAGTTGGGCAAATTGTTTCGACACAAAGAGGAACACTGACGACAGTCTTTTTTTATCAGTGCTTAAGGGAGGACAATTTTCCATGTATTCATATTCCCACGAGTCTAGTTTAAAAATAATATGCTTAAGGGGCCTTCCGTTGGCTCTAAAGGAATGGCAAATACATTTGGTTGGATGACCGAAGAAATATTTGTTGAATCCCTGAAACATTTTGTGAATCATGTTCAACCAACTGTCAGTAAAAGTGCTTTAATTATTATGGGCAATCATACAACTCATGTGAATCTGCAACTTGTTGATTTCGCAAAAAACACCGCATAATAGTTTTGACGTTGCCTCCACATTGCAGCCATCGAATGGAACCTCTCGATGTGGCAGTATATGGTCCGTTCTAGTCAATGTTTTATTATTATTATTATTATTATTATTATTATTATTATTATTATTATTATTATTATTATCATTATTATTATTATTATTATTATTATTATCATATCATCATCACTATTTATATTATATTTATTTTTAGGTACAAACAAGCAATGAACAATACGCTAACATGAAATCCAGTCAAACCTGTTACAATATACGAGGTTGCCGAGTTCGTTATTTCTGCCTTTAGACATTTACAATCAGCAATATCTGAAAGAGCTTTGCAAACACCGGAATATAACCACTTAATTCTAACATCTTCACCGACGATAATTGTCTTCCTTCAAGTATAACTGACAGACCTCATCCGACATCTATAATCCAGGATAATAATAGTTCACCTGTCGTCTCACAGTCAAAAATGGATCTAACACAAAATGACCATATCTTAGACCAGCCATCTACTTCTGCGGATCCCAACCGACCTTTTACAAGCGGTATTGTTAACAAAAATATTACGGACGAAGAACCAGAAGAGTTAGAAATGGTTTCTCCGGACCATATCCAAAATAACCCCCTCTAAAAAAAAGGAAGAAACCTGTGGCCGAAAAAGGGAACAAGCTAGATTTTAACAGACACGCCTGAAAAGAATGAGCTGATGAAAGTAAAGGAGGAAAAGAAAAGAGGTAAGAAAAAGGTCGTCAAGAACAAAAAAGTTTTAAAAGCTGCAAAAAAATGCAGTAGCGACTCAGATACTGACACTCAAATCTCTCTTCGCGATGAATCTCCACATCCACGAGAGCTTGCAGAATATTTAGTTCTTACTGGTGCTGTTATTTTATACTCTATATTATATGCGACTTTGAAATAAGACTCTGAATATAAATAAATGTTTGCTTTTATTGGTGAAAAGGGAGAATTAATTGATTAGTGAATTATTTTCTTTATTTAACAAAGGATAGTTTTTAAACAGTTTAAATTAATATAATTCGGATAAGCAGTGAGAGTCCTGGAATCATAAGGGAGTCTCTAAAGATTACTGAGGAGAAGATCGGAAAGCCCATAGGCCGCCTGTACATAAGAGCTACCAGCTTTTGGATTAGCTCTAGTTAACATTTGACACGTCTATAGCGCTCTAGTCGCTTAAAAATGACAGAAAGAGAAGCGGTTAACCCATTTATGGCCAAGGTATCAAAAAACGTTCAAAATTGAATGTCACTCATTTTCTCCAGCAACAATAAAGTTTCTAAACATAAAACCAACAAACAAAAAAATATTTTTTATTTAATTAGTGAATTACAGGCTGATGCGTAAACGCATCAATGGCCAAATATATGCAATACAAGTGCTAACTGATACTATATAAAAATATAATGTACAAACATTATTTCTTATGAAATTCTTCGAAGCAGTTAGCGTGAATATGTACATTACACTTTTTGCACATATATATTGTTGCACTATGACATAATCGACATCGTCGTCTAGCTTTCGTTGCTTCCTGAACCACCACATGGTCAAATTTATCTGTCCGTATTTCAGTTGGTATACTATTAGATATGGATACCCGACTTGAAGATTGTTCGCCTCCTTGATTCTGGATTTTCAAGAGACGGTATGCAATATATGACTTGAAGTCAAGTTGTGACATCTTTTTTTCATTAACCAGATTGAAAAGTTTCCAAGCATTTACAATAGTACTATCAACAGCATTTGAGAATAAAGGCCACCACCATTTCTTTCCCAAGATCCTGGTACGATAGTTTGCTATTGCATTATCGTGTAAATCTACCCCTCCCATAAATTTATTGTAATGGGAAATCACTGCAGGCTGATTTATATTTTCAATTTTTTTCTCTTTTCGATTATATCGCTTCGCTATATTCATAGGTTGAACATTGTAACAGTTGCTTATCACCGTCACCACTGAATTGTCATTCCATCGAACAAGTGATATACCAGCCTCTTCATCATAAGCGCAGCTATGTGACCCACGCTGCTTCTTCGAAATTATTTTGTTTGTCTCCAGTGGACAAACTCCTGTTCGATTGTCGCGTATCGTACCAGTGGCAGAGTATCCTTTATCAGTTAGAACTGAAAATAGTTTATAGGAGGAGAAAAAATTGTCGAAGAAAACCTTGTGTGCGGCATTTTCTTTGATGACTGATAATAAATTGACCACAACTTGGCCTCCTAAACCAAGTGGAGTTTTTTCTGTGGATGCACCAGCATACGGAATAAATTGGTAGAGGTAGCCATCAGATGAACAGAGACACCATAATTTAAATCCGAACCTGACAGGCTTGCCTTTCATATACATTTTACATGAATGTCGTCCGAAATAGGGCACCATTTGTTCATCTATTGACAAACAAGTCGAAAACACACCGAACTTCATGAACTTTTTATTCAGGAGGTCGAAAAACGGCCGAAGTTTGGCAAATCTATCATGTATGTCTAAATTGTTATTATCAGACAGGTGAATGTTTTTCTTCATATTTCTAAACTTGTTTCGACTCATGCAATCTTTTACAATTTTCAAGCCTTTGTCCTCTTCTGTAGACCAATATAAGTCAGCTTGAGGGAGAGTGTGGTACCCAGATAAAATCATGATACCCAGGAAATTCAGCAAATAATCTTTGTCGATTATAAAGTCATGTCTGTTATTGTCACGTGCATATTTCTGACTATACTGAATTATGTTTTCAAGCATTTCATCATCAAAGTACATAAAAAATAAATCTAAAGGTGTTTTGCCGTCTAACTCATTCTTCAGCCTAGCAATATTTTCTTTTTCTTTGACATCGTGATTGCTGTTTGAATTATGCAAGTGTTCTCCTGTTTTCCAGATAGGTTTTCGATCTACACCTTTATATTGTAACAACTTCTTACGTTTCGCTGCCAAACATTCATCATCCGAGTCATAAAGCAAATCGTCATCGGCTGTATGAATTTCGAATGTCCCTGCAATATCATTGAATTCGTTTACTTTCTCACAGTCTTCTTCGAAAATCTCTTCGTCAGTTAGTTCGTCTACATCTGGCGGTATATACACTGCATCTACATTATTATCTGTATAAAAAACAAACATAAGAATTACTTCACGAGCACACAATAATTATAAATATAATTTTATTTTACCTCGATCATCTGCTAATTCTTGCACGATCTCCTCTAAAGCAAGTTCTAATTCTCTTTGGGTAAGAAATTGCGACATTTTCTCACACGACAAAAAATATCACTTCACAATTCACAACACTAACCTAACGTAGCACAGTCAGGAAACAAACTAATGCTATTATATCCGTAATCTGGAATCAGAATACATCACAGTGCTCTAACACGTCTCGACATGCAGAAGTGCAGAAGTTGACGGTTTCGGCCATTGATGCGCATACGCATCACACATGTTTAGCTGCTGGTTTTTTCTTTCCATTCGAAAATTTTCTGAAGGACTCTCATTTAATTGTTTCTCCTTTAGGTTTCCAATAGAACTTTAAAGAATTTTTAGCTCATTCTTCTGTTTACCATTTGTAAGAACAAATACAAGTATATGCCGACAAGAATCCTAATTTCTTCCTATTTCAATAATTTCTCCAATATAGATATTCTATGATATACGTGTCTTTTATTTTTCATTAGATAATAGCATCTTTATATAACATCGCACATTAGCTGTATTCGATTTTGCTTAAGGTGGTTGCACAGAAAAAAAATATTATATGACTGATGCGTAAACGCATCAGCGGCCGGAAATGGGTTAACTCTAAAAAAAAGTTTCAACTGTTTCCACTATTATTATGAGTAATAATAATAAAATTTTAAACACCAAATGGTGATGTTAGATTATTTGTTGTTATATTATTTTCTTATAATCATTAATGACAAATATTTTTCAGTTTGTGGTTATTATTGACAACTTTCCTGTCTCTGTTTCTATTTTCGAGCGGCCACAATCTGCAGGTGCTTCTGCACTAAAAGAGCAACACTTATTGCATCACTGAATATTTGCGTTGCGTACTTGACCTTCATGAACGCTAAATCTGTGTTGTTGTGTTTATTCATGTAACATGAATTATTTATGTTATATATTACGAACCACGGTTTATTTTAACTTCACAGAAACACGATTACACAATTAATCACAATAATTCAAGACAGATGGGTAGGTGCGGTAAGATGCAATAACAAGTTTGAACTTGACATGAAAAGTCACGCGAAAGTAGACAGCTGCACGATCGGTGGCAACGGCATCTATGATTGTGACAGCAGTAAACATTTGAAGCAATAGATGGCGTTAGTATCGACATGGTCGTCGCGTTTTCTATCTTCACCTCACTAATCTTTGGGGGTTTCTTTATTTTATATTATAATTGAGAATTATCTCTCTGTTCCGATTTAGATTTTAAATTTTAAAGCAGCCTAAATTGGAAACCAATATGTACTTTTACCATAATTGAAAACGGATGCAGATTTCGCTCGTCAGTGTGCTATACTAATTACAACATCTAAATTAATTTGGTTAACGTAGCCAGCCTGCGAAAACATTGTGAAATGTAAGACAGAGTCGCCATCATGGTCCGTAACCAGGTAGTGGGTTTAACGACAGCTCTAGTAAACACAAAAAGTTATAAATAGAGACTGTATATAACCAACCAAAAATTTTGTAAATTGTCAGCCCTGTTACTTTCTTCTCTAATACAGAGTTAGGGTTAGGTTAGGTTTGAATGTGAGTGGTCCATACCGGTCCATTCACCGCGACCATAAGGTCTATTGTGGCTCACGCCTAATGGTCTATATTTCGCCCAACAAAGCCAGACTCCTGCATAGGTCGATAATCTTTGTGGGCGAAAGTTGATCCAGATCTTCCGGAGCAAGCTTTGTCATGCCAAAGAGCAGGTATCTAGTCCTGTCCGCCGCCGGGCAGGAACACAGTACGTGCTCTGCTGTCTCGTCACTCTCCATATACAGCCGGCAATCAGTATCCTGACCGACCCCAATACGGTGCATGTGGTGACGCAAGCGGCAGTGTCCTGTATACAGGCCGACTAGAGTATTCAGTTTTTGTCTGTTTAACTCTAGAAGTTTTGTAGCCCTTGACTCAGACATGACATTTATGAAGGCCTAAGAGTGAGCTAATCCTGGCAGATTTTGCCATTGGTGGCTTGTCATTCTTTCTGTCCAGTTCTTTAAGGTGTGTTTTGCTGTGCATGATGCTATCCCCAGCACCGGTTCTGGTCCGATAAAGTCCCTCTGGGCACCACTCCTGGCAAGCGCGTCGGCCGCAACATTGCCATCATGGTCCGAGTGACCCGGTATCCAGACCAGTGACACATCATTACAGCTGCCCATTTCGTTGAGGGCAGACTTAAAACTCCATACCGTTTTTGAGTTGCAACGGCAGGAACCAAGAGCAATTTATTGCAGCCTGGCTATCTGTATATATATTAATACATGGACAATGTATGTAACGCTAGATGTACTCTCACATTAGGTAGAAACGCATACCGGTTTCGCTCTCATTAGAGCTCGTACTAATTACAGCGAGAATACATCTAAAGTAATTTGCCTAAGATAGCCATCCTGCGAAAAAATGTTTTTGCTGCCTTAGCCGAATTACTATAGAAATATTCTCGCTGTAATTAGTATAGCGCACTGACGAGCTCTAATGACAGCAAAACCGGGATTTGTTTCTAGTTATAGTGAGAGTAAATGTACTCTAGCCTTACACACGTTGTCCCGGTATTAAGGAAGAAATAGACCAGGGCTTACAATTTACAAAAATTGCTGGTTGGTTGTACACAGTCTCTATTTATAACAAATTGTGTTTATCAGAGCTCCCGTGGCAATATACTACTTGGTTACGCACCGAGATGGCGACCTTGTCGTACATCACATAATGGATCTGTAAACTAATGTACTCTGGTGCAATATTTAACACAGCAGATGTATCACTACCCGAAGGCACATTTATAGTGACATACGCAGACGGCAGAGACCCTCGGATTTGTAAATTCGTCGTTCTTAGGGCACAAGCATCTATTTGGGAAAACTGTTTGAAAACGCTATATTTTTGTAAGTATCAGAGTAACTGGAATGATATTTTACATGTGGCTATAAATTGTGCAAGTAAACCTAGGCTGTGAATTTTAAGTAATATTTAGAGTTTTTTCCAAATTAAAAATAAAATTCCAAAGACATGCATTGAGACGACTTAGTGGTTAAGTCCAATGCCTGACAGACAGAGTAGTTAACTGCCACGCGTAGATTGATTCATACAACAGATATAAACCATACACCAACGGTAACCAAACTAAATATATATCAGGCATAAACATACTACTCGAACCAACAATCGTGAAACATCGGCCGCAGTTATGAAAAATGACAGACGACATGAAATTAAAAATTTGCCATGTGATTGTTTTTATCTTAGGTTAATGAGATAATAGGTTGTTTTTCGATTAATAATTTTAGTTTATATGAAAAGCTTGTGAACTAGCTAAATCATTGCCGAAAACAACAAACTTGTTTCATCATATTAGTTGTCCAAGACCCCAACCGATAAAATATGTTATGTTATTAAATTAATTCTTTGACATAGAAACAGTCCGTATGCAAGCAGGACTGTTAAAAATTGTGTAAATATAGCAACATTTGAAAATAATTTAATTCTTTATTTAAAATCGAAATTAAAAAATTAATAATGAATATATAAACCTGGGATAAATAAAAATGCCAAACGAGCAGCGACAAGACGTTGAAAAAACCGATTGTCGTTCGATCTCCGACGTTAAGCAACTTTGGACATTGTCTTTTCTTAGATGAGTGACCACGAGCATCGTGTACTGTCACCTCTTTTTTTTTGGTAGTGACATTGCTGTTTTGTTTTAATTAGCGAATTTTTATTATAAAAATTAAGCTCATTATATATATATATATATATATATATATATATATATATATATATATATATATATATATATATATATATATATATATATATATATATATATATATATATATATATATATACATATAGTATGTATCTGAACGATAACTCAAAAAATACTAAACTGATTAGAACGAAACTTGGCACATACTTTTATTTTTATTAAGACCGCAATCGAATTCGTTAGCCAGCCCGATTGGACCAGGTTTTCAAAAAAAAATATATTATTTTTCTGAAAAATAAATTGTGTCTCAAAAAATAACAAATCTAGTTTAATGGTAGATATGTTGCCCTGGATACCACAATCCAACTTTCTAGTTTTATAAAATTGAGTTATTTAAATTTGAAGCATTTAATAAAAATTCACTACCATAACGCACATTCTGTGTCCCGAGTTTTAATATTTTAGGCATATAACGAGTTTCGCCTAAATGAATACTCATCACCCATAGCGTGGACGGTAAAGTGAGTGTTACAACACCATTCGATGCATAATCAATATTTATTTTGCAACCCGAATTTAAATGTTTAATTAATTAATTATTACAAACAACGAAAGCTTAGAGATATATAAATTAAAATTTTATTTTTAAATAGTAGGTCACATGCAACCTAATTACATCAATTCACGGATAACTGTTACCTAGTAAATTATTTGCGCTGGGCATAATCTGGGCTTGTTACACATAAATATAATTTTTATCATGATGCAATTTTACGTACACGATGGGATTAATTGTTTCAGTCACGAACAGCACAACTTAATTTGTAAATGCTTTATACTGACTTTTTTGTGCACCTGCCATGTAAATATTTTTACGCTTCATACAGTTGTTAATGTTAGGTAAATGGAAAAATTGGTTTACACTATTTTATAGAATGTATATCAATTTGTTCATTTGCCGAAGCTGGCAATGGATTTACATCCAGTAACCGCCTCCACAATATCACAATTGTGAATAATACTTATCTTAAAAATAATTGAGAACGCAAGTGGATAACACAAAAACCTCTTCAGCCACTCAAAAGCCCTGATTCTCTAAATCCTGTGACAAGGCCAGACATGACAAGGTCAAAGCTCACAAAACGCTTCTACACACTCACAGTCAAGAAAACCGTCAAGCATTTAACGACGCAAGAAACCGATATGTCCGCATTCTTTCTGAGGCAAAAAACTCGTTTAATAACCACATGAAAAACAAAGTCCTCTCAAGCTGCAACGGCAGCAAACCCTTCTGGACTCTTGCTAAATCTATTGGCAATAATTTCTGCAAGAGCACGTTCCCACCTCTTGTTTTAGGGGATGAAATTGTTTATACGGCATTGGGCAAGGTTAAACTTTTTGCCTAGTTGTTCGCCGGAAATTCTACTCTCAACCCACCTCCAATTGTTCAACCACCAATATTACCCAATGTCGCGCATAAGATGACAGATATCATTTTCACCACTAAAAAGGTATGAAAGATTCCCTCTTCTCTTAATACCAAAAAAACCTCTGGCCTCACGAGATCCCAGCAATTGTTATCAAAAAATGCGCACCAGAGCTTGCTCCTGTCCTGACTCGTCTGTTTTAGACATCTTACAATAGAGGCATATTCCTTAGTAACTGGAAAACTCCTCGAGTACAACCCGTCCCTAAGAAAGGATCCAAAGCGCTTTCAGCAACTACAGGCCTATTTCTCGCCTCTCAGTCGTCTCTTAAGTGATGGAAAAGTATATAAACACCGAATTACTAAGATTTCTTGAAAAACAGAGTCTAATCCACGACAGGCAGTATGGATTCCGTCAGCGCAGATCAACTAGCAACCACCTTTCCTTTGTCACCAAATCTATGGAGCTACACGGTGAATCCCAGATTGTCGCTCTAGACATATCCAAAACACTCGACCAGGTCTGGCACGCAGCGCTGCTTAATAAACTTCCGGCCTATGGTCTACCACCAAAACTCTGTACCTGGACAGCAAATTTTCTCTCCAACCGGAACATTTCTGTTGTCGTGGATGGCCATTCCTCTAAACTGTATTCAATTAATGCAGGAGTCCCTCAAGGTTCAGCTTTAGCCCCTACTTTATTTTTCTCCAGATCAATGACTTTCTCTATAGCACATCCAACTCAGTTCACAGTTCCGCGGGCGACAGCACCCTCCACTCAAATATACAATATTCTAAGCCTGTCTCTTTAGCCCAATTAGATGCGGATCGCAGACTCATGGAGGGTACTGTCTCCGTGGATCTCAAAAAAATATTAGATTGGGGAAGTAGAAATCTTGTACAATTCAACCCCACTAATGAGTTCAAAGTTCTCGTATTGGATTTTTTTCTACTGTTTTTTTTTTTACTTTAAATTATTGTAATATTGTATTGAGTATAGTATTATGTTTTAGAAGATTGTATCGAACTTTGTAATATATATATATATATATATATATATATATATATATATATATATATATATATATATATATATATATATATATATATATATAGGTAATTTGAAGGGAAAAGTGATTTTGAATGTACATAACACCTTTATCCACCGGGAATCTAATCAAATCAGTAACAAGGTTTAAAATAAAAAGTCTGAACGCAGCAAGTGTGTTATGGAAGTATATTTTCATGAAAATGTTTTTAATAGCAAAGATCTGTCTTTAGTGCAAGCACGCATTAATTTGGTCACCGGTATAACCTATATAGTAGGAACAATGTACCATATTTTATCAAAATAACTTGTTTGAAAATGTCTGTATGGCATTGTTCATGCATAAACCTAATGCGATACAGACGGCTAGAGGATAAAAATTACCAGCAAATTGGAAAGGATTGTGAAATCCAGGAATAACTAATTCCAGGTAGAAACTTAAAGGATAGTGCAACCGAATGAAAGTACAGAGACAGGGGCGTACCAATAAGTTTTTCAAACAAGTACCTTATTTTTAGATTCTAAGGTATTAGCTGAGTCATATTATTTGTTTATGACGTATGTTAAGAAAGAAGAAGAATATAACCTCGATTCGATTCCTCCCACTGACAGTTTGCAAAATAACAAAGGACAATGACAAATAGCTAACTGGCGTTGTCAGATTTATCTAGGAGAGGGCGATGGGTTTTAAATACCTTGAAGAATTGGAAGCTTAATATACATACATAATAAAACGTAGTTCTAATTGCCTTTGAACGAATTGAATCACTTTCATTAAAAAATCTATTTGTTACTATATATTTTCTTATATCTTCAAATTCAGATGACAGTTTTGGCAAATGGCAACCCTGCTGATTGTTTATTGTTACATATGTAGCCTGTTCGTTTGAAGTTTAATTTGGAGCATGTGTTTTCAAGAGCAGCGTAACCCTGATATATCTGTCGGACCTTGTCTAACACTATAGGCACCCATTCAGAGGTAATTTCAGGTTATATCGTATATAATTTATTTTTATTTGGTTATAACGCAGAATTTACTGAACCGATTACGTTTAAATTGGCTAGAAAGGACAACTGATACGATATCTACGTGCTCGTAAAGTTTTAGTTTCACAGTTCTAGTCATTTAAAAGGTATTGCGTTTTTAAACAGTTTTTTGCATTTTTTCTGAAAGTATGTGAGTGTCAAAACTGTCTAACGAACGCATCCAAGTTATTAACAAAATGAAGAGAACTGCCAAATTTCGTTTCGATTGGTGAAGTATTTTTTGAGTGATTGGTTGGATATATATATATATATATATATATATATATATATATATATATATATATATATATATATATATATATATATATATAAATTTTTAACTGATTTGGGTTCTAGGTGCCCTAATTCGCGCTCATTTGAAGAAATTTTTCAAAAATCATACCATCGACACCTCGACCTCAAAATTCACTAAAATTCAAACGGCTGCAACTCAACTTTCTTAAATGGAACAGCCTGCATTATGTGCTTCAGCAGTGAGGGGCATACCCTCTGCTTCAAGGTTTATATAGCATTCTTTATACCTGTCAATATTTTCAGATTTTCGTAAAAAATCCTTTGAAAATTTTCATGTAAAATTGTTCCTAAGTTTCATCGAAAAGCTTTTTGTAAATAATTATATCTTGGTAGGTGGTTAAATAGCTTCCATAAGTTCGCGGGCCAGGAAAATCGGACAAGTTTTTTCCAACCAAGGGCGCTGCTTTCTAGGAGAGTAAATTTTTGCTCATTTTAGTGAATTTTCTGTAAAAAAATTCATTAATGAGGAGATACTGACTTATATATATATATATATATATATATATATATATATATATATATATATATATATATATATATATATATACGTGTGTGTATGTGTGTCTATCACACCGATAACTCAAAAAGTAATGAACCCATTTTGATTAAATTTGGCGAGTACCTTCCTTTTGCAAGTGGCTTGGATAAGTTCGTTATCCAGGAAAATTGGTCCGGGTTTTCCCAAAAATTTTTGTGTTTTCTTTAAAAAAAAAATCTCTCCAGAAATAACAAAGTACGGACAACCAACGCAAGTTCATAGGTAAATTACTTACAAAAATTTAGCTTTGTAAATTAAAAGACAAAAAAGTTATAGGCATTTAAAGCAAAATAAAGTGGGGTTATCAAAGTCGCGATTTAAAACGTCAAAATTGGCAACATTTAAGCAAAGAACCTGAAACTGGATACGGGCTATGGAAAGACAATATCTCAAGAAGAATGTTTTACAAACCCAAAAGTCTTCAACCGTCATTGTCCTTTATTCTACTGAAATAGTTCCAGGAAATTCATTTTAAATAGACCCTTTCTTTGATGCTTTGGCAGTAGTTTATCGTTTAATGGTATATAATTTTTGTTGAATTTTCTCAAAAAATCAATAAAGCTCAATATATCCATTATTATACAAGATACGATAAAAATATGTATACACTAATTATACGGTGTCTTGAGCTACATCTTAAAAAATTATGTCTACAATCATAGGCTGGCTCATAAGTCATTGGTGATACAAATTTTCTTTTTAGTGAATTTTCTTAAAAAAAATTCACTAATGAGGAGATCCCGACTTTTGAATTTTGAAAAAATTTCTTCAAATGAGCGCTAATTAGGCCCCCCAGAACACATATCCGGGGTCGGTTTAAATTTTTATATGTTTATATATATATATATATATATATATATATATATATATATATATATATATATATATATATATATATATATATATATACATATATATATATATATATATATATATATATATATATATATATATATATATATATATATATTTATATATATATATATATATATATATATATATATATATATATATATATATATATATATATATATATATATATGTATCACACCGATAACTCAAAAAATAATGGGCCGATTTTGATTAAATTTGGTGAATAAATTCCTTTTGCAAATGGCTTGGATAAGTTCGTTAGCCAGGAAAATCGGGCCAGGTTTTCCCGGAAAATTTTGTGTTTTCTTTCGAAAAAAATTTATATCTCCGGAATTAACAAAGTAAGGGCAACCAAATTTCATATGCGGATTTATTTCATTATAGTAAAGTTATCTACCAAAATTTAGCTCCGTAGGTTAAAGGATAAAAAAGTTACAGGCATTCAAAGAAAAATAAATTTGGATTTTCCTCAAAACGTCAAAATTGCGATTTTAAACGTCAAAATTGGTGAGTAGATTCCTTTCGCAAGTCGCTTGGATAATATAGTTAGCCAGGAAAATCCGCCAAAGTTTTCCCGGAAAAATTTGTGTTTTCTTTCGCAAAATATTTATATCTCCAAAATTAACAAAGTAAGGGCAACCGAATTTGGTAAGCTGGTTTATATCGTTATAGGTGTGCCACCTACCAAAATTTAGCTCTGTAGGTCAAAAGACAAAAAAGTTATGGGCATTTAAAGAAAAATAAATTGGGGGTTTCCTCAAAACGTCAAAGTGACAATTGAAAACGTCAAAATTCGCAACATTTAGGCAAATAACTTGAATCTAATACGATCTATGGAAAGAAAATGTCTCAAGAAGAATGTTTTACATACACCGAACTCTTAGTTTCAACCGTCATTGTCCTTCATTTTACTAAAATATTTCCAGAAAATTCATTTCTAATAGACCCTTTCTCTGATGCTTGGCAGTAGCCTTAGCTATAGAGTTTATTGTTTAATGGTATATAATTTTTGTCCAATTTTCGTAAAAAATCAATAAAGCTCAATATATTCGTTATTATACAAGATATGAAAAAATATTGTATACATTAATTATACGGTGTTTTGAGCTACATCTTAAAAAATTATTGCGACAATCACAGGCTGGCCCATAAGTCGTTGGTTATACAAATAATTTTTTTTTGTCGAAAACGCCTTATTTTTTGCATTTTCCATCGAAATATAATGCATGTTTGTAAGTTAAGAAATTCTGGAGGCAGCAAGTGCGTTGTGGTTGCGAATTTTGATTAAATGCTTCATATTTGAAAAGCTCAATTTGCTATTAACCTATAAGGTTGACCAGGAAACGGATTTTTTCAGTAACACTTTTGGTTTACTTTTGGAAATTTCTGTACGTTTTCAAACAATAAAGTTATTTTGATGAAACATGGCACATTGTTTTTACTATATAGGTTATACTGGTAACCAAATTTGATGCCTGCTTTTTCTATATAGGTTATACTGGTAACCAAAATTGATGTCTGCTTTCTTAAAAAGAAAACACACATATTTGCAATAAAAACATTTTTATGAAAATTCACTACCATAACGCACTTGCTGCGTGCCGAGATTTTTTTTAATCGAGACATAATGCATGTTTGTAAAAAAAAAAAATTTTTTCGGGAATTTTCATTTTCAAACAATGAAGTTATTTTTATGGAAAACGGCACATTATTTCTACTATAGATTATTATAATATATAGCATATATACTATATACTATCTACTATATACTATATATTATACTGGTAACTAAATTTGATGCCTGTTTTCTTAATAAAAAGCGCACATATTTGCTATTAAAAACATTTTTATGAAAATTCACTACCATAACGCACTTGCTGCGTTTAGACTGGTTTTAAATGGAACCCGATTAAATATTTATAGCGGTGTATTAGGCAAAATATTTTCTTTCCGAAAATGCAAAAAACAATTTTGTTTCTATTTAAAAACATTGTTGCCATAGCATAACGCTACGAAAAATGGATTATCGCGAGTTTGTAGCAAAAAACTTGTTTCTTTAATAACAAATATGTCATAAAATACTAGTGCCTTTCCATAATTTTTACTAACCCTGTATATCGAGAAAGTTAGGTAAGTTTTTTGTTGGTACGAAATAACCACATTGGTTTTTTCATAACGTTGTTTTGACTCGCTAAAAAAGCTGTCATTCATTTGGGAAGAGTGGGGTTGAACACAAAAAAGGAAACTATTTTGAACCATCTCCAGAAAACTTTCAAGCGAAGTGATTTCACTGTGGAAGAATGTCCGGTAAGAGAGGGCGCAAAAAGTATATCTTTCAAGGTAGAAGCAGACTTTGCGCTGTTAAGTGAAATTTATGATGCTCAAAATTGGCCCACTGGGGTAACAGTATCCAGATATAGGTTTTTTCGAGGAAGAGATAATGCAAAATTCGATGCATAAAAAATCTCAAAAAAGTTGTTTTGCTTTGATTAACCTGAACCTACAAGGACTGCCTAGGAAAATAGATTGCCTAGAAAATTGTTTAAAAATGGAAGACTGCTGTATAGCTTGCTTTACAGAACATTGGCTGACTAATGACAACGTAAACAAAATCATAATACAAGGCTACAGAATAGCAAATTGCTTTACGAGACAATCAACTTCTCGTGGTGGTGCTATGATATTGGTAAGAGAAGGAGTGGAATATGAATCAATTGATCCGATAACTAACCTGTCTGTTGAGGGTTGTATAGAGATAGCTGCAGTTAGACTTCCAAGTCTAGACATGACCGTTCTATCAGTTTATCGCCCCCCGGGAGCTGACATGCAAGTTTTTATGGAAAAAGCTGACATTGCACTTGGTACTTTAATAAATAGTGGGGTTAATAACCTTTTCGTCGCTGGAGACTTTAATGTGAATATTTTGGAGTC
Organism: Tillus elongatus; assembly: GCA_964006375.1. Taxonomy (NCBI): domain Eukaryota; kingdom Metazoa; phylum Arthropoda; class Insecta; order Coleoptera; family Cleridae; genus Tillus; species Tillus elongatus. The sequence continues at coordinate 40,848,554 of OZ023266.1, forward strand.
AACAATGGAGAGTACCAAGCTGCATCATCTGTTTGTGTCCTATGGACTTTATAATCTATTTTCAGAAGCATCTAGAATAACAAAGACATCAGCAACTTGTATAGACAATATTTATTCAAACATAAACCTAAACAACTGTCTAGCGAAAACTGTGAATTTACACCTGTCGGACCATCTTGCGCAAAAGCTCCTGATATATAAGGACAACAAACAAGAGGATAAGTTTCATAATGTAAGGGATACAAATAACAGTGATAGTGTTCAGCTTTTCATACACCAGTTGCAAAACATTGACTGGAATTCACTTCTGGTACCAAATGCTGAGGACTCTTATGTTCGTTTCCACGAAGCTCTAATGGAAAGCTTTGAAAATTGCTTCCCTGTGAAAAGGAAGAGGGTTATCTCTGTTAAAGAACACATTTTCCGGAATGAAATTATCAGAAAACTTAAGAATCAGGTAGATGCTGCATATACAATCTTTAGAGTAAAAAGAGATGATAATTCACAAACTCTTTATGAAAGCCTAAAGAAACAACTAAGGACACAGATTGACACTTCTATTAGAAACTATAACAGAGATAGAATTACAAATGCTGATAATAAATCTAAAATCATCTGGAAGTTGATAAATTCGAATATAAAAACCTCGAGGATTAACCAAGGAGCAAGTACACTAAGTGCGGACTGTCTAAATTGCCATTTTTCCAGAATTGGTGAGGATAATTTGGTGCACGTAGAAGACACGTCAAAAAAGTGCCATTCCTATATAAAACGTGTCAAACTGCGGAGCAATGGGTCAATGTTTCTCGAGGACACATCCCCACGTGAAATTATGCAGGTGGTGTTGACGATGAAAAATAAGTCAGCTTGTGACATCTTTGGATTAAACATAGTACTTCTAAAAAAGATAATCCACGTGATTGCAGACCCACTGAGCAAAATTGTCAATATGTGCTTTGCTCAGGGTATATTTCCAAATCTATTAAAGATTGCAAAGATAATTCCTTTCCCAAAAAATGGCGACATGAACGATTGCAACAATTATAGGCCAATTTGTATTCTCCCTATAATCTCGAAAATCTTGGAAGCACTTATTAAAGAGAGATTAGCAAGCTATATTGATAGGCAGGAAATCCTAAACCATTCACAGCATGGATTCAGAAGAAATAGGTCAACAACTACGGCGATGACATATATAGTTGATTTTGTCTTGGAAGCACTTAATGACAAAGAAAATGCCGAGCTTTTGTGCGTTGACCTTAGTAAAGCCTTTAATATGGTAAACCACCAGATCCTTATCTCTAAGTTGGAATATTATGGAATGAGAGGCAGAATAGGAACACTTTTACAATCATATTTAAGGAACAGGGTGCAGTTGGTTAGCTGGCAAAATACCACATCAAATTTTAAACAGGTAGACTTGGGAGTACCACAGGGCTCTATACTGGGCCCAATGCTCTTCCTATTATATATTAACGATTTGCCCGAAAACATTAGGGCAGACAGAAGTTGCATCTTCGCAGATGACACGTCAGTAATTAATAAAGCAGTTCCAGACCTTATAAAACACAAAGGTGACCAATCCATCCAGCAGGTGGAAGCATGGGTTAAGGCAAACAAGTTATTGCTTAATGCAGAAAAAACATCAAGACTTGTCATAACTACCAGGGACTATCTACAGAACTCAGGCGAAAATATTAAAGTTTTAGGCTTTCATATTGATGGTTGTTTAAGCTGGAAACCCCACATAGACCATATGTGTAGGAAATTATCTTCAGCCATCTACTCAATCCGTAGAATAAGATACATCATAGATGAAAGCGCCGCAAGGGTTACTTACTATGCTCACTTTCAGAGCATTGCAACCTGTGGGATTTTGCTATGGGGATCCTCGCCACATGCAGAACGTGTCTTTATACAACAGAAAAGAGCAATTAGGGCGATTGCTAACGTTCCTCAGGACCACAGTTGTAGAGAACTATTCCAGAGGTATAAAATACTTACCCTACCAGCAAGTTATATAATTACTTGCCTTCTTTACATTTATGACCATCAGGCCAGTTTTATCTCCCATGAACAGGTTCACAGTTACGAAACTAGAGGTAAAAGTCAGTTTGTGATTCCTCATCACAGGATAAGCCGCACGCAGAGGAGCCATGGGTATACTGGAGTTAGGTTGTTTAATTCACTTCCAGTGGTGGTCAGGGAATTGCCTAGAAGACAGTTTGCATCTGTGATAAAAAGAAAATTAATAGAGAGACCTATATATTCAATTGAAGAATTTAATTTTTAATTAACTGTTGTGTGTTTTTGTCAGCTCATTTTATATTTTGTTTTATTTTATGTATACTGTCACCCACTATTTGTCATGTGTAAGTCCAGTATACAATTATTTTATTATTTTATGTGCGACGAACCATGTAAATGTTGATGGTTAAATAAATGTTATGTTATGTTATGTACTTATGCCTGGTTCCAGAGGAGCAGTTCACTTATATAGAGTTGATTAAACAGATAATGAAGGGGGTCGATAAAAGCAGTTAAGATACATAAATCCTTTATATTTCCGATTCCCAATTTCAAACTCTCACGTACCTAAAGTTTCTTTCCATTACTTGTCAATATCGATTATCTTGTATAACTCTTTCTGTGGATTCTTTCCCAACAAAACATTTCCCACTTCATTACAACCGAATCTGTTTACGTTCAATGCGCAGGGATTTCATGTTCTGCAACAATGCCTGCCACTTCTTCATAACGCAATTTGAAGTAACGAAGTTGGTCGTTAGCTAACCTGGAAAAGCTATGAGAAAATCGAATTTGGTTTCAGAACTTGCGTAGTGTAAGTCGGTTGTTATATTAAATTAAAAGTTCTCTTGTGGAAAACACAACGAAGCTGCTAGGGAACGGTGCTTGACACAGGTAGAAAATAAACGACTTGAAAATCGATCGGCCATTGCGAGAGCCAATGTCCAATTAATGTCATTTGTTGCGTGTTGATGTGGTATTGAGATTGACGATAACACAAGTAATAAGTTTATAAAAAAACCAAATCAAAGAAATACTGCAAACTTAGGTAATTAAGGGTATATAGTCCAGTCAAAACAATGTTTAACATCCTGAAAAATCCGAAAGTTTTCAAACTTCGCATACTTATTTAAAAGTACGTAGGAATGAATATACCGAAAGTCCTCATGAATATGAGGCAAGCTCTAGCGGCAATTAGCTAAAATAGGGCACTTTCTTTGTTTTTTCGTTAATATCTAGAGAACCGTTGGTCGGGGACAAAAGTTGATTAGTTAATTATATACAGAATTAAGAATTATAAATTTTTCTACAAAAATTGTTATATAAATTTTTCTCGTGTTCTCAATGGTTCCCGAGTTATGGGCGCTAAAAGAGAGAGTTTTGTAAAAAATCACATTAGGGCGGTATAATATGACATTTCTAATAATATGTGACAATTAGTATATTACGTACCATAAACTGTAAGTGACACTTTTCATGCAGAGAATGCAGTTTGGAAAATCGAGGCCCGTAGGGCCGAGGTTTTCTAAGCATTCGAGGCATGAAGAGTCACTTACAGTTTACGGTTTAGTAATAATTTTTTGCAATATCTGCTTTAACGGGTTTTTTTTGAATTTGCATTCTTTTTTAATAATTACTGCGTGAATAGATGTCAGACTGACAGCACTGACAGTCGAATTAATTAGATGGATTCTAACATACTACTTAACAACAAGTAGCTTGTGACTTGGTTGTTGTGTTGGGTTACTAAGGACGCTACGGGTAAACAAACAAAACTAAACGCTGGCTGCAGTTCAGCACAGGTCCAGGTTAAACATTAATTTGTATTTTAATTGTGATTTTTGAATTAAAATTAGTGTTGAAGTGACTTTGAATATGGAAGAATCTGACATCGAAGAAGCGGCAGGTATTGCTTGTTTGTCACTTTTACCAGAAAAGTCTAAGCAAAGGTATGAAAGTTGCTATGAGGGTTTCAAAAAGTGGTGCCACACTAAAAAGGTTGTAATACATACCAGTGAGACAGTTTTACTAGCATATTTCTTGGAAAAATCAGGTAAATATTCTGCTCCATCAAGCTTATGGTCCGAATACTCTATGTTACGATCGACAATCTCTTTGAATGACAATGTTGATATTTCCAAATATGCAAAGTTAAAGGCATTTTTAAAGAAGAAAAATATTGGATATGTTTCAAAGAAAAGTGAAGTGTTTACGATCGAGGAAATTCAGACCTTTTTAAGTGAAGCACATGACCAAATATACCTGATGAAGAAGGTGGTTGTAGTTATGGGAATTGCAGGTGCCTGCCGTAAAGATGAATTATATAAGCTAACAATCAATAATGTTATTGATAAAGGAGACATTATTTTGGTCAGAATACTTGACGCTAAGAATCATCAATCTAGAAGTTTTACCATTGTCGACAATGAGAATGAGAAGTTTCACTTTGTGGCATTAGTGAGGAATTATATGAACCTGCGACCAAAAAATTCAATACAGAGATTCTTCTTGAGGTATCAAAATGGGAAATGCTCTAACCAACCAGTTGGAAGAAATATTTTTGCCAAAATTCCTTCTGAAGTTGCGAAATTTCTACATTTGGAGAATGCGGAAAAATATACTGGGCATTCCTTTCGCCGAACTTCCGCTACTTTTTTGGCTAATAGCGGAGTTCACATTTTAGCACTGAAGAGGCATGGCGGGTGGAAATCCTCGGCAGTAGCTGAAAGCTATGTGGCGGATTCCTTGAATAATAAAGTACAAGTCGCTAAGAAGATATTTCATATTAGCAACCAAGAAGCCAGCTCCTCTCGCCAAATCCCTATTATTGAGGTCGGTGATTCTTCGAATACTCCGCAAGATAGTCTTGATAATTTAACATTGCTAGAAACTGAAGATAATAATATAAAGAAGAGCATGGCGTCAATCCTTACTGTTAATCATATGACTAATTGTACTTTCAATATTTCGATGAATTATAATAATTAATAAATCTTCTCAAACAATTTGTTCATTATTCAGATTTGCTATTTATAGGTTTGCAGTATTTACCGTACCTAGGTAAGGTAAGTCTTACCGTACCTAGGTATGAAAAATGTCCTGTTCTCATGGAAACTGACAAATGCTTTAAAAGTTCAACTTACATTGTCAAAAAACTGTCATTAAAAGTGAACTTACTTAACAGGTATTGCAAAAAATAAGTTACTAAATTAAATATAGTACTTACAATGCCTACTATACCGGTGCGGAGCGGCAGAGCGGCAGTTAGTTCCAGTCAGGTTTTCCTGCTATCCGCGTCGTTGCATGAGTCTGATGTGAGGTCATTCGTTTCTTTATCACATTTTCGTGCGTTCTTACCATTTTCGTTCGGTCAGTGCCTTAGTAGTTTTTCGCATAGTATACGTATGCTGTGTTTACATAATAGACATATGAAGTGGAAGAGAACTGCTTGTTGTGCGACAAAATTCTTGGTTCACCTTCTGGTGTAGCGAAAGTTGGTTTGAAGGGAATCAGATCGTTACTGCTCGCTAGTGAGCAAAGAAAAGATGATTTGGCTTCTAAGCTTCGTTGTAGTGAGACAATTAGATTACACACTGAGTGCAGAAAACCGTACACACGGGATGAGTCTATAAAGGCTACGTCTGTCTGGCATTAGCGATCTTTTCGCTGCTGTGGAGTGTACCACCGGGACTGCTACCAAAAATTTGTGTCCCACAAGCCTCCAGAAGAGGGTAGAAAGCGTGGACGCCGAGGCAGATTACATTATAAAGGCTATGAAAGAGATTTACTCCCTCATTGAGAATAGTGAGGAATGCCAACTTTCCTTTGAACAATTATGTTCTGCAGTATCTGGGGATGTTCCTTCAAATGATACAATTAAAAGCAAACACAAAGACAAATATGGGGAGAGAATTATAATTGCTGTGGGAGTTGGATGGAGCGATGCAACCATATGTTTCAATGATGTTGGATTCCAAATTTTGAACTCATGGTATGTTGACAGAGAAGCTGATGAAAGTAATGAGCGACTAAGAATCGAACAAGCAGCAGCAAAAATAATAAGGCAGGATGTTCAGAAAAATGTTTATGATACAAGCGCCTACCCTCGGGACAACAACTTTTTGAAAAAAGCAGCTTCTTTTGTACCCCAACTCTACAAGTTTTTCTGGAGACATTGATAATGAAAAAATCAGATAATGCAAATAAAAAAAAAGAAAATGCATTTCTATTGCTCACAGTATTATCTCTGCGATACGTCCAACCTCTTTTGTATCAGCGATAATGAACAGTGTTGCTTTTTTTGTGTCCAGAAGATTTGCAAGCAAGAAGTTGGTAAACCTTTTATCAAGTTTAGGGTTCAGTAGTTCATATCACAGCGCACAGCAGCTGTAAATGTCAACAATTCATCACATTCAACACGATGATACTCTTTTTCAACAATTTGTGTTTGACAACACGGACTTTAATGTTAGAACACTGGACGGTCTCAACACATTCCATTCTATGGGTATCATCAAATGTGTGCCTTCTGGAAGCAAAACTGAAAGCGAACATGAAAAACCAATACCGAGGCTCACCAAGGTAGCACCTGCTATGACAGTAGGTAAACTTGGAGTGATTCCTTTACAAACTTACCAAAAATCACAAGGTGGATTTAGTGATGTGATTGTGGAGGATCTGAAAGATATAGTCAAGAAAAGTGATCAGCTAACTCCATACGATACTCTTTGGTTGGCAGCAAAATGGCTCAATATTAACCTTCATCTCATGGATACTTACCTATTGTTTCAGGCAGCAAGTGTAGAAGCTGGCCAAGATAATCAAATTGCAGGGCCTTCTGCCAAGTGATTCAGAGCTCACTGATTTTTCTGTACAAAATTTTGCTTTGAATAACCTCAGCATTTTTTTTGTTCATATATTTCATTGTTTAATATACCTACATCATGTGTCTCATCAATATACATCATAAGTAACATACATCACGTGCTTTTTATACAAAGTTGTGAAGTTTATCTCTTCAATTATCCTTAGTATACAAAAATGTAGGTAAACCATTGTCAAATATTATTAGAAATGCCATATTGTACCACCCTAGCGTGGTTTTTCACAAAATGCTCTCTTTTAGCGTATATAACTCGGGAGTCATTGGGAATACGAGAAAAATGTATATAATAATCATTTTTGTAGCAAATTTAATAAACCTTAATTATGTATATAATCAACTTTTACCTCTGACCAACGGTTCTCGAGATACTAACGAAAAACCGAAGAAAGTGTCCTATTTTCGCTAATTGCCGCTAGAGCTCGCCTCATATTCATGAGGACTTTCGGTATATTCATTCTTAGGTACCTCTAAATAAGTGTGCGAAGCTTCAAAACTTTCGGATTTTTCAGGAGGTTGGCTCATTTTTTGAAGTTTTTTGACTGGAGTAATATTGATGTTTGGTCTACAATAAGCAAAATTGTGTTAGTTGTTTAGTACCTGATTTTGAAAGGGCTATTCGGCAAAAAATGTTAGCTCAAATGACAGAAACCTAGGGTTATTAGTGTTGCAGAATTTAAAAGAGGATAATCAAAGGTTAAAGATAAACACCGCTCTGAAAGACCAATTTACGTGAGCAATTTAGAAAACATTAGTTGTATTATGAAATGATCTGAAGCATGAAGCAGATATTACATATTTTCTATGAACGTGTGTTTCTCATTGCTCAGCACAACACGGAAAAAGAAAGCCTTCGACCTAATAATATTTTTACTGATTCGTATATTGCAAGCTAGAAAATATTGAAAAGTCAGGACGCAGCAAGTGCGTTATGGTAGCGAATTTTCGTAAAAATGTTTTTGATTGCAAATATATCTTGTTTTTAAAGACATTTGGTTGTCAGTATAACCTATATAGTAGTAACAACGTACCACATTTCATTAAAATAGCTTTGTTGTTTCAAAAAGTATAATCATTTTCCGAAAATAAAATAAAAATTCCAGAAAAAACAGGTCCGATTTTCTTGGCCAAAGAACCCCTTCAAGCTATTTGCACACCTGCCAAGATAAAATTATTGACAAACAGCTTTATGACCCAAACTGAATTTTTTTTATGAAAATTGCAAAAATTTATTTTACAAAAATTCACCATTTTTTGCCGAAATTGCCTTCAGTAATGTTACAGTAAGTTATATTTTTTTACACAAATTCGACAATATTTTTTTTAAATAACTTACTAAACATTTATTATTGCTTAAAAAAAATTCACAAAAATGTTACAAAACATGATTTTACGGAAACGCTAAAAACATTTCTCCGAAAACTTTTCAAGTTCAGCCGCCATTCATTTCCATGGTGCTCCGTTATCTTTTGATACAAATGCCATTTCACAATTTGTGATATGTGTTTGTGCAATGTGCCAAAAACGTGAAAAGTTGCAAAACAATTGGAGTAACTCAAAAACGATGAACGATATCAATTTTCTTCCTTACAAACATGCATTATAGTTCAATAAAAATTGCAAAAATGCAATAACATAAAGGCTGTTCTATTAAAAAAAGAAAGTGTGTATGACCAACGACTTATGGGCCAGCCTGTGGTTATCAAAATAGATTGAAAAGATGCAGCTCAAAACACCCTATAATTATCGTACACCATTTTTGCTGGCATCTTGTATACAGTGTGTCCCAAACTGGATGGGAATGTATTGCTATCTCCGTTATTATTAGAGATGGGGGATTATTAGAGATGGGGGACGGTTAAATTAGCAATGTTTTGTAGAATTTCATGCTCGTTCCAAATATGACTTGTATTTTGCCCTGCCTCTTTTTCTTTTCTAGTTATTTTAAAGAAAACAAAATTTGTCAATTTCTTTTTTCTTCAATATCTAAGTAGGCGTTGATCTGACATGCCTAAGACTTGCACATTATCAGGACACTTTTTACAGAGTAATCTTTTTGTGCTATTGTCAACTTTGGATTGTCATTTGTTTTTGAGCTACAGGCATTAACGTTTATTTTTATTATAACAGCGATATTCGATTTTTTGCTCGTGTGATAGCCTGTGAAAAGAGCTTTCCAATGATGTACAACATACTTGAGAAATCTTGTAATTTCACTGACAGTTTTGAGAAAAACCGTTTTGAGGATAGTAGGCTATGAGATCCAATACCAGCAAACCAATGACAAAAAAAGTGTTCAAAAAGCAGTAGGCCATGGAGTCTAACAATACACTTCTACTTTTAACATAATTATTTTTAATAATTCACGATAAACAAATATTGTGGTATAATTTACAATACTTAATTAGGTAATAATGCTAGGTAATATTATGTGAAACAGTTTAATAACGAAACCCGGCAATCACAAATAGAAACCTAAACTCCACAAAACAACACAATTAGAAACGGAACTCAACAAATAATAAAATAGAAACTTTTAAAATACACTAAATGGAAAATTGTTCAATATGTTCACCGTCTTGTTCAATGCACTTTATACACCTTTTTGAAACATGGACGAATATAAATAAGAGGTAAAAAGAAAAAACGGCGTCAACTCAGGGAGCCTGAAATATCAACAACAGCTCATATGATAATCTTATACAGTATCTAGTTATTTGTGACAAATAATTTTTATTGCAAACATTTTAATGAAATGAAGGAGATTAACAGTTTAAATATAAATCTAAGACCTCCTTAAAGATTATTAATGCTTTTAATTATATTATATAGACTTTCTACTCATAGACTGCATCAGTGTTTGGATCTTTGTTGAAAAGTCATCAATTTTGACGATCCAAATCGTCATTTTGACATTTTCAGAAGTATAACTTTTTCATAGTCTCTCTTAGGGATCTAAAATTATGGTAATATGGTATAATCGTTATGATGGAAACCTGCATACCAAATTTTGTTTCATAGCTTTGTTATTTTCAGTGACGAATTTTCCGAAATAGATCCAAAATTTTTCCGGAAAATTGCTCCGGGCGCAACTTTGTCTATGTCTGTGGCTCTGAAGATAAGGATGTTAGCTATTGGTTTCGACTACCGTGAACAAGCACATCCTCGGTGTAGTTATCGCAAAACACATGACGTTAGAAAAGAAATAGCGTGACGAAAACCTGCAGAGATGCAATCAATTAATAAGAAAATTTCTCTATGGTTTAATTTCAAAAATGTAGGTTATACACCTCTGACATTTTTTAAGCAAAGCGATTTCCAGTGACAGATTCAAGAGGGAAAAGATTATTTCAGCAACCTTGTCCATTTAGCTGACTTGTAGTTTGAACATCAGGAAGCCAGCTACTGTTTCCGACTGCCGAGAATACCCAGTATATATATATATATATATATATATATATATATATATATATATATATATATATATATATATATATATATATATATATATATATGTATGTACGTATATACTTCAAATAGATTTTAGTAGGCGTGTGCAAACCTGCCAAATTTCGAACTGAACCCGAACTCAAACCGAAGCTTGCGTTCGAAAAATACGCGCTACGTAATGTTAAAGTAATTTTAAGTTCGAAATACGTAATTCTCCGAAATAGTTCGATATTCGTTGCTCAAGAACACTTCGAAACTGGACTTCATAGGCATTCAATGCTGCCAAAGATAGCGAAGTGATAACTCGGTAGCGGCGCTTTAAACTCAGCATCGGCTCCAACGACACAGTATTGGAATTTCAGGGGATTTAACTCATGCGTATTTTTGACAGTCGGTGGGACACATTAAGATAGGACAGCCATTTATCAATTTTAGAAGTACTTTTTTTATTAATCCTAGCATACCAACGCATTTTTCGGTTACAACATCATTTGGCAGTGTTCGAAAGCCATCAGCATCCTATTTTTTTGAGAATTCATGTCAATAATTGCAGAGTGCCTTCCAGAAACACAATCAAACATGCTTCATTTTGCAACTGGCCAAAATAATTACCTATTCACAGAAAGAAAAAATGTTAAGTCATCCTTATATACCTCCTATCATATTGACTTTTAACCCCCCCCCCCCCCCCCAAGTTAACCGACTGCTAAAACTACCCAGTTAATACCAAATAACAAACAATATTTATAATTGAACTTAGCTATAGATGTAGAAATCTAGAATAGTTTACAATGTACCTTTCTGTATTTTGATTTCGTGTTAACCCATCTTCACAATTAACATCAGCACCGGAAGGTACTTTCACCAAATCTGAAAAGTTTCTTTGCTTTGCTTGTTAATTTTGAATTTCAGGAAAATAATAGGGATCTTTCACGTACCAAATATTGCATGCTACATTATACGTAAATTTTGTATTGAACGACATTTAAAAATTCTGGTTAGTCCGATGTTCGAATTGAAGTTTTTAACAAGTTCAACTGTGCACCTTATGCCGGGTCCAGACCAAGGAGACAAAAAAACGACAAGACAAAGACATTCATGTTTCGCGACAAAGTGTCGACAAATCCAATACATTTTTGCAACATATTTGTCTTATTTTTGTTTTGTTTCCAAATTCGGAGACAGTTGCAAGTCCCGTCTCGAGTCGGTAAAGATCAAAGGCTCTCTGTTTTGTATGCATATTTTACGACAAGTTGTCGGCGCAGTGAGGAGAGTGTGCGCTGACAAAAGTAGGAAACCAAAAAATCAGTGGAAAATCACACATATTTAGTTCTGTTGTGTTGATGTGTAGTGGAGTACTAGTGTCTTTGCGAAAAATGTCTGGGGAAAAAAGTGGAACACAGAAAATACACAAATTAATAGAATTGTACAGAGAGCATTCTGTTACACTTATATCATTTCTGTAGTTAGTATGTCTTTTGGCAACTGCAGGACCAACAAGGCACATCAGATTCTCGAAATCTTCGGTGGATATTCTTAAAAAATTCTTAAAGCTTGAACGAATCTCACCACTTAGTCCAATATCATCCTCACGTAACCAAACTAACAATTTATTTTTGGAATAACTTTCTCGCTTTTTTAAGCTTGGTCTCATCCAAAAACGTTTGCGAGGAGAGAAAGATATAACAACTGGCGGCTAGCAATAAATCATCATTTTTTAAATTTTCTTCCTGGTGGAAACGCCACATGGTTAAACAACTGATTCGCAACAACTGAATTTTGTTGCACATTTGTCCTTGTAGTGTGGACAGTTTGTCTCAAATTTGTCTTGTCTCAATACCTAAAATTTTGTGGCAATTTTGTCGTGTTTTTGTCACAAATCGTGTTCACTTTTTGTTTGCTTGGTCTGGACCCGGCATTAGACATACTATTTTCGAAGTTCAAAGTTCGAGGCAACATATTTGCTGGGTTCGTTCATAGTTCGGTTCAAAAACATGGGTTCGCACACCTCTAGATTTTAGGGGTCCTGGTTTACGCTCATTTCAATAAACGTAGTCGAAATCCAAAAGTCGATTTTTTTCTACAGAGTCGCTAAAAACCAGTTTTAGGAAACTTTGGTTTTAAAAAACGTTTTAAGAAATCTTTTGTAATAGCAACCTCAAAGTCCCAATATCTTTAGTGGTGAAATTGATCGAGGAAGCATTGACTAAAAAACAGAACTAACGTTTTTAAATTTTATTATGGAATAATATTCCATAAAAAAACATTATCGGTCTCAGACAATAATCACAAAATCCTAACGTAGCATCAGACAAATCGAGAAAATACTGTCGACTTTCTTATATTCAGAATCAGCAGTTAAATAAACCCCTATTGAGAAAACGCCGACATCAGTATCTATATCACCTTGGACGAAAATAAAGAAGAGGTAAAAAGAAAAAACGGCGCCAACTCAGGGAGGCTGAAATATCAACAAGAAATCTATATTAAGATTATGCCGGTAGCAAAGTTATTTTGTGGCGTAGAAAATTTAATAAAGGTATAACTAAATAAGAAGTTTACCTCTATTAAATCCAATATATCTAGTTTTCCTAAATAAACTCACATCAGAAAGCCACGGTTATCTACTTGTACTAAAGTTTTTAGTACAATTTTCAATTAGTTGTTACTTTTTTAAAAGCCACATTTTTTCACATATAATAACCAAATAAATTAACGTAAATTTATGTTATAAAAAGTAAGTTACATACAAAAATTTAAATCTTTGCAATACAAGAAAAAAAGTTACAAACATTTAGTTTAAAAATGTTTGGCGCCAGATCACTGGGGAGGAAAGAGCTTGTTTTCTTTCCCCAATGTTTTGCAGGTGGATTGATCCCACCCTCGCTAACCAGTCGGCTTTGCTAATTAGCGGTGGAAGAAGAATATGTTGAAGATGTGGACTGTATGTGGACTCTATTTATAACTCTAGGTGCACTGGATTCCAGAAGACTTCAATAATACACTTTTTTATATTTATATATGTTGTATTGTTTTTATATACACTTTGAACCTTACATTTATTTACAATTTGCGGTTTTACACTTGATTTAATGGGTTATTCAGGAGATTTCACAATCTTATTAGCTAGTTGCTATTGCATTAAACTGCGCGTATACTTTCTAATTTCGAAGAAAACACTGACTTTTCACTGTAATACTGTACTAACGGAATTTCTGTAGGAAGATTGGAGCTTGAACTGAAGTGACGTAATGACACTAGTGATGTTTAGGTAGAAGATCAGGATCTTAGAAGTCCCAAAAAGCGATGAAGATGAGATTCATTGTAGAACGGCACTGTAGAATTGAACTGGCTTAAACACACGAGCGATGTTTAAGTGGAAGATTTGGAACTCAGGGTTTTAAGGAGCGAGGATAAAATCTGGCGTAGAACTGGCTTAAACACGCGAGCGGTGTTTAAGTAGAAAATTAAGAACTCGAGGTTCGACGAAGCGAAGAAGATGAGATCTGGCATAGAACTGTAGCACTGAACTGGCTTAATCACGCGAGCGGTGTTTAAGTAGAAAAGAGAAGAGGATATCGAACGTAGAACTGACTTGTGCCTTGCGAAAGGCTTGCTTTTATCGAGCTTTCGCGTAACGCCAGGTGACGTAGTTGACATAATATAATGTCAGTACTACATTATGGCCAACTAGGTAGAAGCATTATTTCTAGTGAAGAAAATTCACTGGGTACATCTAAAGAATACGTCAAAGACAGCTGAAGCTATTTACAATAGACACCTTACCTTATATAAGTATTCTTTGTATGGTATTGTTCATGCGTAAACCTAATGCGATACAGACGTCTAGAGGGTAAAGATTACCAGCAAATTGGGAAAGATTGTGAAATCCAGAGATAAATAATTCCAGGTAGAAACTTAAATGATAGTGCAACCGAATGAAAGTAAAGAGACAGGGGCGTACCAATTTGTTTCTCCAATAATCAGTTCTATGAAAATTCAATACCATAACGCACTTGCTGCGTCCAGACTTTAATGACATTTAAATGTTCTTTTATGGTATTTTTTTTAAATTTTATAAGTAACCTTCCCTGGGAGGTATTCTACAATACATGCTACAAACATTAAACAAAATTAATTTGCTTTTTGGAGGAACAATTAAGTGAGTTAAATATAATTTGTCATAAAATTATATAAACTCCTTGAATTTTCTCCTATCTGATAATGCTGTGAAACAGCGAAACCGTTATCAGAGAAGAAAACACAGAAATATCCTCTACGTCTGTATTTAGTATGCAACTGTTTTACCAAGTAAGAACAACGACAATGGTGTGTATGTATTTAGTTTCATTAAGGTGGTTCTATTTCCGGGACTATTGCCAATCACCGACGCCAGGAAGCAGTTTCACCGCACTATCCTGGAAATTTTGCCGAAACCCTGCCTTTCTGTAAGGATTGTTGGGATCTGTAGCGTGCCCAATATCGCATGGATACGGCACCGACGGGAGAAACTAGTGGACATTCAACCTGCTATGCAATGCAGGGGCGGCTCCTCAATAAGTGCGCCCGTGCGCGCGCACTGCTTCCTGCCGCAAGAAAAAAAAATATTTTTGCTATGCTATATTTTAATAAATTTTTATTTACCTTTTTACCTTATGCATTCAACAAACAAAATTAGTATATCGAGGATCGCAGAGTCGGCAGCCATTAATACAGAATCAGAAGATATTATTATACATCCATATACATCAGTCGCGCGGCGGTGTGTAATTTTCGGCGCTCTAAGGAAATGCGATACTTCAATGCGAAATGATCGATTATCTTCGTCGAAAACGACCGAATAAGCATCTGGTTGTGCGCTTTAAAATTCCACACTTGCAGTTTGCAGTGCACGCATAATTTTCGTGTAGTGCTTCGCGTCGGATTGATTTTAAATAGATCAGTTCGTTGTTGTTTACATGTTTTAACAAGACAATTATTATTATTAAGACGGCTAATACTTCTGGTTGCTTAATAAGTGGACAAAATAATTGTGAATATTTTAAAGGTTAACTTTTTAAGGGACATTTTAACTACTATAACCTATAACTAACTAGAGGAAAACTTGCTAAGTAGTTATTAATTATTACGTTTAGTTAGTTTAGTAAGTAGGTTTTTTATAATACATTTTCGGGGAAAAAAGAGGCGAGCCCTTCATTTTTCGTGAATTTTTATTTAAAAAGAAAATTCACTAATAGAGAGGTATCGATGGAGAGACATTGCAAATATTTTTTTAAATGAGCGCGAAATAGGATCCCTAGAACCCATATCCGGGGTCAGTTAACCCATATCCGGGGTCAGTTCGTTATTCAGGAAAATCGGATAAGGTTTTCCGAGAAAATGTTGAGTTTTGTTTAAAAAAATATATTTTTCTCCGAAAATTGTGAAGCTATTTTACTGAAATTTGGTGGATATCTTGCATTGTAAAGGGCCTTACTACACACTAAAATTCAACTTTCTACATTTTTAGAAAATTGAGTTATTCAAATTTTGAGTTTTCTTTTGAAAAAATAAACTTCTCCGAAAATTACAGAGTTATTTTGATGAAATGCGGTGCATATGCTGCCCTGGGTAAGACTCTACTACACACAAAAATTCAACTTTTTAAGTTTGTAGAAACTGGGTTACTCAAATTGGAATCATTTAATAAAAATTCACGACCATAACGCACTTGCTGCGTCACGAACGTTTTTTTTTCTTGCGTACCCCCAATGTATTAAGGCACAAGCCGCTACTGATACAATGCCAAAACCTCGGTTGATGTTAATTTTACTGGATGTACTGGAAAGGTAAAAGGGGAACCCTGGGAATCGAACCCAGTACCCTTCGCTTGGGAGGCAATTTTTTTTTCAAATTCAACAAGCTTTATTATCTAATATAGTTCATTGATTGTTGTTGCCCTTACTTGGTGAAACTTGTCCATACTGCATACAGACTTGGAGAATACTTCTCTGGCTTCACTGTTGGTTTTTTTTATTTATTTATTATTATTATAATACAGTGAAGCCAGAGAAGTATTCTCCAAGTCTGTATGCAGTATCTAATATAGTTTAAATACAAAAATATGTACAAGTTTAAATAAAATATGTTACAATGCTCCAGCCATGAAGCTTATACACTGTCGTCTAACTTAGTCTGGTAAAATTTCCTTATGAGGTAGTTTCCTAATTACTTGGGGTCTAACATTATCTATGTTTATTTTATTTATTATTATTATAATACAGGGAAAAAGGTATTGTAAAAAAAAACCTTGTTTTCGTTTGCGTTTTTTTTTTTTTTCATTTTCATCTACACAAAGATGTATATTACTATAATATATCTGAGACTTATACTAACAATAATTCTCTTATATTAAGACTAAATATAATAACCTATGTTTTTCTACTTTAATCTATTAATTGCTGTATTTACAAAGTGTGGTTATGATATAGAAAGTGCTAGAATTTATTATTAATATTATTTGCGTTTTAGTGAATTTTCGTAGAAAAAATTCACTAATGGGGAGATCCCGACTTTTAAATTTTGAAAAAATTTTTGCAAATGAGCGCGAACTAGGACCCCTAGAACCCATATCCGGGGTCAGTTTCAATTTTTATATGTATATATATATATATATATATATATATATATATATATATATATATATATATATATATATATATATATATATATATATATATATATATATATATATATATATATATATTGTAGTATTATTATATTCTTACTGTGTAATTTATTTTACCACTACAATTATCTTAATACAAGAGAAAAATTTGTGCCCTTATTAAATTCATCCCAGGGTGGATTCAACTATTAATTAATAAAAAAAGAAAAAAAAAAAACA
This sequence comes from Tillus elongatus, assembly GCA_964006375.1. Taxonomy (NCBI): domain Eukaryota; kingdom Metazoa; phylum Arthropoda; class Insecta; order Coleoptera; family Cleridae; genus Tillus; species Tillus elongatus. The sequence goes on from OZ023266.1 coordinate 40,865,800, forward strand.
AAACTTGATCTCATACAAATGTGTTTTTATCGCCAATATTTGATTACTGTTAAATAAGCTTTCTTTCAATACCCATTACAGTCACATCTGAACTCTTTGTATAATTCTATTATGACAAATGAAATTGACTTGGGCTTCTTATAATACTATACTTCTATTTCTTTAATTATTATGATTTTACTAACATTTTTTCTATTTCTATTTATCTCAAAATTTCCTCATAAAACTACTTACTTCTAACATATGTTTATATTAACTTCTCAACCTATTTCAGTACCTAATTATTTTCTATGCACAAGTAGTTCAATATATATTTTTTTTTTACTGTTCTATTTTTCCCACTAAGATTCTTTCATTTCGTTTTACAAACGTCTTCAATTGATCCATTATTATTTATACACAACCCCATCCACTTTATTTTACTAGGTCTATCTAATATATTTACTGAGAATTATGAATCAACAAGCGAACTACAGTCTGTTTCTTGTGAACCTTTTACATATTTTAACAGTTGGAAAATAACATTTTTACTTGTTATAAATACCTCCTTTTTTTTTCTTCCTTCTCGGCTCTTTGTAATTCCCATTTAAACGAGGCTCTGCGTTTGGTGATGTAGACACCTCTGTATCATCTGCTATAAACGATCATTGACTGCTTCCGCTCACTCACATTTATTTCCAATATCACTTTGAACAATTCTTACTATTTAAAACTTCATTTACTGACTTTTAACGATCCGGGTTTTAATCAATTTATTTATACCTTACAACATTCCATTATAACAAATTGTTTACAATAACATTCTAGTCTTTTTTCAAACAGCTGCGCTTCACAATTATATAACGTCAATCTTATGTTCTAGACTTCTTTATATCCATTCATCAGTTAAATTCACATCAAAACTCCACCATCTATCTCATCTGACACCACCTTTCAAAAATTTCCTACCTATCAAACTTTTTGTTACCATGACAGTCCGCCTTCTTAATAGAGTTCTTAAAACTAACATTTTATAAGAATCTTAAAACTAACATTTTATGCAATACAAAGAAATTATTGTCTGTGGTTAACATCTAACCTCCTAAATCTCTTCTAAACTAGTTATCTACACCCTACTGACTAATATCTTAATTATCTACAGTGGTATCATTGCCTATTTAAGTCCATGTTGTGTTTTCTTAACTTTGCCTTTTATTTTTTTATAAAATGTACAAAATTTTTGTAGTGCATATCACATACATAAAAAGTAAAGATTAGCACCTGTGATGAGCACTGAAAATTACAATTTGATTCAAATTTTTTTTTTTATTCAGATTTTACGTGGCTATCAAATTTGCTGTTATCAAATTTGCTGCACCATCTCTTTTAGAAAAATTTTTGTATCGATAATACCAATAGTGATAATAATAATAATACTTATTATGTGCGTACGTGAGCCTGGATCACACCACAAATTCCCCTAAGAAACAATTTCGGCACTTTGAAATCTAGATTTCAACCTGTCAAATTGTTTATTACCAATATGTTTTCATTTTTCTACTCTTCGAACTTCATTCTGCTCCCATATTTGGACGTTTTTATATTCCGCTATCTACGACTCTTGTTTTCTATTACTGTTTCACTTCAATATATCTACATATATATTTTCTCGGGTTTTCTTCTTTATAGTGTTCAAATCTTTTTCTTTCTTTAATTCACAACGACATTACCTTATTTTGATTTATTTTCTCGGATTTTCAGCTTTCTCAATATCCCTTATTAACTTGTTCATATTATTTTTATTTTATATGGCTTCGATCCTTTAAACATAATCTACATTCCCCTATATTTTCATTATTCCATTTATATTCCTACTTTTCTTCATTTTTCATATCTCAATATTCATTATCATCATATTCTTAGTTTATCATTACCTATCTTAGGTTTTCTATTCTTATTTACTGGTTTCGCTACACAAACTACTAATTCTTCATATTTTTCGCCATATACTAATATTTTTATCATATTTTCTACTTCATTTTCATTCATTTGTTATCTTTACTTTTTAGCTTGCTTCATCCTGCCTTTGTCAGTCATCGTTGCTTTTCTTTTCTTTGATTTCCATTTTATGCCTCGAGTTTTCTATATGCTTACATTTTTCTTGCATCCATCCCTTTTCTTTTATCTTGCTTTCCTTTTGCCATTCGGCCTTGATAATTTTTAGCCTCTTTCTTTCCTACTCTTCTAATTCTTAGCACAGCTCCTTGTTCTTACTGCTCTGTTGCTACCTAGCCTTCATGTTTGACTTGCACCTTCTTTCCGACTCTTTTGATTTTTTTTTACAATAGGGTACTAGTTCTTCCCGTTCAAATTTGTACACATCTGATATGTTAAATAATCCTCTTACCTGGTCTGTTACGACATCTTTTACTTTACAACTGTTTATTGGATTATCATTGACTATTTCATAGGGACCTTCAAATATTGGTTGTAACTTGGCACATTTCCCCAATTCTCGATTCCCAATTCTTTGTGCTCGTATAACTACTAGATCTTTATTTAGGCTTTTAATGCTCTTTATTTAATTTACCTTATATCTTCCCCTTATAAAATTTGCCCCACTTGATTTGTTGGTCTCGTCGTATGTCTTGTCGTCATGTGGTTTTTTGATTGTTTACAAGTTTTCTTCGTCGAGTTGATATATGACTGACCTGTCTCGACTTGGTGTCTTGCTGTTGACATTTTCATCCACTGTTATTACACCATCTAATATTTTCATTTTTTTTTTATCACTTTTGTTTCTTATTCCCATTATATTTGTTTTCATTTCCTTAACTTCTCTGTCCTTTTGTTCTGTACCATTATTTAGTTTCAGTACCGTATCGTTTTCCATTTTATTGTTTTGCCTTATTCGTTGGTCGTTGTTATCATATTCCCTTCTACGTACGGGATTATATTCTATATTAAAATTGTCATTGTAGTTATCCCCATTCCTATCGTACTTATACCTGTTCCTGCCACCGTTGTCATATTTTTTTTCACGTCGATACCTATTATTTCCTTTTCGTTTAAATTTGTCTCCCCTATCCTTGATTTCTTCTAGGTTTTCTCGTTTCTTTTTATTTCTTTTATTCCCCATTCTCCTACTTTCCTCATTAAATCTTTTTTCTGCCTCGTCTCTTAACTTTTTTACATTTTCACCATTTACTCTGCTTATTTGATTGATCTGTTTAATCTTCCCATTTACTTCTGTTAATTTGTCCTTTATTTCACTGTGATAGTTCTCTACCTTTCTTTCCATCACTGTGTTTACTCCTACTAGTCTCTGATACCGTTCATTTTCCATCTGTATCAAACTACTCATCTCGTCGTCAGTTGCTTTGATTTTCTCGATTATAACCTTGCGTACTTCATTCATTTCTTCATCGACTTTCTCTTCTATCTTTCGTTCTATTTCTACTTTTAATACTTGCACTGTTTTATCAAATTTTTCTGTAATTTTTATATCCATTTCATTTAATCTGTCGTTCATCTGTCTCATATTTTGATTCATATTTTGCATTATGCTTATTTCCTGTTTCTCTATCTTATCATTTATATCTTGTTTTATATTAATTTCCTGTTTCGCCAACTTCTCATTTATCTCCTGCATTATGCTATTTATATTTGCATTCATACTTTGTTCTTGTTTTTCTATTTTGTCCCCTATACTATTCATACTTTGCATTAATTTCATTAATATTTCGTTGTTACTGTCACGTTTTTGTTCAGGTGCTGACACTCCTCCATTTGTTTCTGCACTCGTATTTACAGTCATTTCTACGTGTTCTTCCATATTCTCTCTTATTTCTTGTTCGTCCACTCTTTCCTCACTCATTTCAACATTTTCCTGTAGCTCATTCGCTCTGTCATCTCCTCTGTCTTGTCTGTCTCTCGATGTAGCTGTCTTTCTAGTTGCTTTTTTGTTAGGCATGTTATTTATATGGGTATTGAAATTGGAAATGGTTCAACTATTTCTTTTATCTACGTTTTTATATTATTATTTCTAATTTTTTTTATAGGTCCGTGCATGTATTTTCCAAGCCCCACGTTGGGCGCCATTTTGTAGTATTATTATATTCTTACTGTGTAATTTATTTTACCACTACAATTATCGTAATACAAGAGAAAAATTTGTGCCCTTATTAAATTCATCCCAGGGTGGATTCAACTATTAATTAATAAAAAAAGAAAAAAAAAAAAACAAAACTTGATCTCATACAAATGTGTTTTTATCGCCAATATTTGATTACTGTTAAATAAGCTTTCTTTCAATACCCATTACAGTCACATCTGAACTCTTTGTATAATTCTATTATGACAAATGAAATTGACTTGGGCTTCTTATAATACTATACTTCTATTTCTTTAATTATTATGATTTTACTAACATTTTTTTCTATTTCTATTTATCTCAAAATTTCCTCATAAAACTACTTACTTCTAACATATGTTTATATTAACTTCTCAACCTATTTCAGTACCTAATTATTTTCTATGCACAAGTAGTTCAATATATATTTTTTTTTTTTTTACTGTTCTATTTTTCCCACTAAGATTCTTTCATTTCGTTTTACAAACGTCTTCAATTGATCCATTATTATTTATACACAACCCCATCCACTTTATTTTACTAGGTCTATCTAATATATTTACTGAGAATTATGAATCAACAAGCGAACTACAGTCTGTTTCTTGTGAACCTTTTACATATTTTAACAGTTGGAAAATAACATTTTTACTTGTTATAAATACCTCCTTTTTTTTTCTTCCTTCTCGGCTCTTTGTAATTCCCATTTAAACGAGGCTCTGCGTTTGGTGATGTAGACACCTCTGTATCATCTGCTATAAACGATCATTGACTGCTTCCGCTCACTCACATTTATTTCCAATATCACTTTGAACAATTCTTACTATTTAAAACTTCATTTACTGACTTTTAACGATCCGGGTTTTAATCAATTTATTTATACCTTACAACATTCCATTATAACAAATTGTTTACAATAACATTCTAGTCTTTTTTCAAACAGCTGCGCTTCACAATTATATAACGTCAATCTTATGTTCTAGACTTCTTTATATCCATTCATCAGTTAAATTCACATCAAAACTCCACCATCTATCTCATCTGACACCACCTTTCAAAAATTTCCTACCTATCAAACTTTTTGTTACCATGACAGTCCGCCTTCTTAATAGAGTTCTTAAAACTAACATTTTATAAGAATCTTAAAACTAACATTTTATGCAATACAAAGAAATTATTGTCTGTGGTTAACAGGGCCCGATCTAGCTTTTTCGCCGCCCCGGGCAAAAATAATATTTGCCGCCCTTTACAATGATACTTTATAAGTCATAAACATTTTATTCCAGAGGTGGGATGGTGCAAATTGCGACTTAAAAAAAGAGGTTATTATTTTGACCCGTATGTATCCAATGTTGTTGGAATTGAATAATATTCACATATGTTTTTGAAGAGTATACTAAATTTCATGAGTATATGTATGTATGTAGCTGTTTTTTAAGAAAGTCCGGACTGGACTAAAACAATTATTTTTTATCGATTTATGTATCTTTTAACTTAGATAACAGTGAATATTTTTCATCAAAATCGGTTTAGAAGTTCAAAGATGTGGACCAAATGTTATATGAAGTCGGTTTATGTTTATGTAACTTTTGTTACATCGACTATGCAGTTTGGATGAATGAAAAAAAAAAACAAAAAAAAAATGATTTTTTTAAATTTAATACAAGTAAAAAACTCAGTTATGTAGAGCCACAAAACGAATTCGTCATTCTTAAAAGATAAACAAATTAAATTAAAGCACTTTGTTTCGGAGAATATTAAACTCTGTCAAGTAACTAAAATAATTTTCTTCGCACTTTTTGTTCTGCAAAATCTTTAATAATTTGTGATAAGTTTATACTGTCACAAATCTTATGTTCTATTGAAATCATAGCCAATCCAGATAATCTTTTTTGTGTCATGGTGGACCGCAGATAATTTTTTATTATTTTTAATTTAGAAAAACTTCTTTCACCACTTGCAACTGTTACTGGTAAAGTCAAAAGAATTCTGAGAGCGATACTGATATTTGGACCAAATCTTAAATCTGTTATAAATTTTAAAACATCTTGGGGAGACAAATTAGTATCTAAAATCATAGAAAGAACTGATAACTCCTCTGAAAGTTCTAATCCATTTATGTCAGATGAGGCCTCGTGGGTTAAAATAGTTTCGAGGTTCTTACATTGTTCTAACAATTCATCTTTTGGTAGTTCTCTTAAGGCATATATGTTATATAAAAAAGCAAAATGTTTACTATGCTCAGAAATCTGGGAAAACCTTAACTCCAAGGAGTTTATAGCTGTATCTATAATGTGAAAAAATACTTCGATTTTATATTTTTGACGAGGATCAGTGATTGGTTCATCATTACACTCGTAACCAAATTGCTTCTTTTTAGATCGAACACGATGTTTAGGCACATTTTCAAAATCTAACACCTCACTGTCCAATTCAGTAGCCAAGGTTTTGGCGTCTTCAATAACTTGAATAAAATACTCATCTGAACGTGAGTTTTCAAAGAAAACTTTGGTGTTTTTTAGTAATTTAATGACGGAAACTAACTCAAAATCTTTACTTTGCATTAACTTACTCACAGGATTTATCCGATTCAAAGTTTCATACCAAATTATTACAGAGCACAAAAATTTAAACTGTTTAATTTGATTTAACAAACCTGAAGCTTCGTCTCGTGTAGAGGTATCCATATCTGTGTTTTGGTAAACACTGAACAGTGCATCGTAAACTTGCCCTATTTGATGTCTTAGTGGTTTTATTGCCTCGATTCGACTTTCCCATCTCGTGTCACTAAGTGGTTTCAGAGCAATACCTTTTACATTCATCAAAAGAATTGACCATCTCAACGTTGAAGAGGCAAAGAAAACGTATATCTTTTGCACAATATTAAAAAAGTTTGTAGCTTCCAGTGAAGACTTTGCCATATCGTTTACTACTAAGTTCAAAGAATGGCTACTGCAAGGGACATAAAATGCCCGTGGATTGATGTTTTTTATCCTGGCTTGGACCCCACTTCGAATACCTTTCATATTGGATCCATTATCGTACCCTTGCCCTCTTATGTTTTCTAAAGGCAATCCAAGTGCTGATAATTGTTGTAAGATAACTTCTGTTAGTTCGAAACCTGTAGCTTTTTCGATTGGTATAAATCCTAAAAAACTTTCGTTTATCACAATTTCTGATGTTCTTGGGTGGCATTCGGTTTCATTAATAGAAATATACCTAATTATCAGGGTCATCTGCCCTGTTTTACTAGCGTCCGGGGTACAATCTAAAATTATAGAATAGTATTTCGATTTTATAATAGCTTTCAAAATATGGCTTTTTATACTGTCTTCCATTGTATTAATGAACTCATTCTGAATGGTTTTACTTAAGTAGATTGCTTGTTTTTCCTCTTTCTGCAAAACTCTGCGTACATGTTCCTGCATAACAGGATCAAATTCGGCTAACAGCTCTACTAGTTTTAAGAAGTTACCATTGTTAGATTGATACAGATTATCAGTAGTACCTTGAAAAGCCAAGCCACCTTTTGCCAACATTTTAATGATTGAGACAATACGCAACAAAACTCCATTCCAGTGTTCTATTTCTGATCTAATTATTCTCTGTGATTCGGCATCTATCGTATGCGACGATTTGAGCCTACGTGAAAGTTCGAACCAAGATTTCACAGCTTCTAGGTGATTTTTTGATGTCTCATGACATTTAAGCGTATCACCTACATGCTTCCAATTTTTGTAGCCACCTTCAGATAGACCGGAAGTTGTAGTTGTATTAAATATTTTGCAGCAAAAACAATACAGTGAATTTCGTGCCACAGAATACACAAGCCAATCTCTCAAAATTTCTTCACCGTTATTAAGCTTTCTCTTATAATATCTCGAAGTAAACCTTCGACCATTGTTATCTCGTGGAAATTCATATTCATAAAATGGGTTAGGACAACCTCTATTTACTAAATATATTCTTTCTGCATCTGTCATTCTATCGGGCCACATTGCTGGATCGGCATCCAAAGAGAACGTTGGACCTATTGAAACACTTGTAGTTGCAATAGCACCTTCACCTGTAATAGCGCTTGACCCAGAAGCAGCAGGTTCACAGCAGATAATTTTTGGTGTACCTTCGTCATGTGGATTACTCGGGGCCGCAGCTGCTAGATCGGTTTCTCGTAATAGGTGTATGGGTGACGATGGTTTGTTAAGCTCACCTTTCTTCAAGAAGGATTCTAATGACCCTGCTTGCTTTTGTCGCTCTGCATCTTTTTCGAGCCTTCGTTTTTTATATTGGTATCCCGACAAGCGTGATCTACCGCCAGCCATTTTGTACTATAAAATTAAAACTATATATTAAATTCAAATAGATGTAATATAAGCCTATAAATACCACATTGGTTAGGCACCTACTCATCTACTTGAGCTTTAATAAAATTGAATTGAATTATGAATAATCGGCTATATAAATCAAACAGGATTTTTGCTTAGGTTGTATTGTAATAACTGATAGCTGTCTTCCTGATCATCATTTGAACCACAACATTATTTATTATTCAAAAAAATGAGTACGTACCTTACTTTTATATTCTCTATTATTTCGGGTAACTTGTTTGAGACCTAAAGTTGCGCTCCCCTGCGGCAACCCGGTAACGTTTCGCAGCTGAAATTAACGTGGTCTACATCTATAGGTAGTAGGTAGTAATCAACAAGATTACCCTGTTTAGTATTAGTGAATTTTCGTAGAAAAAATTCACTAATGAGGAGATCCCGACTTTTGAATTTTGAAAATTTTTTTGAAAATGAGCGCGAACTAGGACCCCTAGAACCCATATCCGGGGTCAGTTTCAATTATATATATATATATATATATATATATATATATATATATATATATATATATATATATATATATATATATATATATATATATATATATATATATATATATATATATATATATATATATATATATATATATATATATATATATGTATGTATTTATCACACCGATAACTCAAAAAATAATAGGCCGAATTTTCATAAAATTTGGCACGTAGCTTCCTTTTGTAAATGGCTTGGATAAGTTCGTTAGCCAGGAAAATCGGACGAGGTTTTCCGGGAAAATTTTGAGTTTTCATTCTAAAAAAAATTTTATCTCAAAAAATAAAAAGCTATGATAACCAAACTTGGTAGGTAGGTTTACGATATAAAAAGTAAGCTATACACCAAAATTAAGATTTCGATGTTACAAGAAAAAAAAGTTATAATAAAATATTTTCCTTACACATCGTTTTAGTCTATTGTAATTATTATTAAAAGTCAATAGTTTCTTTAATTATCATAACGAGCAGATTTCGTCTTTGTAAATAGCTATTAGTCAATGATCCCTGCTGCAGGTATCGTATTTGTTACATCCAAATCATGTTTACAATAAAAGTCTGGACACAGCAAGTGCGTTTACGGTAGTTATTGAATTTTAAAAAGATTTCTGCAAATGAGTGCAATCTAGGCTCTCGTAGAATCAATATCCGAGTTTAGTTTCAGTTTTTATTTGTTTATCTGTATACAAGATACGAGAAAAATTGTAGACGTTAATTATAGGGTGTCTTGAGCAGCATCTTATCAAATTATTTTGGTAATCACAGGGGATCGATAAGTCGTTGGTGACACCTAAATTTTTTTCGCACACCCTTATATTATTGCATTTTCTATCGAAATATGACGCATGTTTGTAAGAAAAGACGCAGTAAGTGCGCTTTGGTAGCGAATTTTCATTAAATGCGTCAAATTTCAATAGCTTAATTTGCTACTTGCCTAAGGTTTGTTGGCTAGGAAACCAGGAAACATTTAAAGTTTATTTTAGAATTTTTTTTATAAATATTCAAACAATAGGTTATTTTAATAAAATATGGTACATTGGTTCTACTATATAGGTTATACCAGTAACCAATTTTTTTTAAAGGCAGGTCATGTTATCTGAACACATTAAATCTTAATTGTAAAATGTAACAGAAAATAGCATTAGTAGCGAATTTTAGGAGAAAAGATTCGCTTATGATGAGATGTTAATTACCACAGAGAAAGATAGCTAATATATAAACTCAAAATGCCTGACAAAATGCATTTACACAACATTTTACATATTACAGACACACACACAGTGTGGAAAAGCCAAATGGAATAAATTCAGTATCTCAATTATTGTGCATATTTATAAGGAATCCCAAAACACGTCATTTTTTTATTACAAATTTCATCCTGCAACGTGAAAACTTCACACCTACACCTGCAACTCCGAAATTTTTAAATAGATGTGATGTGTACCTCATTGGGGAGATCCCGACTTTTGAATCTTGAAAAAATTGTTGCAAATGAACGCGAACTAGGACCCCTAGAACCCATATCCAGGGTCAGTTTCAATTTTTATATGTTATATATATATATATATATATATATATATATATATATATATATATATATATATATATATATATATATATATATATATATATATATATATATATATATATATATATATATATATATATGTATGTATCACACTGATAACTCAAAAAATAATGGACCGATTTTAATAAAATTTGGCATGTGCCTTACTTTTCTAAATGACTTGGATAGGTTCGTTAGTCAGGAAAATCGGACGAGGTTTTTCGGGAAAATTTTGAGTTTCCATTCGAAGAAAAAAAATTTCTCAAAAGATAAAAAAGCTACGATAACCAAATTTAGTAAGTAGGTTTATGATGTAAAAAGTAATAAACTGTACACCACAATTTAAATTTCTATGTTACAACAAAAAAAGTTATAATAAAATATTTGGTGAGAGATCATTTCTATGAAAATTCACTACCATAACGCACTTGCTGCGTCCAGGCTTTTATGGTTTTTTTTATATCAAACAACCAGATAAAAATTATTAATAATACTGCCGTCATAGGGTAAACCCCTTTTATTTGACTTTGAAACAAAATGATAGAAAAATTCCATTGAAATAAAATTTTAGTGAATTTTCTTAGAAAAAATTCACTAATGAGGAGATCCTGAGTTTTGAATTTTGAAAAAATTTCTTCAATTGAGCGCGCTCTAGGACGCCTAGAACACATATCCGGGGTCAGTTTCAATTTTTATATGTTTATATATATATATATATATATATATATATATATATATATATATATATATATATATATATATATATATATATATATATATATATATATATATATATATGTATATGTATGTATGTATCACACCGATAACTAAAAAATTAATAGACCGATTTTGATAAAATTTTGCATGTACCTTGCTTTTACAAATGGCTTGGATAAGTTCGTTAGCCAGGAAAATCTAACCAGGTTTTCCGGGAAAATTTTGGGTTTTCTTTCGTAAAAAAAATTATCTCAAAAAATAGAAACGCTATGGTAACCAAATTTGGTACGTAAATTTACGGTATTAAAAGGAAACTATATACCGAAATTTATATTTCTATGTTAAAAGAAAAAAGTAAAAAAAATATTTGGTGCTAGACCATTTCTATGAAAATTCACTACCATAACGCACTTGCTGCGTCCAGACTTTTTGTTTCTAGATCAAACTAAGAACCAATAATTAATTAATAAATAGGTAGGTAGATACTTACTTAGTAAATTCACAATTCACACAGGCACTTTAATATATGTACGATTTATTTATCACCAACTCACCAGCAACCACTATTCTACTTCAGAACACAACTTACACACTTGGCATATAACTATTATATGAACCTTATGAAATATAAAATAGAAAAACACTTTAACACTTCTTTATTCTTTATGGTGCACTATTGGCGCTATTTGAGTTTCTGTAATATTGAATATTGAATTGTACTGTAAACTTATTATGACATACTATCTTCTCATTCCATTCATCATTCATCTTATTAACACTTGCCTTCATAGGCATGTCCAAATATAAAGAAAGCAAAAGTAATTCCAAGAAGTAATAAAAAATGGGTTAAACTTGTCTGCCTAGCTTATTATTGAATATTTGTGGTGCTACTGACCTTCCCTTGTTCCCTGTTTCCTTCATTCCCAGTGTATTATTTAAGACAGGGTTAAGAAATTTATACTCAGCACAGTAATACATATTGGTCCCTCTACGAATTTACAGGGGCTAAAAACATTTTTTTTGTTGAGAATGGAACTTTTTACTGTGCTGTTTTACAATATTTTGTGAATTGTGTTTTAAAAAAAATATATTTTTTGCTCTAAATTTTTTAGTAAGAATTTTAATTTTGCTATTTTTGCCGTATAAAATTCACTACATTCGACTTTCGCTCTTCATTTATCTACAGTGTTGAGCAGTGTATTTTTTATAAGATTTTTCTCCATACAACCGCCCTCAATTTTGCCGCCCCTCATTTTTGCCGCCCTGGGCATTTGCCCGGCCGGCCCCCCCCTAGATCGGGCCCTGGTGGTTAACATCTAACCTCCTAAATCTCTTCTAAACTAGTTATCTACACCCTACTGACTAATATCTTAATTATCTACAGTGGTATCATTGCCTATTTAAGTCCATGTTGTGTTTTCTTAACTTTGCCTTTTATTTTTTTATAAAATGTACAAAATTTTTTGTAGTGCATATCATATACATAAAAAGTAAAGATTAGCACCTGTGATGAGCACTGAAAATTACAATTTGATTCAAATTTTTTTTTTTTATTCAGATTTTACGTGGCTATCAAATTTGCTGCACCATCTCTTTTAGAAAAATTTTTGTATCGATAATACCAATAGTGATAATAATAATAATACTTATTATGTGCGTACGTGAGCCTGGATCACACCACAATATATATATATATATATATATATATATATATATATATATATATATATATATATATATATATATATATATATATATATATATATATATATATATATATATATATATATATATATATATATATATATATATATATATATATATATATATATATATATAGGTATCACACCAATAACTCAAAAAATAATGGGCTGATTTTGATAAAATTTGGCATGTACCTTTCTTTTGTAAATGGCTTGGATAAGTTCGTTAGTCAGGAAAATCGGACGAGGTTTTCCTGGAAAATTTTGAGTTTTCATTCGAAAAAAATTCTTATATCAAAAGGTAATAAGCCGATTTTAATAAAATTTGGCATGTAACTTCCTCTTGTGAATGGCTTTGACAAGTTTGTTAGTCAGGAAAATCTAACGAGGTTTTTCGGGAAAATTTTGAGTTTTAATTCGAAAAAAATTTTTATCTCAAAGAATAATAAGCCGATTTTAATAAAATTTGGCATTTGCCTTCCTTTTGTAAATCGCTTTGATAAGTTTGTTAATCAGAAAAATCGGACGAGGTTTTCTGAAAAAATTTTGAGTTTTCATTTGAAAAAAATTTTTATCTTAAAAAATAAAAAATCTATGATAACCAAATTTGGTAGGTAGGCTTACGATAGAAAAAGTAAACTATACACCAAAATTTAGATTTCTATGTTACAAGAAAAAAAAGTTATAATAAAATATTTTGCGCCAGATCATTTCTATGAAAATTCACTACCATAACGCACTTGCTGCGTCCCGAGATTTTTTTATAACTAATTCAGAAAGAACGATAATCCTTGATATGGAAGTTTATGTTTTAGGCGAAAATCTATGGTGTTTTGCTTGTATTTTGCAATGTCTTGCAGAACAATGTTATTATCTAGTTGTGTGGAGTAAAATTTTTCTGCTTGTTCTTTGATTTTATCAATGATAAGTGGCATGTTAGTAATTTTATGTAATTCGCTAATTCTTGTATATCTAGTTCCAGACGTCCTCAACACTGAACCACCGAGACTTTGAACAACGACAATTAATAAACTAATTGCATATTTGTAAACCAAAGTGGCAAGCTACAGTTACACGTATAGACTTTTAATTTGTGTTAATTCTGAAATGTTTCTTGAAATTAAGAACAATTTGTTTGTTATACGAGAAGCTCTTAACGTATATTGGCTTTCTACATGCAAATTTAATCTTGGTCTACACCGCGCCCACACTCAAATTGTAAACTTAATGATCACTTCAAGCAAATAACTTAAGTGCACTGAAGCTACGTTGTCAATTTACCAGCATTTCCGTGTAGCATATTAAACTGTTTGCTGGCATGCTTATCGTTATTGATACATAATACAGAGTTTTATGTGTCATTTTACCCGTTTCATCCATATTTCATGAGCCAAATATCGAGGCGACGATGATTTCACCAGTTTTAAAATCAAATTTTACATGGCGGGCCAACAGGTTGTAAAAAAAATATAGATTGTACAATCTAACGTGCTTGGAACACATAGAAGAGTGAAGGTTCTATAAATGGAAATAGAACAGTCTGAAATAGGCTTTGCACTTTCTAGTCGTAATGTTAAGAAAATAGTCTGGAACAGCATGCGCGGTATACTAGTGAATTTTCATTAAAATGTTTTTAATAGCAAATATGTTTTTTTAATGAAAGCTCGCTTTAAATTTGGTTACCGTAGAAACAATGTACCATGTTTCATCAACATAGCTTTATTGTTTGAAAAGCTATAAAAAATTTTTGAAAACAAACTTTAAATATATCAGAAAAAACTGGTCCTATTTTCCTGGATAACGAAACTCTTCAAGCTATATACCCATCTATCAGATATAATTATTTACAAAAAGCTTGCCGACGAAACGACCAAAAAAAATTTGCATGAAAATTTGCAACAAGTTCTTTCACGAAAATCCTAAAAAATAGTTTTTACAATAACTTATTAAACATTTATCACCAAATATCACGAAAATCTCACAAACAATGGTTTCTACGGAAATACAAAAAAATTTCTGCGAAAATTGACTATTTTTTACAAAAAAAATTTCGCATATATACCTTTTATAATGTTAACCTGCTTGCCAATTTTGGTTACCAGAGCTTTTTTGTTTTCGGAAATAAAAGTTTTTTCCGAAAGAAAACCCAAAGTTTTCCCGGGAAACCTACTTCGATTTTCCTCACTAACGAACTCATCCAATAAAATAACAATAAAAGGACTCCAACGAACTGACTTTATAAACTATTTAAAAACAACAGTGAATATTAAATTCCCGGAAAATGTATCATACCTGCTAAGTTTTCACGATAAAAATGTATTCCTATTGTTGTATAGATTCTGTAGACAAATAGGTTTATTATTATAATATAACAGCATGCATTCATTTATAACAAAACTGTTAATTAGATTAAGGGTCCTACTGTCTTTCCTTTATGTGGATACCTCCTTTTCGAGGTCCAGTCTGTCTGTCTGTGATGCCTTGATGGACCCCTAGGCGTTAAAGTGTCACGGCCTTACCACTGAACCACCGAGGCTATTATTTATTTTTGCATCTTGACATATCTGGATAGTTTTGTTTGGGAAAATATTGGGTTTCCTTTCGGAACAATTTCAAATAAATTTGCGACAGTTATTGTAAAACGTATACTGTTTACCAAAATCTATATGTCTGTATCTATAAGTTAAAATAAAGGAGTTATAAGTCTTTGTTTAAAAAAGTTCGAGTACCGCTGGAGGCCAGAGGTGCGTAAAAGACCAAAATATGTGTTGGTAACAAAATGCCTTAAATACTGCAGCTAAAGATTAACTTTTCTTGGCGCAGAAAGGTCAAGAAATACGAGAAAAAAAAATTTGAGATTTTATATCTTTTTCTTCTGCAAATATCAATGACGTCAACATTGATGGTTTTTAAACAAAGATTATGGAACTAATGCGATCCAGGACTGGAAAATATTGAATTAAGTGTCTTAAGAAGGTCCTATATTCATGTTACAACTGTCTCCTTCGTTTGATTAAAATGTATAGAAAAAAATTATTTGAAAATAATTACTTCGTAGAGATCACTTAAACTTAAATTCACCCAAAGATAACTTAAGACCGCAGAAAATTTACATACTACCTTACATTTAATCGGCAAATATACCTGGAATTATACTTCGGTTCACATACTTCGAGTGAGCCTTCCAGTATATTAGCAAAAAGTCCTCTAAGGCTGGTGTATTTCTTAGTGGTAATATTTGTTTTTAGTCTTTCATTCAATGCTAACTATCTGATCATGTCTATGGAAATTCGTTACCATAACGCACTTACTGTAATCGGACTTTTGAATTTGAGCGATTTTTTTTAATTCTCTAATGAGGAGATCTGTTTATATATATATATATATATATATATATATATATATATATATATATATATATATATATAAGTAAGAGGAGTAACAGTCGTTACACGTTAGTTTGTATACTTTTAAGGGAAGTTACGACCAAAAACTTGAGGGCTATATTTTAAAGAAAGTCACTCTGTACTAAATGCTCTATATATTTCACCTGCACACCAGGCATCTTCAGGAGCAAGCACTGTAACTTATTGAAAAAGCAACCCAGAAACATTAAAACAGAGAAAATCTGCCATAAAACACATGCAAAAAACAGGAAGTGCATACACCATTTAAAAACACACGTAACTTTGTGCTAACATTTGTACGTTAAAAACATTCAAAGCCAGTTAAAAATATCAAAAAGGCTTTGTAAAATTCACGTGTAAAAATTTGGACATCTAACCCCATTTTTATCAAGTTAGATACCCTGTGAGTGAGTAGGGGTGCTGGGCGGGGTAGGTAGTAAAAAGGAAATATTAGCAGAAAATTCGAATAACGCGGGCTTGAAAGCTGTCTTTTTCACATATTGAAGCCATATCCCCCTTAAACCTTGCCTACCCCGCACAGCACCCCTTTTACTCCCAGTCCCATAACTTTCTTGGGGGGTGTGAACAAGAAATTTTTCTTGTGGTTTGTGCATCCAGATGGGGTTCTAGTAATGTTTCTGAAAACAATTTGTTAAAAAGCGTTCGGGAGCATATCTGCAAATTTACCGATTTTCATTAAATCCTTCAAATTTCAATAACTCAATTTGCTATTAACGTAAGCTTTGTTGGTTAGAAAACCAACACTTAAGTTTATTTTTGGAAAATATTTGTATATTTTTAAACCATAAGTAATTTTGATAAAATATAGTCCATTGTTTCTACTACATAGGCTATACCGGTAATCATATTGATGCCTGCTCGCATTTGCTATTAAAAACTTTTTTATGGAAATTCACTTCCATAACACATTTGCTGCATCTAGACTTTTGAAAAATGTTTATATATTTTCAAACAATAAATTTATTTCGATGAAATATGGTACATTGTTTCTACTATATAGGCAACCAAGTTTCATACCTGCTTTCATCGAAGAAATACATTTGCTATTAAAAATATTTTAAAGAAAATTCGCTACCATAACGCACTTGTTGCGTCCAGAGATTTTTAATTTAGTGAGGAACCCTTTCGCGGATAAAAAACCTATAAACGTAACGAGCCTGTGAGTATCAAGCAAGTAAAAATCAATGTAAATTCTACTATTACCTGCCGACTAGTTCATTACATAATGGTTTATAATATTCTTAATACCTACAATCCGGTGTTATTATTGTCAAAGTTTTTTGTCCTTGATTAGCTGTAATTTTTAATTTATAATGCCTAAATAATCCAAGTATGAAAAAGCAGACAACCATATTAATCTATAATAATTGGAAAATAAACAACATATACAGGTGTCCCATCGGTGTGAGGATGGAAGATAGCTCCTCACTCTGGCTATATTAGTAAATTTTTATTAAAAAAAATCACTTTTAGAGAAGTATAGACGGTGAGACTTTGCAAACATTTTTTCAAATGAGCGCGAACTAGGACCCCTAGAAGCCATTTCAATTTCAATTTTTATATGTTTATATATATATATATATATATATATATATATATATATATATATATATATATATATATATATATATATATATATATTGTTATGCCCGCTCTTTTGTCCCGAGGACTTCCAAGTTGTGGAATTTCTTGCCAGCACATGTTTTTCCTTCTCCTCCGAACCTCCAAACCTTCAAGTCCAGAATTAACAAGATGCCTCTTTCCTCCTTGTCAACACCCACGGTACGATAGTATTTAGGCTGTAAGCCCTCGTAGTGTGTTGTTGAAATTAAATATATATATATATATATATATATATATATATATATATATATATATATATATATATATATATATATATATATATGTATGTATGTATGTATGTATGTATCCGTCTGATAATTCAAAAAATAATTAACAGATTTCGGTGAAACTCGGCAAGTGCCTTTCTTTTGTTAATCGCTTGGATAATTTCGTTTAGCGAGGAAAATCGGACAGGGTTTTCCGGGAAAATTTTGAGTTTTCTTTAGAAAAAAAATTTTTTCACCGAAAATTACAAAGCTGTTTTAATGAAATTTAACGAATATATTGCCTTGGGAGAAACCCTACTACGCATCAAAATTTAACTTTGTAAGTTTATAGAAAATTGACTTATTTAAATTTCGAATTTTCTTTCGAAAAAAATTTTTTTCTCCGGAAATTACAAAGGTATGTTTATGAAATTTGGTGGATATCTTGTCTTAGTAAAGACCTTACTACATACTGAAATTAAACTTTCTAGGTGTATAGAAAATTTAGTTATTCAAATTTGAAGCATTTAATAAAAATTCACTACCATAACGCACTTGCTGCGTCCCGATTTTTTTTTAAATTCGGTTTTCTCGGGGTGATATATGTTTCACGAGTTCACATTTTAAAATTATATTCATTCATACAAGGTGTTAATATACAGAGTGTTTTTGTAAATAGATTACCATATATAATAAGGCATTTTTGGAAGGCTGATACTAATTAAATTGAAAGCATATTGCTTTGGGTTATTTTCAACCGTTCTCCAACTACAGGGAGTTAAACGTAAAAAAGTGGTCTACTTCAGACGTTTGCATCCATGGAAATGCTGCCCGGTTCTGTCATAATAATTGTTTTTTTCAGTTTGACTTCCGCGTATGTAGGGTATGAATAACTATTAATTTTTTAACATACGGGTTATTTATCTTTCACGAAATTTAAAAATCTTTTTTTTTTTCAGACACCCTATATATTTTGACTTTGCTGAGTACATAAGTTCATTAGGCTTTCTGTATTCAGATTTGTATTAAATTAAATACGAAAAAAAATAATACAGCTATTCAAAGTATTTATTTGTATTGTAATGTGTTTAATATAATTACACATTATTACCAAAATCACGGTAGCCCTGGAGAAAAGTTGAAACCTAGACAACAGACATTAGACAAATCGTGCCGTTGATGTTTGGCAAATAATACTTTTGTTAGTTAATTTTTGTAATATGTTGGTGTCTATCGTTATTAGTTTATCGCTGTTTGTTTATTATTCGTTATTTATTGTTTGTTGTTTAATATACTCTGTTTATTTACTGAAAGTTACGTTGAAAATGAATTTTACTGATAAAGAGTTAGTAAACATGGTTTACTTTTTGGGAGGTGCTGACACAAACTGTCAACTGGCGTCCATAATTTACAGCGAAAATATTCTTTATCCCGACATCCAAGACCAGAGACATTTGAAACGTTTAAATTTAGTGTCTTGAATAAGTCCGTTAGCCAGGAAAATCGCACAAGTTTTTCCTAAAAAATGTTTGATTTTTTTTCGAAAAAAATCGTATCTCCGGAAATAACAAAGCTACGGCAACCAAACTCGGTACAAAGGTTTATATTATAATGAAATTTTGGGACGCAGCAAGTGCGTTATAGTAGAGAATTTTCATAAGAATTGTACACTACTATTATACGACATATTAGTAAAGTTAATACTTTAAACTTACACAGACCTTGAAGATGGATTTTAGGGGTCCTAGTACGCGTACACTTGAAGAATTCTTTCGAAAGTGTTACCATCGATATCTCTCTATTATCAAAAAAAAAATCGTGTGTTCTAACTCCTTTTGAGAAAAATGCCGAAAACTCAATTTTCTATGAAGCTAAAGAATCACATTTTGCTATATCTGTAGATAGTGTAAGTATCTTTAAAATAAACTTTTATCACAAATGTCGTTAAAGTTATACAAAAGATTTGCAGAAGGAAACTTAATTCATATTTAGAAAAGTAAATTATCTGCCAAATTATAGCCGTAGCAGTTATTTTTAGTGAATTTTCTTAGAAAAAATTCACTAATGAGGAGATCTCGACTTTTGAATTTTGAAAAAATTTCTTCAAATGAGCGCGATCTAGGACCCCTAGAACCCATATCCGGGGTCAGTTTCAATTTTTATATGTTTATATATATATATATATATATATATATATATATATATATATATATATATATATATATATATATATATATATATATATATATATATATATATATATATATATATATATGTATGTATCACACCGATAACTCAAAAAATAATGGGCCGATTTTGATAAAATTTGGCATGTACTTTTCTTTTGTAAATAGCTTGGATTAGTTCGTTAGTCAGGAAAATCGGATGAGGTTTTCCGGGAAAATTTTGAGTTTTCATTCGAAAAAAATTCTTATCTAAAAAAGTAATTAGCCGATTTTAATAAAATTTGGCATATACCTTTCTTTTGTAAATAGCTTTGACAAGTTTGTTAGTCAGGAAAATCGGACAAGGTTTTCCGGGAAAATTTTGAGTTTTCATTCGAAAAAAATTTTTATTTCAAAGAATAATAGGCCGATTTTAATAAAATTCGGCACTTACCTTCCTTTTGTAAATGGTTTTGACAAGTTCGTTAATCAAAAAAATCTGACTAGGTTTTCCGGGAAAATTTTGAGGTTTCATTTTTTCTTCTTAGTCGCCTGAAGGATTTCGTTTTATTCAACCTAATCAAACCGGTTTTTTCAATATTAACAATAATAAAATTATAGTTTCAGGCTCAAAGGTGCCAAACTTATTCAGGCGTTTTAAACAAAAATGAAATCTTGTTCAAAACGTATGAAATCTGTGCACTATTGTTTCTCCGTGTGTCAAAATCAAACATAAAAAAACACACATTCTTCAAGCTCGATTCGATCGCGTAACCTTGTGGTTTATACCTGTTGTATGAATCAATCCACGCGTCGCAGTTAGCTACTCTGTCTGTCAGGAATTGGACTTCAACCACTAAGTCATTTCAGCGCATGTCTTTGGGATTTTATTTTAATTTGGAAAAACTCTAAATATTGTGTACCAAATTACTTAAAATTCACAACATAGGTTTATTTCCACTATTTATAGCCACATGTAATGTGACTCTGATACTTACAAAAATATAGCGATTTCAAAAAGTTTTTCCCGATTTTCTACCGGAAAAACTTGATTAACGAACTCCACCTCGGTTTTCGTCCAAACAACATTTTTGCCAAGTTTGATTGAAATCAGTTTAGTACTTTTAGTGTCGCTCGGATACATACATACATATATATATATATATATATATATATATATATATATATATATATATATATATATATATATATATATATATATATATTCGCTAAAACGTATACCATACGTAAAATTTATAGTATTAAAAGAAAAATAGTTATGAAGATTTAAAGGAAAAAATTTTGGGTGCCACTGATGACCAGAGAAACGCCCGAATTCTATATATTTTGTATGGATAACAAAATCTATTGTATTGTGCAGACCAAGATTAAGTTTTTTGGCCAAGAACAACCAGAAAAAAGGTTCCGAAAATTTTATAGTTTTTCTTCTTAAAACAACAGAATGGCGATTTAAAACGTCAAAAATGGCAACCTTTAGGCAAATAACCTGAAACGAATACGGGTTATGCAAAAAAATGTCGCAAGTAACGTGTTTTCCAAAGCCTTAAGTTTTAGCTTTAACCGTCATTGTTCTTTATTTTACTAAAATATTTGCAGCAACATCATTTGAAACAGACCATTTCTGTGATTCTTTGGCAGTAGTTTTAGTTATTGACCATATGATTTTACTGTCCGTTTTTTTTTTCGTTACACACATACACTAAGTGAAGATTGGAACTTGTGATGAGCACTGATAAGTACACCTGGAGAACCCAAATCACCACAACGCATATTTTCAAAGACCTGACGATCGTTTCACTAACAAGGTTAGCGTCATCAGATAATTTTTCATCCTCTGTCACTAATCTTGTTAGTGAAACGATCGTCAGGTCTTTAAGAGGATGTGTTGTGGTGATTTGGGTTCTCCAAGTATGGATACACACATAAATTAAATTTTGGGCAACGCGCGTAATTTATATCTTCACTAACTAACAAAAATATTTTAACAGTGAGTGAAGATTGGACCTGTAATATTCATTCGTAAGAGTGCTTTAGAGAAGCCAATTCCCCACAAGTCATTTTTCCGACCTCACGATCGTTTCGCTAACAAAGTAAGCATCATCAGGGGGATGAATAAATTGAATAAAATAAACAATTTATTCAGCCTGCTTATGACGCTAACTTTGTTAGCGAAAGGATAGTCAGGGCTGCAATATGTCTTGTGGAGAATTGCGTATTTCAACGCATACCTACTTTAATATAACCTCGGTGGTTCAGGGGTAAGAACGTGTGTCACTGAACCGAAGGGTACTGGGTTCGATGCTAGGGTACATTTTTCAGTACAAACTGTAACATTAACATCAACCGAGATTATGGCATTGTATTTGAGCAAGTTGAATGTCTGCACGTTCCGCCCTTCGTAGGGGGCGTAAAGACTTCTGTCCCGTGTCCATGCGAAGTTGGGCACGTCAAAGACCCTACCCTCCTTACAGAAAGGCAGGAGTTCGGCAAAATTTCCAGGATAGTAAGGTGAAACTGCTCCCTGGCGTCGGTGATTGGCCATAGTCGCGGAAATAGGTCGACGTTAAAGAAATAAAAACACACACATACCTGCTTTAACAGTTATGAACTCAAGGAGAAGTAGCATCTGGTTGTTTAGTTTTGTTATCCATTTGGGCAGTTCATAAAAAAAGTAACATCAAAAGTGCAAAACTTATTAACGAAGTGTCATAAACCGATAATTAGCACAAAAATGTGCCAAAAAAAAACGTAGGTCATCAAACTTTTATTTCTATTTCTTATTATGTATATAATAAAAAAACTCGCGAACTCTATCGGCTAATTATCAGATCGTTCACTGACCGTAAGTCATTACCTACTTAAACTAAGACAAATTGTTCATTGACATTGACTCACCTTAAAAACCTCCCACGTTGCTGAAAAAGGCAAAACTGCTACACCCACAAGTAAGTCGGCAACCGCAAGAGACACAATAAACAGATTTGTAACCGATCGAAGCTTCGAAGAATATCGTACAGCCAATATAACTAAACAATTGCCGACAATAACCATAACATTGATCAGAGCTAAAACCGATAGAGAAATAACAACGTTAGGAGCAGTCCAATTTATTTCAGGTGGATCCGCGCAAGCGGTGTCGTTTTCTATATTTTGCATTACATTCGCACATCTATGGTCACTGCGTCTATTAAAATCATCAGTTTTTGTTTTAACCACAAAAAAATATTTTTATTATCCATCACTTTATTTTAATCACAGTTCAAAAGTTCACACACAATCTCCACGAGATCCATTTCTTCAAGAGTTATATTCACCAATGTGACGATTTGTATATAACTACCCGAACTATTTTTTATGAACACAAACCTGTGCGGTAATTTTCCGGGCACATAATTTCTTAAGAGTTTCCGAACTTAACACACAAGTCATTTTTACCTTCCGTTGCGTAGAATCCTCTTACTAAACCCAGTTGCGAATTTTAAACTGGACGTAGTCGCAGATTCCACTGCAGTTAGGCTTTCGAATAGAAAAAGCTGAACGACTTTCAAGGTGACCATGTCAAAGACCCTGTAACAAATGAGAATACATTAATTCTTTTTCTTTTCGCTTATCACAGATTTGGATATCGCATACATAAATATTATATTCGAGAGGTTAGCAAACAACATGAATAGTTAAATATGACGGATCGTTCGACTTACGTGATGATCCACAAATTTGCTAGTACAAGTTCTTTTCGTTTATTAGTACCAATTTGGGTAAACTAGCTAAAGAGCTTGTTAATTACGAATGAGAATTACCCTATTAAGAGTTACGAGTAAAACAGTTTGAAATTCCTTTGAATCAATTCGGTAGGCTATAAAAGGAACTTGTCATCTCCATAAATTTATTTGAGCACAACTTTTAAATTTATTACACATAAAGATTGTGAATCGCCTGAATATTTAAATGTTCATAACCACTTGTCTTCGAATGATCTATGGCTATTTTATGATATGGTTAATTTTATGTGAATATCTAATTTATAAAAGTAACATAAAATTAAAAAAACTCTGGACGCAGCAAGTGCGTTATGGTAGTGAATTTTCATAAAAATGTTTTTAATTGCAAATATGTGTGTTTCCTTTTTAAGAATGTAGGCATCAATTTTGGTTACCAGTATAGCCTATATAGTAAAAACAATGTGCCATGTTTCATAAAAATAACTTTATTGTGTGAAAATGTATAAAAATTTCCAAAAGTAAACTTAAAGTGTTCCCGGAAAAACTCGTTTCTTGGTCAACCTTATAGGTTAATAGCAAATTGAGCTATTCAAATTTGAAGCATTTAATGAAAATTCGCTACCATAACGCACTTGCTGCGTCCCGAATTTCTTTTCTTACAAACATGCATCGCTGAAAAATTCAAAAATGCAATAACATAAGGCGTGTTTGATTAAAAAAAAAAGAAAATTTGTATCACCAACGACTTATGGGCCATCCTGTGATTGTAGAAATATTTTTTTAAGATGTAGCTCAAGACACCCTATAATTAATATATACAAATTTTCTTCATAACTTGTATAATAACGGATATATTGAGCTTTATTGATTTTTTACGAAAATTCGACAAAAATTATATACCATTAAACGATAAACTCTAAAGCTAAGGCTACTGCCAAGCATCAGAGAAAGGGTCTATTTGAAATGAATTTTCTGGAAACATTTTAGTAAAATGAAGGACAATGACGGTTGAAACTAAGACTTCAGAGTTTGTAAAAGATCCTTCTTGAGACATTTGATTTCCATATCCCGTATTAGATTCAAGTTCTTTGCCTAAATGTTGCCGATTTTGACGTTTTAAATCGCAACTTTGACGTTTTGAGGAAAACCCCAATTTATTTTTCTTTAAATGCCTATAACTTTTTTGTCTTTTGACCTACATAGCTAAATTTTGATAGGTGGCTTACCTATAAGGATATTAACTAGCGTACCAAATTTGGTTGCCCTTACTTTGTTAATTCCGGAGATATAAATTTTTTTCGAAAGAAAACACAAAATTTTCCGGGAAAACCTGGGCAGATTTTCCTGGCTAACGAACTTATCCAAGCCATTTGTAAAAGGAATTTTTCCACCAAATTTAGTCAAAATCGGCCTATTATTTTTTGAGTTATCGGTGTGAATCATATATATATATATATATATATATATATATATATATATATATATATATATATATATATATATATATATATATATATATATATATATATATATATATATATATATATATATATATATATATATATATATATATAAACATATAAAAATTGAAACGGACCCCGGATATGTGTTCTAGGGGGCCTAGTTCGCGGTCATTTGAAGAAATTTTTTCAAAATTCAAAAGTCGGGATCTCCTCATTATTGAATTTTTTTTAAGAAAATTCACTAATAATATTAAGAAAGTAAATTGATTAAGGTTGTCATTCGAAATGGAATTAATATCAATAAATGGAGTTCTCCACACCATACCTGATTATTATTAAACGATTTTAGTTAGTTCTACAGCTGTCTGGCAATTAAATCTTGTAATCGAATTTTTACTATCTTCCGATTGTCCGATCGATTTAAAATTTTTAATTTTTTAGTGAATTTTCTTTAAAAAAGGCGATTATTTAAATGAGGCGATTCCGACTTTGGAATTTTGGAGAAATTTCTTCAAATGAGCGCTAATTAGGCACCCTAGGACACATATCGGGGTTCAGTTTCAATTTATATATATATATATATATATATATATATATATATATATATATATATATATATATATATATATATATATATCACACCGATAACTCAAAAAGTAATCGGCAGGTGGTACGACCTCGACAGAATTGTCAGTAACCACTGATTTTGTAACTTCTCGTTTGAGGTTTATGTTTCTTTCCTTTATTATATTTGTAATTTTTAATAACGTAAATACAATCTCAACATATACACACGTAATTACGCATACCTACACACAACTGCACGTATATATTTTTAAAGCATTTAAAGTTTAACCTTTTTCTTTACATCAAGTTTGTGTGTGTGTGTGTGTTTTGTTTCTTTAACGTCGGCCTATTTCCGCGACTATGGCCAATCACCGACGCCAGGGAGCAGTTTCACCTTACTATCCTGGAAATTTTGCCGAACTCCTGCCTTTCTGTAAGGAGGGTAGGGTCTTTGACGTGCCCAACATCGCATGGACACGGGACAGAAGTCTTTACGCACCCTACGAAGGGCGGAACGTGCAGACATTCAACTTGCTTAAATACAATGCCATAATCTCGGTTGACCGACGGCTTTACGCCCCCTCCGAAGGGCGGAACGTGCAGACATTCAACTTGCTCAAATACAATTCCAGAACCTCGGTTGATGTTAATTTTACAGTTTGTACTGAAAAAGTGAAAGGAGTACCCCGGGATCGAACCCAGTACCCTTCGGTTCAGAGGCACACGTTCTTACCCATGAACCACCGAGGTTCTCATCAAGTTTGTAAATACACACATAAATACATATATATATATATATATATATATATATATATATATATATATATATATATATATATATATATATATATATATATATATATATATATATATATATATAAATAAAATATAATTCTTTTCCTCTTTTTTTTGCTTTGTGTTTTTTTTTTCTCTTTTTTTTAATTGTTTTTTTTTGTTTTCTTTATTTCTTTGTATTTTAGGTTCTACTAGAAAATTGACTTTGTTACTACCCCTGACTCTGAGTATGGCTGTGTAGAACCTGGATTGTACATTTCAAGGTATTTCAATTATATTTATATTTTTAATTTAACTTTTTTCGCTGGCACTTACTTATGCCTTGTCATTAAAATTCTTGTGTTAGACTTTATAGACAACTTGTCCCCAACAAAGGGTCCAAAGGGCTTCCTAGCAACTACAGGCATATTTCTCTCCTTTCAGTCATCTCTAAAGTGATGGAAAAGTATATAAACACCGAATTACTATCATTTCTTGAAAAATACAGTCTAATCCACGACAGGCAGTATGGATTCCACCAGCGCAGATCAACCTTTTTGCCGACCGCCTTTCCTTTGTCGCCCATTCTTGGAACAAGTCTATGGAACTTTTCTGTGATATGGTTTTCTGTAAAATTATAGACATATACCTGCTCTTATATACCAGGAATTAGCCTGATGATACAATATATATATATATATATATATATATATATATATATATATATATATATATATATATATATATATATATATATATATATATATATTGAAACTGACCCCAAGTATAGTTTTAGGGCTCTTAGTTTACACCCATCTGGAGTAATCTTTGTGGTCGCTGACAACATTTTTTCTACAAAAATCGTCAATAATAATAATCGTTGTAAGTGATTTTGTTGCCTTATATTGGCCTCTTTTTGCCACTAGTGCCAATCACCGACGCCAGTGAGACGCTTCACCTCAGCAAGCTGTAAATTTTGTCCAAACCTCACCAAGCTGTAAATTGTGTCCAATACCTGTGTTTGTAAGCATGATAAAGATCCTTTACCTGTCCGACATCCCATCGACGCACCATCCGAGGGACGGAACGTGTTAGTTCAGACAATGGCACGACGTCAGCGGTTATTGTTTTTCAATATTAATTGAATAAATTAATTAAAAGCAACCATTTTTTAAAGAAAAGCTGGCCGACCAGTTGTGGTAGGATGCTAATCAAAAACCTGTGGCAGAGCGAGTCGACGTTTAACCCGCTGCGCTAACTGAGACTGCAGTAATCTTAATAAGAGTCAATGTCAATCCTTTCTTCTACCAGACGAATTCCTTATTCTTTGCTAACGCGACCTCTACAAACTGTGCTGAAAAGGTATTATTAATTTTTTTTTATATTTCAACAACACGAGGGCTTAGAGCCTAAATACTATCGTACCGTAGGTGTCGACAAGGAGAAAAGAGGCAACTTGTTAATTCTGAACTTGAAGTTTTGGAGGTTCGGGGGAGAAGGAGAAGCATGTGCCGGCAAGGAATTCCACAACTTGGAAGTCCTCGGGACAAAAGAGCGGACACCCCAGATGTGGAAGGAGTATTCAAAGTTTCGCCTTAATTGTGAAGTATATGAGGTATAGAGATTAGCTGGTGGAAAGTATTTGCGAGCCCGAAAGAGGAAACCTAATTTCTTAGGAGCCGCTTCTGCAATTGATGTGACATGTTGGTGCCAATTGAGATTTCGATCCACAGAAATGCCAACAAGTAAAAAGGACTCATTGCTTTGAATAACTTGGTGGTTCATTGTGATAAGTTTAGGGCTGGTGTATCACTTATGAGATAGAAAGCAAGACTGAGATTTGGTGGAGTTGAATTTTACAAACTGTATGATAACCGCTTAAATGTTGATTTACTACAGTTAGAGCCAAAATAATTTGTTAATTTTTAATAAGCGATAACAAATTCATTAGTTAAAATCAAAAAAAAAAACCATTAAAAAACATTAAATTATAAACAATAAACCTGTAAGTTTTATTTCGCAAATATTGTGCGCCTTAATTGCCCGCCTCCCGTTACCATCCAGCCTTCTAAATGACGGACAAAATTTCTCATAACTTGTTGAAGTATATTCGGGGAAATAATATCTATTTATTTTTGGTTGTTTCATTTAAGCTCCTCTAGATTTCTAGGCTCGCTTCTAAATATTTCACACTTTAGACAACCTCAAATGCAGAAGCCAGAAGCAGTAATGTCAGGAAATCTCGCGGGAGATCATAATTTTGAGAAATTAGTCTGTTTAAGAATGTCTGTAGCAAGATCTTCATACTTTCTCTTTCAGCATCACAGGTCTTGTTGAAAATTTTTATAGAAAATGTCTGTAGTGTATATGTATACGATTTTTACACTATTTTCCACAAAATTGCGGGTCAGTGATTCTTGATGACAGAAATGCAGCAAACCAAACAGTCACTCTCGGAGAATGTAAAGGTCTTTCATAAATTTCACATGGGTTTTCTGTAGCCCAGTAGGCAAAATTATGTTTACTGATTATGCCGTGTAAAGTAAAGTGAGATCCATTGATCATGAATAGATGATGCAACATCTGGTTGATTAACTCCAAAAAACTCGGACGAAAATCAGTACTGCAATGTTTATCACGTTCAGTTAACGTCTGAACTACTGCTATTTTGTACGGATGAAAAATTTTGTAGTGCAGAACTTCTCGGGTAGTTGTGGCAGATAAATTTAACACTGCTATTGCATTGTACTGCTCGAAGAATTGATTATCTTACCAGTTCTGTATTTTCAGGATTGTATGCAGATCGTCTCCTACCAGTTTACCAGTTGATTTTTTTAATATTATTTTGCAACACACGAGACCAATATAAAATTACACTTCGGCTCAGAACATCATGAACATTAAATAGACGACAAAACAAACTTTCAGTTTGGAACTGGCATTTTGGAACTAAATTTAATCCTGTTTGGTCAGAAAATATGTGTCACTGTATATTCGAGACTTGTGACAACAATCAGACAACTGCGTAAATATTTCCAAAATCCTTCTTTCGAATGTTCTTATTAAATTCTACCTTTGAAACTCATTTATATTTTTATTAGTTTAAAAAAATTAACAAATCATTTTGGCTCTCACTGTATGAGACTCAACATAATTTCTCACATTTATTTAAATTGTGTTCTTTAATGTCTGTTAAAATTATAGCCTATGCATATTACTTAGATAATAACCGAAACATACAAAAAATCACAAACTTGCACAAAATCCTTTGTTTAGCTTTGACAAATTAACTACGTCACTGCTTATTATTGTTACCAATCACTTTAGTGAATTTTCGTTAAGAAAATTAACTAATAGAGAGGTAGGGGTAACGATCACGAGACTTTCAAGAAAAATCTCCGAGCGATGACTCGAAAAATGCTTAACTGATTTGAAGGAAACTTGGCACATATCTTCGTTTTGTTAAGAGCACAGACTGGTTTGTCAATTAGCTATGGAGGACAAAATATACAAAAATATGTTTGGAAACGCTATATTTTTAAAAGTATTAGAGAAACTTCAAGGAGACTTTAGATGTAGCTAGAATGGCGTAAATAAGTCATACTACAGGACCAAATAATACAAATAACACGGGTAAAGCATACTACCCAAACTAGCGATCGGCAAATCTCGGCCACTAAAATCCCGAAGACTCGAACACCGTTATCAACACTCAACACCATGCGACTGCCACATCATTCGGCATAACAAACAATTGCTTTTTACGCCGTAACCATGCAGTATTTTGCTTAGGTTCTTTGGGGGCACCTTAATCTAAATGATTTTTTTTACTTACGCAAAACCTTAACAACCTTTTTAGCTTATAATGGATGCTGGTGAGGCCTCAAGCATTCAGAATTTCTCGGGAAGTACATTAGTGTAATTTCAAAAGCCATATCTTCTAAATAAATACACCGAATTCCAACTATAAAAAAATCTAGACGCAGCAAGTGCGTAATGGAAGTGAATTTTCATAAAAATGTTTTTAATAACAAATGCGAGCATGCATCAATATGATTACCGGTATGGCCTATGTAGTAGAAATAATATACTATATTTTATCAAAATTACTGATTGTTTGGAAATGTACAAACATTTTTCGAAAAGAAACTTAAATGCTGGTTTCCTAGCCAACAAACCTTACGTCACTAGCAAATTGAGTTGTTGAAATTTGAAGGATTTAATGAAAATTCGCTACCAAAACGCACTTACTGCGTCCAGATGTTTTCTTAAAAACATGCATCATATTTTGATAAAAATGCACTAACGAATTTGTTCTACGAAAATTAGCTGAAAATTATAGACCGTTAAACCATAAACTTCACTAAACTCACAGCGAAAGCATCAACTAAACCGACAGCGAAAGCATCAGAGAAAGGGTCTATTTGAAATGAGTTTTCTATAAACATTTTAGTAAAATGAAAGGCAATTACGGTTGAATCAGAAACTTAAGGGTTCGCAGAATACTCTTCTTGCAACATTTCCTTTTCACAATCCGTATTTGTTTCACGTTCTTTGCCTAAACATTGCAAATTTTGGCGTTTCAATCCCGACTTTGACGTTCTGAGGAAAAATCCATTTTTTTTTAACTGCCCATACCTTTTTTGTCTTTGAACCTAGATATCTAAATTTTGGCACTGGGTTCACATTTTAAAATACAAACACGCGTACCAAATTTCGTTGCGATTACTTTGTGATTTCCGGAGATATCATTTTTTTTTTGGAAAGAAAACAAAATTTTCAGGGAAAACCTGATCCGATTTTTCTGGATAACGAACCTGTCCAAGCTACTTGCAATCGGAAGGTACTCACAAAATTTTATTAAGATCGGTCTATTATTTTTTGAGTTGTCAGTACGATATATATATATATATATATATATATATATATATATATATATATATATATATATATATATATATATATATATATATATATATATATAAATAAACACGGATCTCCCCATTAGTGAATTTTTTTTTAAAAAATTCAGTAAAAAGCAACGAAATCAAAAGCTTATTTCAACGAGCTATCACATGACCCCTATTCCCAGTTGCAAAAAGTTGAGAGATGACACCCCTGCTTATGAGAATAAAATTGGGCTATACTTTTTGCGTCAAAAGGTGTCCCCCTCAAAAATAAACTTGACATGTTTCAGGTTTGTTTCGACAAAATCTTTTCCTGGCAGTAATTGCTGCTAGCTCGTTTTCAAGGGCCAGCCTATATATATATATATATATATATATATATATATATATATATATATATATATATATATATAGGCCCATAAAATTTGAAACTGATCCCTGATATGTGTAGGGGGCCTAGTTGGCGCTTATTTGAAAAAATAATTTTAAAATTCAAAAGTCGCGATCTCCTCATTAGTAAATTTTTTAACAAAATTAAAGCCTTTTATACATTCAAAATCCGCGACCTTGTCTATAGCGAATTGATTGTACGAAAATTTGCTAAAAATTAGTTAATTGTTTAGTTGAGGATTATGCTAACCGCTAAGCCGGTACTTTCCAAAAAAAAGATAGAAGCTTAGAACTAACATTGTGTATAATCCAATGACAGAAATAGTTACAGGTATATATATATATATATATATATATATATATATATATATATATATATATATATATATATATATATATATATATATATATATATATATATATATAGTGTCTCTAAAAGTTCTCTACAAAAAGCTATGACAGATTCCGCAAGCTAAAATATGAGGATCTAACCCAATTTACCCTTGTCCAAAAGTTGATAGTTTTCGAAATACAGGGTGTCGAACTTATTATTTGTTGAAACTCCTTTTCAAATATATATCTTAGTAAAAACAGTATTTGCATGAGATTTGGTACTTAGAGATTTTTCAGGATGGGCAATCCACGTTTGATCACAGTTTTGATGTACCTTGCAGAGTGCGCCACCAGCAGCTACATTTCAAGCTCAATAACTTTTTTCTGCCTCGGTATATCAAATTTCTCATCATAAATTTTTATTACCTAATACGGTATCTTCCAAAAAGGTATACCTTTTACAATTTGATTTGAGGGGCCGTTTCTGTGATAATCGAATTTAAGTGTTTCATTGCGTTTTAAATTCATCATAGGAACAACAACACTTTATTCAGGCTTAGGACTGGCCCAAGAAGTTTGAAGCATGTTTAAAGACCAACCGAACAACAACACTTAAAATTTACATTGGAGCATGTTCAAGGACCAATCGACCAATCGACTGGCAAAGAACAAGAGGAGTATAATACAAAGTCAATAGCAAAACAAAACAGCAAACTTTTATTAAATTATTACTTCTTGTGTAACACTCTAAATAAATGTTGAAAGTGACCCCTTTTCGTTTACATAAAGAGTAATTCTACGGAGAAAATTGAACTGCACCCATCATCTCTGCA
Organism: Tillus elongatus; assembly: GCA_964006375.1. NCBI lineage: Eukaryota > Metazoa > Arthropoda > Insecta > Coleoptera > Cleridae > Tillus > Tillus elongatus. The sequence continues at coordinate 40,899,203 of OZ023266.1, forward strand.
TCTAACCGCAAAATGGTTACTAAATTTTGCACTCGCACCCAGAAATCTTCTTTTGTGTTTATTGGTATAAAATATACCAACTGCTTAGGTGTGCCCCATAAGGGGTAATTCATAGGCGTTAAATCCGGTGAGCGAGGTGGCCAATTTACAGGAGCATTGTTTTCTCTGCCAATCCATCGATTTAAAATCTGTTCAGCGTGGAATGTCGTGGTGCACGGTCGTGCATGAACCACATATTTTGCCTAACAGCTATTGAAAGTTCATGAAATAAGTTTGGCAAATTAAATGGTCTTGGTAGTTTAACCCATTTAAGCGAGGTGGTAATATGACACGACCTATGATAAATCTGTCAATAATTCCCGCCCACACGTTACTTTTCAATTTACGTTGATAATGCAAAACCTTTATTGCATGCGGGTTTTCGTCAGCGTAAATGTGTTCGTTATGTAAATTTGTCATACCCCTTCTTGAAAAACAGCACTCATCGGTGAATAAAATATTTCTATGAAAATTTGGATCATTTTCAATATTTTCATTAATAAAACGACAAAATCGTTGTCTTAATTCGAGGTGGTAGGTTAAAGCTCTTGCACTGTTTGAAAGTGAAATGGATGTAACTGCCGTTCTCTTAGAGTCCTGTTTACCGTACCCTTAGAAACCCCAAGCTGAATACCAATTAGTCTGGTGCTTAAACTCGGATTCGTTCCAAAATTTCTTCCTCGACATTTGCTATTCTAACAGCTCGTTTACGTCCATAATCAAACTTAGCAGGAACAAACATACCGGTTTCTTGTAGACGCCTTTCAACAACGGCAAATATTTTATCGTTTGGAAAGTGTCTATTTGGAAATTTTACCTGATATTCTCTAACCGATTCCCGACCACTTCCTTGGCAATAACCATAAACTAATATCATATCGGTCATTTCTGCGTTAGTGTACCGTACGGCCATGGCCAGAAATTGATGAAAGAAATGATAACTTTTAAAACTACAGTGACAGCTTGTCAGACCTAATTGTTTGACAGTACTATGTTGTAACTAATGACAATACTTAATGATGTGTAGTCATTTCTATGGTAGATTTTAGAAAGCAATAAAACACTCAAATTCGATTACTACACAAGCGGCTCGTCAAATCAAAATCTACAAGGTATATCTTTTTCGGAAGATAACATATCAGGTAATAATCATATCTGATAAGAAATTGGATATACCGAGGCAGAAAAAAGTTATTGAACTTTAAATGTAGACAAAGGGCTGCTGGTGGCGCCCTCTGCAAGGTACACCAAAACTATGATCAAACATAGACTGCTCATCCTGAAAAACGTAAAAAAGCGAAAATGTACCAAATTTCATGCAAATCCTGTTATTACTAGGATATATATTTAAAAAGGAGTTTTAACAAATAATAACTTCGACACCTTGTATTTCGAAAACTATCAACTTTTGGACTAAGGTAAATTGAGCTAGATCCTCATATTTTAGCTTAAGGAATCTGCCATAGCATTTTGTATTGATCTTTTAGAGACACGCTGTATATATATATATATATATATATATATATATATATATATATATATATATATATATATATATATATATATATATATATATATATATATATATATATGTATATATAATAAGATATTTTGGGTAGATTTCATAATATTTTTAAGACTGAAAAAAAACCTATATTTTAATATTTATTGCTACTCACCTAATATACGTAAGAATTGTGTTAATTTCGCTACGTCATAAATTTTTCAAAAACATTCGTTATGACCACTGCCTATAGACTTGCGCGGCACCAAAATAAAATCACTCTCACCCTAGTAAATCACCGACTGAAATGCCTAATGTCCCGACTTCACCTTCTATAATACAGACATGCAGGTAGGCACCTTATTATTACATTGTAAATTTATTCATAGTGAATCATCTAAACACAGACGGCTATTTGTTGTGGGAAGCATTTGCTACAGCTAATATTGTGTAGCTACCATAAAAAATAACAACATGAAAAATGTACACAAATAAGGCGAGTAAATATTACATCAAGTAAAATTATGCGGACTCAGCAATTAATTTCACTGGTCTAGTTAAACCAAATTATGTAAGCGATTAGTGTGGTCGCCTTAGGTTATTATCAATACATTAATTATAATAAAGAAATAGTAAATATTTGTTTTTTATTACCGTAATTTATTAACTTAGGTCTTAAGTTTTTTTAGAGATTAGCGTTTTCGTTATTATTTATATTTAGTAAGTTATATTGTCCATCTGTATTAATATATTACTTCTACCGTCCTGGGCAAGGCTGAACTTTTTGCCTCGTTGTTCTCCAGCAATTATACTCTCTCAACCCACCTCCAAATGTTCAACCACCAACAGTCCCCAGTGTCGTGCATAAAAGGACGGATACCATTTTTAAAACTAAGAAGGTACGAAATATGCTCTCTTCCCTTAATACCAGGAAAGCATCTAGCCTTGACGAGATCCCAGCAATTGCTCTCAAAAAATGCGTACCAGAACTTGCTCCCGCCCTGACTCGTCTGTTTCAGACATCTTACAATAGAGGCATCTGGAAAACTGATCGAGTACAGCCCGTCTCAAAGAAAGGATCCAAAAAGCGCTTCCTAGCAACTAGAGGCCTATTTCTCTCCTTTCAGACGTCTCTAAAGTGATGGAAAAGTATATAAACACCGAATTACTAAAATTTCCTGAAAAACACAGTCTAACCCACGACAGGCAGTATGGATTCCGTCAGCGCAGATCAACTGCCGACCTCCTTTCCTTTGTCACCCATTCTTGAAACAAGTCTATGGAACTACACGGTGAATCCCAGATGGTCGCTCTAGACATATCCAAAGCATTCGACCAGATCTGGCGCGCAGCGATGCTGAATAAACTTCCGACCTATTGCCTACCACCAAAACTCTGTACCTGGACAGGAAATCTCCTCTCCAACCGGAGCATTTCTGTTGTCGTGGATGGCCATTCCTCTAAACTTCATACAATTAATGCAGGAGTCTCTCAAGGTTCAGCTTTTGCCCATACTTTGTGTCTTCTCCACATCAATGACCTCCTCTCTAGCACATCCAACCCAGTTCACAGTTACGCGGACGACAGCACCCTCCACTCAAATATACAATATTCTAAGCCTGTCTCTTTAGCCCAATTAGATGAGGATCGAAGACTCATGGAGGGTTCTGCCTCTGTGATCTCCAAAAAGTATTGGACTGGGGAAGTAGAAATCTTGTACAACTCAACGCCACCAAATCTCAGTCTTGCTTTCTATCTCATAAGAGATACACCAGCCCTAGACCCATCGCAATGAACAATCAAGTTATTCAAAGTAGTGAGGCCTTTTCACTCGTTGGCATTTCTGTAGATCGAAATCTCAATTGACACCAACATCTCACATCAATTGCAGAAGCGTCTGCTAAGAAATTAGGTTTCCTCTTCCGGGCTCGCATATGCTTTTCACCAGCTAATCTCTATACCTTGTATACTTCACGGTTAAGGCCAAATCTCGAATATTGCTCCCACATCTGGGGTGCCGCTGCGACTTCTACACTAGCTATCCTGGACTCCGTTCAGAAGAGAGCTATACGTATCATCGTTAACCCTACGCTCACTCAAAGGCTGCCATCTCTTGCCCACCAACGTGCCGTTGGTGACCTCTCTCTCTCTCTCTCTCTCTCTCTCTCTTTTATGGATATCAGCACGGGCACTGCTCAGAGGAGGTTCCTTCCATAGTTCCTTCACCAGCTGCCCCCAACAGATCTACCAGGGGAACAGAGCGAATGCACCCTTTTACTGCTTAGGTCACCAGATATAGAACATCTTGTTGTGCCCGCTCTTTTGTCCCGAGGACTTCCAAGTTGTGGAATTCCTTGCCGGCACATGTTTTTCCTTCTCCTCCGAACCTCCAAACCTTCAAGTCCGGAATTAACAAGTTGCCTCTTTTCCCCTTGTCGACACCCACGGTACGATAGTATTTAGGCTGTCGGCCTTCGTGGTGTGTTGTTGAAAAAAAAATTACTTCGACATCGTCACAACGTGTGCAAGTATCGTATCTTCGACAAAAATTTTTTTCATTTCTTTTTTCGCTCAAACGTCGTAAAAAGTGTCAAAACACATAGAAAACATGATTTGGGAACGATTTTTTTTGCCCGTCGGTCTGTGGGTCTCTCGGTCTGTTGGTCTGCGAGTCTGTCGGTCTGTTGGTCTGTCATCTGTCGGTCTGTATGTCTGTCTGTTTGTAGTCACGATAACTTTAGAACGAATTGAGATATCGTCTTCAAATTTGGTAGACAGAAAGCACCCGAAAAACGAACGGTTTGTATTGTTTTTAGATAAAATCGTTCCAGGTGGTAGGGGATAAATGGGGGGTGATTTGGTGAAAATTGACATTTTTTTCGTAAACATTTGAGTAATATAACGTTTTAGGGTTTGCTTATTAGAAAACATTCAATTTTATCAAACATCTGTTATTCTTTGCTGAAATTAAATTAGCGGTTGAATGTGTCGGGTGGAATATCGGTGATAGAAATTTCAATATTTTTTTAAATGTAGAAAAAAATGTAGAACGCCTTAAAATACATAGAAAACTTGATTCTGGAACGTTTTCTTTTTGCTGTCAGTCCGTCGGTCGGTCGGCCTGTATGCCTGTCTCTTAGTAGGCGCAATAAGTTTGGAAGAAATTAAGATCCGGCTTTTGGTATCCGGCTGGCACCTGACAAAGCAACGCTTTGAATTGTTTTTGGGAAAAATCTCTTCAGGGGGTAGGGGATAAATGAGGGGTGATTTGGTGAAAATTGACATTTTTTCTTTGAAACTCTCGAGTAATATAACGTTTCAGAAGTTTATGGGTACAGGAATATGAATATTTTCTTTGTAATCAGTTCATGGACCCCGAATTTATTTCATGACAATGTCTTTCTGATGAGAGTAGATTATCACAGCTATTGCAGCACAATTTTGGTTGTTGTTGCAATAACAATAACTGTTGGGTGAAATAAAGGCGTATGCCACAATAGACCTTAGAGTTGCAGTAGAGGGACCATTATGGCTTACTTACAATATAACCTAACCTAACCTACAGTAAAAATAAATTGAATTAGTCTTGGCGCAGCAAGTGCGTTATGGTAGTGAATTTTCATAGAAATGATCTGGCAACAAATATTTTATTATAACTTTTTTTCTTGTAACATAGAAATCTAAACTTTAGTGTATAGTTTACTTCTTATATCGTTAACCTACCTACCAAATTTGGTTTTAGTATCTTTTTTATTTTTTGAGATAAAAATTTTTTTCGAATGAAAACTCAAAATTTTTCCGTAAAACCTTGTTTGATTTTTCTGGTTAACGAACTTGTACAAGCCACTTACAAAAGAAAGGTACACGCAAAATTTGATCAAAATCGGTCCATGATTTTTTGAGTTATCGGTGTGACACTTATATATATATATATATATATATATATATATATATATATATATATATATATATATATATATATATATATATATATATATATATATATATATATATATATATCTGTATCACACCTGTTTGGAGCCATTTTCAAGAGGTAAAGAAATATTAAGGACACTCTAAGGCCTCAATCTGCCTACTCCTTAGAGCGGTGGACAAAGGTGTGTTGGGTTGGTTTCAAGAGGTAAAGGAAATATGTAAGGACACTCTAAGGCCTCAATCTGGCTACTCCTTAGAGCGGTGGACAAACGCGGGTTGGGTTGATTTCAAGAAGTAAAGGAAATATGTAAGGATACTCTAAGGCCTCAATCTGCCTACGCCTTAGAGCGGTGGACAAAGGTGGGTTGGGTTGTTGTAGCTCGATTACGGGGCCTCAATCTGCCTACTCCCCAAATCTCGCCGGATATCGTCTGCGAGGTCTCAGTGTGTTCAACCCTAGGCCTCAGAGAGATCTGGCAGCTCGTTGCAAGTCTTGTCTTATATATGTCGTTCCGTATCCTGCTTCGTTATCAGTGAAAGTAGTAGGGTCAAGGTCAATTAAGTGGGGGGCTTTGGTCACGGTACTTAGAGGATGAGGAGGAATAAGAGGGTCACCGGCATTTGTTGAGACAGATAATGGGGAACTAAAATTGTCTGGGAATTTATTTTCTGTTTGTGTGTTCGTAATGAAGATATAGTAGGTTTCCAAGTGGTCGGAAGGCGAAGACCATCATCTCTCTTATTTAAACAATCGGGACGTTTTTCAATCTCTATTGCTTCGCGGATAATTCTAGTTTTCAAGTTGTAAACCGGTGCTATTGTTTTGGCATTATCGAAGTCTATTTTGTATCCTGTATGAATGTGATGCATGGCCAGCGCCGATGAGGGGTCGGATTTTCTAACTAAGAGGGTGTGTTCATATATTCTATTGTGGATGCGTCTATTTGTTTGTCCTACATAAGTTCAACAACCCAACCCACCTTTGTCCACCGCTCTAAGGAGTAGACAGATTGAGGCCTTAGAGTATCCTTGCATATTTCCTTTACCTCTTGAAACCAACCCAACCCACCTTTGTCCACCGCTCTAAGGAGCCGGTAGATTGGGGCCTTAGAGTGTCCTTACATATTTCCTTTACCTCTTGAAACCAACCCAAAACACCTTTGTCCACCGCTCTAAGGAGTGGGCAGATTGAGGCCTTAGAGTGTCCTTACATATTTACTTTACCTCTTGAAAATGGCTCCAAAACAGGAGCCAAAACGTCGAGTTTTAATAAATTCTGGACGCGGTTCAACCCGAGAACCTAGTATGTCTCACATTAAAGACCGTGTAAATCTTTCAGAATATATATATATATATATATATATATATATATATATATATATATATATATATATATATATATATATATATATATATATATATATATATATATAATATATAAAAATTGAAACTGACCCTGGATATGGGTTCAAGGGGTTCCAGTTCGCGCTCATTTGCAAAAATTTTTTCAAAATTCAAAAGTCGGGATCTTCCATTAGTGAATTTTTTCTACGAAAATGCACTAAAAAGTCTGGACGCAGCAAGTGCGTTATGGAAGTGAATTTTAATAAAAATGTCTTTAATGCAAGCAAGTCGATAGGGCTTGCTAACAAACTCATCCAAGCTTTTAATAAAATAAACGATATATATATATATATATATATATATATATATATATATATATATATATATATATATATATATATATATATATATATATATATATATATATATATATATAAAATCAAGCAGGCCTTGGTGTCGTGTTCTAGGGGCCCAAATTCGCGCTCGTTTGAAAAAATGATTGCAGTCTCACCATCGATACCCCTCTATTAGCGTAAGCATTTATTTTATAATGTTACTTTCGATTTCTATAATTTTGACATGCCTTTGCTTGCAAGTCATGTTGGCAAAAATCTGGTTAGGTGCCTGTTTACAATGCGAATCGAATCACAGAAGGTAAAAAGTCACAGGGAACGAATCTTTGTAACTATGTTACGCAACTTTGGTCCATGCGCTCGTTCGAATATTTACATAAAATATCGCTTTCTAAACAGACGGCAGGAAATTGTCGGTAAAACACATCACTTTAGCAGCTCTATATATGGCACGGGTTTATTAGCATTGCAGAGGGATTGAAGCCGACGAATTACTTTCCAAATTCAGTACCAAATGTCGAACTCGAGTTTTCCAATTGAAGTTTTCATCCACGTAGCTGCCTTGTAACGGTATTCACGCCGAATTTAAATGACATCTCGACATATACACTCCCAGTAGACATTTGGCAATAATGACAAAATTGATGATTTGAAATTTTACTTCATTTATCAAAAGAAACCGGCACGTTAACTTATTCATGCAATATTATTTCTTTATTTAAATGTCTTAACCATGTCCTGATTATGATTCGTCATCCTAGAGCAGTACAGATTTATGTTTTCTTTCAATTGCTTTAATATTTTTTAACTTTTGTTTCTGTAAAACAAAAAATCTGGACGCAGCAGTGCTTATGGAAGTAAATTTTCATAAAAATGTTTTTAATAGCAAATATCTATCGCTAATGCAAGCAGGCATCAATCTGGTTACCGGTATAACCTATATAGTAGAAACAATGTACCATGTTTTATAAAAATAACTAATTGTTTGAAAATGTACAAAAATTTTCCCAAAAAATTTTTTAAATGTTTCCGAGAAAACTGGTTCCTAGCCAACAAACCTTAGGTGATAGCAAATTGAGTTATTGACATTTCAAGCATTTAATGCAAATTCGCTACCTAAGCGCACTTACTGCGCCTCGATTTTTTTCTTATAAACATACATCATATTTCGTTAAAAATGCAATGATATAAGGGTGTTCGAAAAAAAATTGTAGGTATCACCAATGACTTATGAGCTACCCTGTGATTGTCGAAACAATTTTATAACATGCAACTCGAGATATCCTATAATTAACGTGTATAGCTTTTTCACGTATCTTGTATAATAACAATTATATTCAGCTTTACCGTAGAAATGTGTCACCCTGTATATTTGCTAACAGATGAAAACTGAAAGTAAACCCGGATATGGAGTCTAGAGGGCCCAGTTTGCGCTCATTTGAAAACATCTTTTAACGGTTCAAAAGTCGCGATCTCCTCATTAACGAATTTTTTCCACGACAATTAGCTAAAAATTATAGACCGTTAAACCATAAATTTAACTAAAACTACCCCTAACTACTTAGTATCAGAGCAATAGTCTATTTTAAATGAAATTTATGGGAATATTTTAGTCAAATGAAGCACAGTGACAGTTGAAGCTGAAACTTAAGGAAAACTCTTCTAACGACGTTTTCTTTACACAATTCGTATTTTCCTTAGGTTAGTTGCCTAAATGTTGTAAATTTTGTCGTCTTAACTCGAGACTTTGACGTTTTGAGGAAAACCCCTTTTTTTCTAAATGCCTGTAACTTTTTTTTTCAAGCTTACAGACCTAAATTTTTATTTATATAATACAAATACGCGCATCAAATTTAGTTGCCCTTGCTTTGTTATTTCCTGAGATATAAATTTTTTCCTAAATAAAACATGAAAATTTGCCGAGAACACCTTGGCTAACGAACTTATCCAAGCCACTTGTAAGAGGAAGGCATTCAGGAAATTTGATCAAAATTGCTATGTGTTCTAGGGGGCCCAGTTCGCGCTCATTTTAACAAATTTTTGAAAATTCAAAAGTCTGGATCTCCTCATTAGTGATCTTTTTCTAAGGAAATTCACTAAAAAGCAAAACCACCACAAAAACCACAACAAGTGATAACAGATAGGGCTGCGCTAGAAACGTATTTCGACAGCGAAGTTGTCTTCATCCGTAGTTGTCACGAAACATTTTAGCTTTTTTACTATCAAATTTTTAAAGTAATTTTTTTTCGTAATTCGTGACCTCTTTTCGCCTAGAAAAGTTAATCTTTGTCTATAATATTTAATAGATTTTGTTTACCGCACACAATATTTCGGTCGTGCCCTCCAGTGGCACCAAATTCATTTTCATTAAATACCCAAAATTCAATTTCCTATGAAGCTAAAATATTAAATTTTGGTATATCTGCAGATAGCGTAAATCTCTTTAAAAGAAACTTGCATTACAAATTTCATTAAAGTTACAAAAGATTTCCAGGAGGAAACTTAATTCATATTTAGAAAAGTAAAGTATCTGCCAAATTATAAGCGTAGCAGTTATTTTTCCTTATTAATTGCTTGAATGATTCGTTTTAGTCAACCCAATGAAGCTGCTTTTTTAATATCAACAATAACAAAAAATTCTGCTGAAAATTATAATTTCAGGCTCAAAGGTGACTAAGTTATTCAGGGGTTTTAAGAAAAAATGAGATGTTGTTCAAAACGCATAAAATATGTGCACTATTGTTTCTCCAAATGTGAAAATAAAATCAAAAAACATACATTCATCGAGCGGGCATGGATCACGCAACCTTTTGCGTAGAAGAGAAGCAGACTACCACTAAGCTAACTAAAGATACGTTAACTAACGTTTTGTCCACATGATACTTGACACCGGTTTCATGCCCGGGATAATATAATAAAATTATACGTAACCATTCATTAAATAATGAGGAGAATTGCTATTGAAATACATTCAACGCCTGTTTCGGTCCTATTGACGTCTTATGTTTAAGTTTAAAGATAAAATAATTCATTGTAGAATCATTTTTACAGAGACTTAACTTGATTTTGTTTACGTTACTACTATATCATGCTACACTTTCAGTCTAAAACAACAGCATAATATATCTTTGCTGCGCCAAAGCTGTATTTAGGGCCGTTCATCAAGCTACAAATATTTGTATTTTGTGTGTGTGTGTGTCGTCAAATTTACATGGCTGCGGCTTCAATGCCAGTTGTACATTTTCAAAGCAATTAGCTCTGAACTCGCCCAATATAAAATACTATATACATATGTACTCACACACACACACACACACACACACATATATATATATATATATATATATATATATATATATATATATATATATATATATATATATATATATATATATATATATATATATATATATATGCACACTGATACTTTTTAAATGACCCAACTTTAGTGTCTTAATTTGCTATCACTTTAAAAATCAAACAATTTTCAAACGCGTCTTCGTAAATCATTAATCTGCTTTATATTGAGTTCTGTTAGTAAATTTAGTTATTTACTAGGTTTGCCTATTTAATTAAATTATAACATTTTTTTAGAATAATGCTGTAATGTAAAATATCATTTGTAATAATGAGCCAATTCATTGGTGTGCTCAAAGTTCCTATTTTTTTATCGTGAATCATTACGGAAAATTATGTTAAAAGTATAAGTTTATTGTTAGACTCCATGGCCTACTGCTTTTTGAACACTTTTTTTTGTCATTTGTTTTGTGGTATTGGATTTCATAGCCTACTATCCTCAAAACGATTTTTCTGAAAATTGTTGGTGCAGTTACAAGATTTCTCAAACTTGTTGTACATCATTGGAAAGCTCTTTTCAGAGGCTATCACACGAGAAAAAAAGCCAATATGGCTGCCATAATAAAAACAGACGCTGATACCTGTAGCTCAAAAAACAAATGACAATCCAAAGTTGAAAATAGCACAAAAAGATTACTCTGTAAAAACTGTCCCGATAATGTGCAAGTCTTAGACACGACAGATCAACGCCTACTTAGATATTGAAGAAAAAGAAATCGACAAATTTTGGTTTTTTGAAAATAACTCGAAAACAAAAAGAGCCAGGGCAAAATGCAAGTCATATTTGGAACGAGCATGAAATTCTACAAAACATTGCTACTTTAACCGTCTCCCTGTCTCTAATAATAACGGAGATAGCAATACATTCCCATTCATTTTGGGACACACTGTATAGTATAGAAACAAATTGTCTCTTCCGTTCTTGTCTCTTATTTCGTCGTCTGATATAAAAATACACAATTTGCATGTTTTTTTTTTCTTGGCACATCAGATAGACATCCCACAAAGAGGATTTTTAATATTTTTTTCATTTCACATACTACAAAAATAACGAAGCAAAAAATATTTGAAAATGCAAATTTCATAATTGTTTTCAAACACCACTATTTTGCCGACATAATATGTGACGTCACTGGACGGTAATGTAACAATGATAATGAGCTTGCTTCCCTGTGTTTACATCACCACGATAAGTACAATAAGTACACTTAGAGAACCCAAATCACCACAACACATATTTCAGAGACCTTACGATCGTTTCGTTGACCATGTCAACATCTTCAGAGGAAGAAGAATTCTGAAATTAAACTACTAGTTACAGTGTATTTATATCCCGTTTATGTGAACGAACTAGTCCGAAGTAAAATGGTCGTCGAAGACCCATCGTTTGCTTATTGTGTAGTGAAACTACGAGGTCGAAACCTGCTTTAATCTTATGGTCGACAAATTTATGAGCCCTCATCTAATATAAGGTAATAGGCTTAAAAAGAAAGGTACCGAGTTATTTAAGGAATTTGCATGTTCCCTTTCTGTCTAGAAATTTACTATGTGGATATTGGAGCAAGCCGACAAGCACATCTGGCGAGACAAACACCATAACATCAGCTCATCTTTTTTATATAGAAAACTTAACCCGGTCCACAATGTTATTTCTAACAAAGGATAAATAATTCAACTAAAATACTACATAAAAACTATATTTATATTGATTTTAATTCTTCGTAAACAGTATTTATTTTTACTTCATAGATACAAAGAAAACGAAAGGGTCTTTAAGTCGAGACAAGCGTAGAGATTAGTTTATGTATAGACCAGCCGAGTTATTGACAGTAATTTATTATTCTACCAGACAAATTAGGAGTGTTTAAGTGGTCAAATGCAAAGTGAAAATAAAGGGCTTGAAATTATAGGTGCCGCATGATTCAATGAAGTTTTGTTCTTAATCGACCTTGATATAAAAATACTTTCTAATGAATCAAGCATAGATGATCTCTAATATTTTTGACAAGTTTCAAATTTTCTTTGTCAATGTGGTGATTATTATCCCATATATGTTGTGCCACACACGATTTGTCCACCGTACCATATCGTAAATGTGCGAGATGTTCACGAAATCTGGTGGCTATGTTTCTCCTAGTTTGACCCACGTATTTAAGATTGCAATCTTTGCAACTAATCTTATAAATACCGGGCATTTCAGTGACTTTGTCTTTGTGAATCACCACGATGTTGAGAAATAAGCGAACGTACTTATCATACCATAGGGTGAATGTAAATACGTCATTTATGCATTGTCCAAGTACGTCACGACCAATAACAGAACGTGCGCGGTCACATGATAATAATTTGAAATTTTTTGATTTTAAAAATATTTTTCTGTCCACTACATATATTTTTGGGTATTTCATGCATGTAATAATGTTCTATGTATGAAAAACTAATAGATAAATATTAGAAGAATGTAATGAAAAATCCATGCAAATTGTGTATTGTCAGGGTTAAAAGAATTGGTTATGATGAAATGGGTTCTAAAAAATATTCTTAGTATCCATATGCATAGACAACGCCTTAAGGCCGGTATCCACTTATATCAAATGATTCATAACGTAACCGCGAACATGTTAGGATACGGCTAGTGGAGACGAAAAACTGTAGCATATTACCCGTAACCAACTAGACACGCGTAACCGTTACAAACCGAACTACCATTTGTCTGTTTTTTACCGTCGCATCAAAGAAAGGACACGGTCATGCGCAGCGACAAGTTGGGACGGGTGCTTTAGTTGTGTGTCGTGTACTGTTGCATTCGAAACTTCCAAACTTATTTTTCAGTCGTCATTCGTCTGTGTTGTTGTGTAGTCTAGTCTTGAGTTGTGGTCTGGCTTTTGTATGCACCTTTTTTTGTGTGTATGTGACTATGGAGTGGACTAAGGAAACCACAATTAATTTAATAGAACGTTATCATGAAAAAACTATAATTTGGGATCCTCAACATCCCGACCATTCCAATAAAATTAAGAAGCAAGATGCGTGGATGTAGATTGCTGCCGACGGAGGAGGAACACTTTGGTATAATTTTAAGATCCACTATCGCGGAGATTTTCGTTTTTTCTTGCTCAAAATCTGGTGGTGGATAAAAATATATGCCGACAATAGGCATGGATGCAAAATTATAATGTTTTGTATCCTCCTACTATGTCAAAAAGCATAACTATTAAACAATTGATAGTCCCTTTATTAATATTATTTTTAAAGGGCTTGACATTGATCCAATCCAATCCACAGCAGGTGGTAGTGGAATTTTTCTGTACCAAATAGTAAATGATTTTCTTCACGCCCGAGGAGGTACCACCCCATACATCAAGGGACCGGTGAAGTCCCAACGGACGTTTCGGGTTCTGGTGTATGAGTCGGTTTCCCTTATAAGCAAAAATGATGATGGCTCCTCCTTGTACAAAAGATTCCGGAAGTAAAATACCCCTCCATTCGGATCTCCGAGAGAGGGGTGTACAGGGGACGCCAACATCAAGATTTAACATATCCTTTTCGAATATATGTGGCCTAAATTCTAACCTGAACTCCGTCCACCATTTCCTCCAGGTTAATAGGCCCCAACTCCTCTTTCTCAACGAAACCCAAATCAGTGCCAAAACAGCCACTAATGACCTTAATTTCCTGGGGTATGAGCTCCTTACTTCCTTAAGATTGCATGAAGTCGTGTGCGCATACGTCCGTAGCAATCTACCCTGCACCAGGCTCCCCAATTTAGAAGCTGGAAGAAAAGACATACTATAGATAAAACTCACTCTCAGGGCTGCAACTAAATACATCTGTTGCATTTACCGATCACCTTCTGACAACAACTTTGTCCAGCTCTTTGACAACCTTTCTGAAAAAACCGACTATCTGATTTCTGAATATCCTTCCTCCTAGGTCACTATTCTTGGTGACTTCAATGTCCATAATAAGAAATGGCTAGGATCTTCAAAAACCGATCCACAAGGGAGAGCAGCGGAGGCCTTTGCAGTTAGCAATTCTTTAGCCAATATGGTTCAGCAACCTACTTACTTTCCTCGTATCCCAACACACAGCTCAAATCCCTTGGATCTCCTTCTTACTACAAAACCTGAATGCTATAAAATATCAGTCACCGCCCCCCTTGGCCGCTCAGACCACGGCATGGTCACTGCTTCCTGCGCAATGCAACCCGAGTTCACACAGTCATCACACCCACGTATCGTTTGGCACTACAACTCCGCAAACTGGGACGAAATGCGCGATTACTTTTCCTCATTTCCATGGGCGTCTGTCTGCTTATCTCATCCTGACCCCTCTGATATCTCACAAAACGTCACCGAAATTATCCAAGCTGGCATGGAGTTATTTATTCCACGTACACAGAAAACCTCTTCAGCCACTCAAAAGCCCTGGTTCTCTAAATCCTGTGACAAGGCCAGACTTGAAAAGATCAAAGCTCACAAAACGCTTCTACACAATCCCAGTCAAGAAAACCGTCAAGCATTTAACGACGCAAGAAACCGCTATGTCCGCATTCTTTCTGAGACAAAAAACTCGTTTAATAACCACATCAAAAGCAAAGTCCTCTTAAGCTCCAACAGCGGCAAACCCTTCTGGACTCTTTCTAAATCTATTGGGAATAATTTCTACAAAAGAACGTTCCCACCTCTTGTCTCAGAGGATGAAATTGTTTCTACCGCCCTGGGCAAGGTTGAACTTTTTGCTTCGTTGTTCGCCAGCAATTCTACTCTCAACCCACCTCCAAATGTTCAACCACCAACAGTCCCCAATGTCGCGCATAAAATGACGGATATCATTTTCAAAACTAAAAAGGTACGAAAGATGCTCTCTTCTCTTAATACCAGGAAAGCCTCTGGCCTTGACGAGATCCCAGCAATTGTTCTCAAAAAATGCGCACCAGAACTTGCTCCTGTCCTGACTCGTCTATTTCAGATATCTTACAATAATGGCATATTCCCTAGTAACTGGAAAACTGCTCGAGTACAACCTATCCCCAAGAAAGGATCCAAAGCACTTCCTAGGAACTACAGGCCTATTTCTCTCCTTTCAGTCGTCTCTAAAGTGATGTAAAAGTATATAAACACCGAATTACTAAAATTTCTTGAAAAACACAGTCTAATCCACGACAGGTAGTATGTATTCCGTCAGCGCAGATCAACTGCCGACCTCCTTTCCTTTGTCACCCATTCTTGGAATAAGTCTATGGAACTACACGGTGAATCCCAGATTGTCGCTCTAGACATATCCAAAGCATTCGACCAGGTCTGACACGCAGCGCTGCTTAATAAACTTCCGGCCTATGGCCTACCACCAAAACTCTGTACCTGGACAGAAAATTTCCTCTCCAACAGGAGTATTTCTGTTGTCGTGGATGGCCATTCCTCTAAACTGTATCCAATTAATGCAGGAGTTCCTCAAGGTTCAGCTTTAGCCCCTACTTTGTTTCTTCTCCACATCAATGCCCCCTCTCTAGCACATCCAACCCAGTTTACAGTTACGCGGACTACAGCACCCTCCACTCAAATATACAATATTCTAAGCCTGTCTCTTTAGCCCAATTAGATGAGGATCGCATACTCATGGAGGGTTCTGTCTCCGTGGATCTCCAAAAAATATTAGACTGGGGAAGTAGAAATGTTGTACAATTCAACCCCACCAAATCTCTGTCTTGCTTTCTTTTTCATAAGAGATACACCAGCCGTAGACCCATCACAATGAACAACCAAGTTATTCAAAGTAATGAGTCATTTTCTCTTGTTTGCCTTTATGTGGATCGAAATCTTAATTGGCACCAACATGTCACATCAATTGCAGAAGCGGCCGCTAAGAAATTAGGTTTCCTCTTCCGAGCTCGCAAATACTTTTCACCAGCTAATCTCTATACCTTATATACGTCACAATTAAGGCCAAACCTCAAATACTGCTCCCACATCTGGGGTGCAGCTGCCGCTTCTACACTCGCTATCCTGGACTCCATTCAAAAGAGAGCTATACGTCTCATCGGTGACCCTCTCTCTCTTTTTTAGATATCTGCACGGGCACTGCTCAGAGGAGCTTTCTTCCAGAGTTGCCCACCTGCTGCCCCCAACAGATCTACCAGGGGAACAGAGCGAATGCACCCTTTTACTGTCCAGGTCACCAGACACAGAACATCTTGTTATGCCCGCTCTTTTGTCAAGGGGACTTCCAAGTTGTGGAATTACTTGCCGGCACATGTTTTTCTTTCTCCTCCGAACCTCCAAACCTTCAAGTCCAGAATTAACAAGTTGCCTCTTTCCTCCTTGTCAACACCCACGGTACGATAGTATTTAGGCTGTAAGCTCTCGTGGTCCAAGTGGTGTGTTGTTGAAATAAATAAAAATATTTATGAAGCTGCTGCTAGCTGTAACTACAGAGCGGCATTCATATTGCTGAAGTCAGATAAAGACTGAGGGCTTTTTTGATGAGCGTCGAGAACAAGTCCACGTATGTGGCGTAACCCCATTCGGTTACGTTACAAGGTGATTGACACGGCCAAAAATTAAAAAAAGTCACAATGCCTGTCGTGTCATCTTGCAACACTCTGTAACATGTTCGGTGTTACGTCACGGGACATTGGCTCTTATGGATACCCGCCTTTATATTTCGCAGACTATTACTTTCGCAGAGTGCCATAACATAATATTATTTACTTAGTGTTAGATAGTAGATGAGAAACAGTGTTGTTCATTACGTGCATCAAATTAATAGTTTAAAACACAGCTACTGAAAATTATCATATGAGGAGCTCTGTAATTGATAATTAGAGTATCACCTGGTACTGTTATATTGAGTTACAATGTAATAATTGTATGAAGTTAGTTAATATTACCTGCATCTCTACGTGCCTGCCAGTCTATGTACCTGCCAGTCCATGCACAATGACTGTATTGTTTCCTAGTTATGCAGTAGAATATTTAGAGTAGAATTATAAATTAACTGTGCTTGCAGAGGCTCATAGAACAGCACAACTTAATTAGACTTGCTAAAGCTTAAGCTGTATTCTAGACCGCATCTAAAAACAGAATATCTGTTAAGGGCCTCTAGTTAACAAGATTGTGGGATAATAGAGGTTTTGTTGGTAGTACTTATTAAAGTTGAATAATAGGTAGATATAATACAAAGGGTCCAAGAATTGTGGTTTCCTGTTAGATTTAAGCTTTGCATAAAAAGCAGAAATATTATTTGGCTTCAAGGAATGATTTAACACAAAAGGTACTTCCACTAGAAAGTAGAGATATAGACATCACGCTACGAGCCTCTTAAAAGCTTTACGAAAAAGTCTGGGCGCAGCAAGTGCGTTATGGTAGTGAATTTTCATAATAGTTATTTATGTACCAAGGGTATAAATAGATGTTTATGGCATACACATCTATTTATACCAGCGGTACATACAAAATTTTATGTCATACTAGTCATACCCAAACAATGAAACATGAATCACCGTTTGCTGAAGGCAACCGGATCTTTTCAGAACTGTCAATTTTATGTTAATTCGACTAAATAATGTTAATTAAATATTTACATATTACTTTTATTCCATTATCTGTAATTTCATTAATAAAGGAGCCAACCAAAAATTTTTTGTCTTTATGTGCACGCGGGCTATAAAGTAAGTTATGCCCGCGCGAGCCATAAAGTACACTTTATGGCCCTTGGGCATAAAGTACACAATTATGTAGTTGGTAACTAAGAAATAAAAACACAATAATGAACTGATATGACATAAAAATATTTTTAATGGCAGATATATCTTTTTTTAATGAAAGCAGGCATCAAATTTGGCTAAAAATTTTTTACACAAAATTCTGCTAAAAGCATACATCAAATTCAAATTATATACCTAATCTGTAAATCAAACTGAAAATAAAATAATTTGTTTGCACGAACATCTATTAAAACCTTATTTTCGACGAATTTCATTTAAAAAATGTTCCATCAATTGAATAATTTTTCATACAAAAATTCTAAAATGTTTGTTCAAAGAAAATTCACTAAATTCATTTATAAGAAAATTTGCTATTAAAATAACATTTTGTACAAGAAAATTGGCTAATATAAATAAATTAAATAAATAAAATAACCTATGTAATAGGAACAACGTACCATATTTTATCAAAATAACTTGTTTGAAAATGTAAAAAAATCCGAAAATAAACTTAAAACGTTTCCGAGAAAACTCGTTTCCTAGCTGACTAACCTTAGGTTAATAGCAGATTGCGTTATTGAATTTTATAGCATTTAATGAAAATTCGCTACCAAAACGCACTACTGCGTCTCGATTTTTTTTACAAACATGCACCATATTTCGATGAAAAATGCAAAAATGCAATAAGGAATGTTCAAAAAAATTTGTAGGTATCGCCCACGACTTATGGGCCAGCCTGTGATTGTCAAAATAATTTTATAAGATGCAACTCAAGAAACCCTATAGGTAATGTATACAATTTTTCCTCGTATCTTGCATAATAACAATTATATTAAACCTTACTGTAGAAATGCGTCACCCTGTATATATGTAAACAGAAAGTAAACCCGGTTATGGATTCTAGGGGGCCTAATTTGCGCTCATTTGAAGACATCTTTTTAGAATTCAAAAGCCGCGGTCTCCTCGTTAACGAAGTTTTTCTACGAAAATTAGCTAAAAATTATAGATCGTTAAACCATAAACTTAACTAAAACTACTGCCAAAGCATCAGAGAAAGCGTCTATTTGAAATAAATTTTTTGGAAATATTTTAGTAAAAGGAAGGGTAATGACACTCTTTACACAATCCGTATTTTTTTCAGCCTTTTTGCCTAAATCTTGCCAATTGTTCACCCTTATATATATATATATATATATATATATATATATATATATATATATATATATATATATATATATATATATATATAATTGAAACTAACCCTGCATATGGCTTCTAGGGTGCCTAGTTCGCGCTCATTTGAATAAATGTTTTCTAAATTCTAAAGTCGGGATCTCCTCGTTAGTGATTTTTTTAAAGAAAATTTCCTAAAACAAGCACTTGTGAAGCCACGGGAAAAGTCTACGACTGTATTAAATATGGAACGGTTTCACTAAGTAAGGTAAGAACAAACAACCAGATATGCTATTCAAATCGAATTAAGCCTTTAAACTTTTATGTCCTCTATATCAAATTATTTTGTATACAAAAAATCGCCAAAAAATTCATCGGAATAAAAACAATCAGATTAGATAACTGTGCAGTGAAATGTGACTAAAAAAATTGATAAAAAGTAAAGTCACTAATTAGGATTAGAACTCGTTAAGCGGGAGTCGATTATAAGATGTACCGGTATCTAGCCCACTGAGCTACGCGATACATGCATTTACTACTACGTATATCCCATTGTTCAAGGTTTTAGAATTCACACAAAGCCATTTTGATTTTCAATGGATTTTTTCTTCATATCTTAACGAAATAAGAACCTCAGTGGTTCAGGGGTAGGAACGTGTGCCTCTGAACCGAAGGATACTGGGTTCAAACCCAGGGCACTCCTTTCACTTTTTCAGTACAAACTGTAACATTAACATCAACCGTGGTTCTGGCATTGTATGTGAGCAAATTGAATGTCTGCACGCTCTGCCCTTCGGAGAGGGTGTAAATCCGTCTGAGCCGTGTCCATGCGATGTTGGGCACGTTAAAGATCCCTACCGTCTTTACAGAAAGGCAGGGTTTCGGCAACATTTCCAGGATAGTGAGGTGAAACTGCTCCCAGGCGTCGGTGATTGGCCATAGTCGCGGAAATAGGCCGACGTTAAAGAAACAAAACACACACACACTTAACTAAATCAAGGAAAACAACGACTTAGACACATATCTAGAAGCTTGTTAGTCATTTCTTGTAGTATTTTTCACTCACATTCTGACCAATCAATTTTGACGTTTGAACTTTCTTCAATCAGATTTAATTAATTAAAAATTAATTTACCTCTAACTTTTCTATCTTTTAAGATAGAGATATGAATTTTGATACATATGATACACTTTATGACAGAAACCAGCGCACCAAATTTGGTTGCCCTCACGTTGTTATTTCCAGATATATAATTTTTTTTCGAAAGAAAACAGAAAATTTTCTGGGAAAACCCGGGCATATTTTCCTGACTAACGAACTTGTCCAAGCCACTTGCAAAAGGAAGGCATGTGCGCAATTTGACCAAAATCGGACTATTATTTTTTGAATTATCCGTGTGATATATATATATATATATATATATATATATATATATATATATATATATATATATATATATATATATATTGGAACTGACCGTGGATATGGGTTAGGGGGCCTAGTTCGCGGTTATTTAAAGAAATTTTTTCAAAATTCAAAAGACGGGATCTCCTCATTAGTGATTTTTTTTTAAGAAAATTCACTAAAAATTATAGTTAATAAGTTGTAGATGCAGCAGTTACGTTATGGTAGCGAATTTTCACACAAATATTTTAATTTAAGAAAAATTACGTGTTTCGGAAAATTTTTGTAAGACGGGTCTGTTGTGGTTGGCTAGCGAACTCGTCCAAGCGATTAATGAAGAAAAAATTATAAATTGGTAAATAGCTTAGATATATCACAGTTTATTAAAATTGCCTCAAAAATTGTCCGATACTCTTTTCTGGAAAAGTTATTAATAAATTTTCCTTTATGAAAAAAAAAATTCACTAAAAAAGCTCCGACGATAATTCGCTCAAAAGAAAGCTTTTACGTTAAAAGTTCCAAAAAGCGTTTTCCTACGTGTCTTTAAAAAACACCAAAGAAATATAAAACTACTGGAGAGACAGGAAGTGAAGGTTTTTACGTCAAGGAGTCATTGCCTTTAGACTATGACATTCATGAATTGATGTAAAATAGCCCTATGTATTTTTATTGGCGACACAGATTGATAATATCTGTTTGATTTATAGCTAAGCTTTATCTCTATATATACATACACCACGCAATTCGAGCTTTGAATTAAGTCACATTAAAGCGCAATGAACTTATTGTATTATACTACACAAATCATGTTATCTAGACTAAATAAATGACGTACTAAGCAAAAATTGATGACAACGACACTGAGAGGGAAGATCAACAACTACAACCACTTTAGAAAACCGCTTCGTACATCTAGCCACATGCAAACACTCTCAAGCTTAACAGTACACCTATTTATCGCATACGAGTAATACATTCAGAATGAACAAGGTGTAGTTTTCAAGTAGACGGTCGTCTGTCTTATCATGTTGTTGTTGTTATTCTGTTTGGCCTCGGACCGTTAGATCCATTAGACTTTTATTATTATTTCTAGTGGTTAGTTGTATTTATATGAGCACTATACGAAATATAAATGCATCAAGGTTGCATCGCCACCCAAATTTATTATCTTCTACTTATCAGTGAATTTTTATTTTAAAAAATTCAGTCTGGGAGAAGTGTCGTTTTTTCAAATGAGAGTCAACTAGGAGCCCTAGAACCCATATCCGGGGTCAGTTAAATTTTTTATATATTCATTCAACCATAAATTTAACTAAAACTACTGCCAAAGCATCAGAGAAAGGGTCTATTTGAAAGGAGTTTGCCGGAAATATTTTAATAAAATTTAGGTTGAAGCTGAAACTTAAGGGTTTGTAGAACACTCTTCTTTCAACATTTTCTTTACATACCCAGTATTTGTTTCAGGTTCTTTGCCTAAATGTTGCCAATTTTGACGTTTCAAATCGCGACTCCGTCGTTTTGAGGCAAACCATTTTTGTTTTCTTTAAATGCCTAACTTACAGACCTAAATTTTGTTTCGTGGTTCAATTTTTATAATACAAACACGCGCACCAAATTTGGTTTATTATTTCCGAAGATGTAAAAATTTTTATGAATCAAAACACAAAATTGGTGAATTTGCAGTTTAACTCACGGACGATTTGAAAAATATCGACTGCTGATAGATAAAGTTTGGTGTCTTAAATACACGCTGACGCAAATGTTACCTTTTGTTCTCCCTTATTTCCCGAGTTATTCGCATTTAAAGTTGTTTACACATTACACAGTTTTTTAACAATTTCCTAGTACGGTCCTGTCACGTGCCGTCTCACTCCCTCCTAAACATTACATTTGGCATAAGGTGTCCATTGTGTTTGGGAATCCCTAGAATATTCTGGAATCAGAATATGGGAAATTGTCATTATAACTGACAGTTGACACATCGCTTTCAGTACGGCGCTAGTACCAGTACGCTTTGGACGTTTTCTCATACATTCCTGTATTACGAACATTTTTGCTGAAATTGTGTGCTGTTTACCTTGTTCTGTTGATGACCAGTGATATTATAGTGGCTTATAAGCTGCATGTGTGACCCCTTTTCTTGGTCGGTGACGCGTTATTTGTTTCCTATGTTGTTTTTATGGCGAGGAAATTGCCGTCGAGGCCGTCAAATTACAAGGTCAGGTCAGGTTGCCTACACAAGGGCCGGACCTACATCATTTTCCTGAGATGTTAAGGTAACTTTGTGTAAATTTGTTGTTCTTTTGTGTCAATTTCGGGCGATCCTTAAGTAGACGGGCCCCGTCATTTCATTCAGCATTGCCGGACTGTGCTTATGGCTCTAGGGTCCTCCCTGGCCTGGCGTTTCTGACCAACAGGACTCCCTGACTTGACTTTGACCTGACCTGACCTACAGGGCAGGTCAGGAAGGTCAGGTCAGGCAGCCCTGTTGGTCAGAAACGTCAGGCCAGGGAGAACCCAATGCAGCGTGAAATGACGCTCTCGTGATGCATGGACCGGATCCGTCTGCTTAAGCATCACCGACCTGGCCTGACCTGCCCTGTAGGTCAGGAAGGTCAGGTCAGGCAGGCCCCTACAGCAATAAGCACTATCCGGCAATGCCGCTCTCGCGATGCATGAAATGACGGAACCCGCCTATTTAAGGGTCGCCCTTTTCTTGGAGGAGGGGGGGGGGGGGGGGTTGAGGTGTGTTTCCGGGTGCTTCGCTGTAGGGGTTTCCTTCTCCCCACGCGTGCGTACAACCGCCCCCGTTGCATAAACCACGAGAAAAATTTCTTGTTCATACCCCCTGAGGAGATTACGGGACCTGGCGTGAATAGGGGTGTTGTGCAGGGTAGGCAGGGTTTAGGGGGGATATGGCGTCAGGATGTGAAAAAGACAGCTTTAAAGCCGCTTTCTTCACATTTTCTGCTCATATTTCCTCCTTGCTTCCTACCCCGCCCAGCACCCCTCTTCACTCCTGGTCCCGTAACTTCCTTGGGGGGTGAGAACAAAAAATTTTTCTTGTGGGTTCTGCGTCCAGGGGGGGTTCTAGACACGTTTCTGAAGGGAAAAATTTAAAAATCGTCCGTGAGTTAAACTGCAAATTTACCACAAAATTTTCCGGGAAAACTTGGTCCGATTTTCTTGGCGAACAAACTTCCAAGCCACTTGCAAAAGGTATTTACCAAATTGGATCAAAATCGGTCCGTTATATAATATATATATATATATATATATATATATATATATATATATATATATATATATACATATATATATATATACATATATATATATATATATATATATATATATATATATATATATATATATATATATATATATATATATATTCAGAAAGATTTCCGCGGTCTTTAATGTGAGACATACTTGGTTCTCGGGTTGAACCGCGTCCAGAATTTATGAAAACTCTATGTTTCGGCTCCTGTTTTGGAGCCATTTTCAAGAGGTAAAGGAAATATGTAAGGACACTCTAAGGCATCAATCTGCTTACTCCTTATAGTGGTGGACAAAGGTGGGTAAAGGAAATATGTAAGGACACTCTAAGGCCTCAGAGTGTGCTTACATATTTCCTTTACCTCTTGAAAATTGCACCAAAACAGGAGCCGAAACGTCGAGTTTTCATAAATTCTGGACGAGGTTCAACCCGAGAACCAAGTATGTCTCATATATATATATATATATATATATATATATATATATATATATATATATATATATATATATATATATATATATATATATATATATATATATATATATATATATATCCAACCGATAACTGAAAAAGTAATTAACCGATTTTCATGAAAGTCCGCAAGTACCTTTCTTTTATTAATAGCTTGGACGAGTTCGTTAACCAGGAAAATCAGACTGTGATTTTTCTTTCAAAAAAAAATTTTAGTTCTGAAAATTGCAAAGCTATTTTGATCAAATTTTGGTTAATACGTTGCCTTCGGAAGGACCTTACAACACACCAACATTCAACTTTCTAGGCTTATAGAAAATTAAGTTATTCAAATTTGAAGCATTTAATGAAAATTCACTACCATTACGCGCTTTCTGCGTCCCTAACTTTTTTAATACCCAATTGACTACTTAGCAACAATGTGTATATAATTTTTTTATTGCCTTTTTTAATTTTTTTATTTATTTATTCACATATGTGCATATTTTTTAATTGCGTAGAATAACTGGGACACTGTATGTCCAGGAGACCCGTCAAGATGGCTTTGAACAAACTGCACTGGGCCTTGGTTTAATGCAGGTCCTCACGGACAACAGTTATTAATCACATTTTAAATTATATTACATCTCAATAAAAACAAAACTAACTACAGTTGTAGCTTAATTTCTTTAAAGAATTATAAAAAATCGTTATTACACATTTTGACTTCCGCATCAATGGCTGAATTCAAGAATATGGCATCCTCCATCCGTTTGTCATTCATTTGTATAATAGATGTTATTAATTTCAGTCGCGAGTTTTGATGCCGTGGACACATTATTACACCAATTTTCTTTAAATGAGACGGGAACCGGCCATGGTTAGATTTCAGTCTTGTTATCATTGTGGTCAATTCTTTGTTATTTCCGGAATACATGTGAAAAGCTTGTGCAGTAGGTGAGGTGGGTGGAGTATTTTGTATGGATTATTTGTGTTTAAACAGTAAATTTTCCATTCACCGTTCCATTTTTTATGTTGTTCTTGTTTGATATATATATATATATATATATATATATATATATATATATATATATATATATATATATATATATATATATATATATATATATATATATATATATATATATATATATATATATATATATATATATATATATATATATATATATATATATATATACATATATTGTCACAGTCTGAAAACCTCGTTATAATAAACTTTTCTTTACTACTCCATGATATATACAATATTATTATTATTATTATTATTGTTATGACAAAGATCTTTTATCTCTCTCTCGTCAATGTCTTTTTTCCTTTTATTAAAATAAGATAAATTCTAAAATAATTTAAAAAGTGTTAAATTTATCATTGCTTATCTCACTTTCACTTCCTTATCTGTAAAAGGAATTTAAAAATTACTGGATATTCTATTAATTGGAAAATTGTGTTGTGAGCAGAAGCCAGTGAAGTATTTTGTTAGCGGTTAGTTCTTTTCGTAGTGTTACGGATTAAATACTCACTTGCATAGAAAGTCATGTTATTAGTTAACTTTCTTCCGAAAGGGATAAAACTGCTACAACATTGTTTAGAGTGTAGAACCCCTCAAAAATCAAGGGTAAGCAAAACACTTAGAGGTGAAGGAGATATTTTGTCCGATTGCAGGGTTCTTGTAAATTTCTTAGACATCCCGTAGCTCTAGGCAGGTCTCTATTTTCAGTCACTTTTACCTGTCTTAAAGGGCATTCTATCACAGAGCCCTATACCAGCAGTTATCATAACATTGGTAGCTAGACAGGAGAAACATATAATTCGTAGTTTCCACGGTTGTCTCTAATATCTGCAACCAACTTTAGCATAGCATTAGTTTAGTCAATCTTCATTCACCAGGAAGGCTCATAGACACCACTCAACCCCGCAGAACATCTAGGCGACGTCACAGAAATCAAATAAGTGGCACATATAACTGTATCTTTATTATGCTGTCTTTTACTATTGGTGTCAAGTGAAATTTGGTAAATACACCCTAACATCGTTAATTCCTGTGCAACATATGGACTACAAACGAACCTGTAATAGTTTTAAACTGATATAGTCTCATGTAGAGCCAAATGTAAACTTGCTAACGATCGTTTTCAAATACACTTTTTATGCAGTTAGTTAGCTCGACATTATGCAGTTAGTGCACTGAATTACTTACCGTAATTTCCTTTATAATAAAAGATCATCATCAATCAGCCCTCTGTGTCCACTGCTGGACATATGCCTGGACATAGTAAGATAGACTCAGTTATATACAGCCGGTGATTGTTTATCATATATCTTTGTGGTTATCGATATCTTCTTTAGATTTAATGACATATATTAAATTCAGTAATACAGGATAACCTCTTTTATTTTCATTTTTATCTAACGTGTTGACCTTTGACACGAAGCATAATGGTAACAACGTAATGGTATACTGAAGATCAACCCAGGCTTCAGCGGCCACTGCAAAATTCAAGAGAGCGTGAAGAAGCACACGCTTGAACTGAGGCCAGACTTCGCGAGCCCACGAATCTACAGGGAAAACAATTTTACAGTGGAACTTCCCGAGCGCGAGGCATAACGGGAGGAAACGCCAGGCTTACCACGAGACGCGCTTATCTGGTTCACAGACGGATCTGGCGGGGAGCGTGTGACGGGAGTTTATTCTGAAGGACCGAGGGTAAGTCATAGTGTTTTCCTCGGAGCCCATGCAACGGTCTTTCAGGCCGAAATGTTTGCCATACTGCACTGTGTGCGGGAGAACAAGAGGAGGGGCTACATCAAAAAGTAGATCCTCATAGCCACAGATAGCCAGGCAGCCTTTGAGGCCCTAAGTAGCCCACAAGTAAACTCCAGGCTGGTAAGTGAGTGCCGAGAGGAGACTAGCGACCTGGCTGAGCAGAATGAGGTCACCCTCATCTGGGTGTCGGGTGACTCGGGGTCAAAGGCAATGAACAATCTGACAGTCTCGCGAAGATAGGGTCAGCACAACCATTTATGGTACCAGAACCGGTCCTGGGCGTGATAAAGAGCACTGCCAGGGGAGCTAATAAGCCCTGGGTCAGAAATGAACACAAGGTGTACTGGGCAGACTGTACAGGGCTCAGTTCAAAGAGAGCTGTGGAGCTGCTAAATCTTAGCAGAGGACAGCTCAGAAACATAACAGGTCTTTTGACGGGACACATAGCCGTCAAGAAAACACCTGCATAAAATGGGACAGTTCGAGGGGCACCTCGCATGCAGACTCTGTGGCGAGGGAAAGGAATCATCCCGGCACATCTTGTGGGAGTGTACAGCTCTGGGCCGCAAAAGACAACTGATCTACGGTCAGTCTAGACCGGAGACAGAGCAATATAAAAGTTTACCCTACCAATCGCTGTGCAGATTAGTTAAAGACACATTGATTCTGGAATGGGTGAAGTAGAAAGACTAGGGGCATGCAAATAAGCCAAAGGCTGCAGTGCTATCGGGGCGGCGAAGATGCGGACGAGCCTTCAGGTAGAAGAAAAATCATTAAAAACTCACAACAGATTACTCGTTAATACAGACTTGGAGACTACTTCTTTGGCTTCACTGTTGGTTTTCGTGTTTGTAAGTGAAGGACGTAGCCAGCGCGTACGCTAACTGGAGAAAGTGGCCCTTACGAATTCTGGATGTTCTAGGATGTTCTTCAACGTTTCTGTGACTATACTTTCGCTGCTTGACAGAATTCTTAGACAGATAAAAATTGAATTAGTACAAAATCATGACGACTACAAATAAAGATCTGTTGCTATGTTATGATATGACGTTTTGATCAAAAAAATTATTAAATTGAAAATAAAATGAAATACAAATGGCAGATGAGGGTTTCAAAATGTATACGTGATGTATGTCAATATTTAACATAAAAATATAGAACTAGCCTATAATAACTATGATAACAGTTACAACAATAAAATAACTAAATAATAACAGTATAAAAGCAGTCTCTATACAACGAAAATATCGACATACTTCAACTCATTATCTTATTACAACTTTTTGAAAGAATAGGTAAATTTATTTTCTTTGATTTATTTAATTATAAAGAAGAATATCCAAGAAAGGGGAATTCATTAAATCAGTTTGCTCGTTTAAAACAAGGTAGCTATTATCGTGTGTGTGCTTTTGACTTATAAAGCTTCAAAAAAGTCTAGTTTACGTTTGTCATTATAAAAATGTTCTGGTTGTATGCGGTTATTTACTGTAGGTGTATGTTCGTTATCAATAATATGTTTTGCAAATGTAGATTTGTCACCGTGGTTATTTCTAAATTCAGAAATATGTTCTTTGTAAGTATAGAAAATGGCTGCCAATAGTAACAGACTTAAGGGTCTTACTATCCTACAATGGAACAGCCGATCTATTAGACAAAATCGACATAACTTACTAGTGCAATAAAATAAAATAAAAATTATTTTCAAATTTTAGTATAGTTATATAACAAGATAATACTTCTTCTGGCGACTTTAATAGAAGGAAAGGAAACCAACGTTTTGTTTTCTAATACTATTGCTACTAAATTTAGTGTTGAACATGTATAAGCATTTATGTCGTAGTGTTTCTGGGACCTTTGAAATCAGGTCTAGACTTAAAAGAGCATGTAGTCTTTAGAAAACACAAAGTAATACTAAGTCAATTTTAGAATAAAACGAGTAATGTGAAAACTCAAATATTCACTTTTTTGGCGGACCTATAGAGAAAAATCGCTTATGAGAAGATCACTTTTAACGAATTTCTTTCAATCAGTGGCAGTTAGGACCCCTAAAACCCATTGTATACAGAGTGGTACATTGAAAACGAAACAGACCGATTTGCGTCCAGAGAATATTTTTTTAAGAAACGCTGAGACACGTCAATTTTAATGTTGTTGTTTTGACATAAAACTCAACTTTTTCACATCAACCCCTTAAGGGTGGTGATAACAATCCTTACATTTTAAATAGGGAACATGGGTCGAGTGTTATATCATTTGAAGCTCTTTCTTTTCTGAATTCAGCACATAAACTTTTTGGAAGTTTATCAACTCGTTCAAAAATTGTTCACAGTTGGAGTTGCAAGAACGTATTTCATTCATTGTGATAAGAAATGCATTAATTAGTCAATTCTTCGTTAAAAAACAAAACTAAAAAACAAAACCAAACGGATAAAAATGTTTATTCAGTTAAGTAAGTGTTCGAATTGTTGACCACCAGCTTCCATACAAAAGTACAAATTTTGTTCAAAACGAGCTATGACATTCTGGAGCATCTCTGGAGTTATTAGACGGCATTCTTCAACAATGCGTCGTTTTAATTCTTTCAAATACTCCGGTTCTGTTGCGAAAATTCTACTCTTTAAATGGCCCTATAGAAAGAAGTCTAAAGGAGTTAAATCCGGTGATCTAGGGGGCCACTCATTAGCACCTCTACGCCCAATCCATTGCTCTGGAAACCCTCTGTTCAAAAACTTCCCAACACGTTGTGAAAAATACGGAGGAGCTCCATCTTGTTGAAACACTAATTGATTTTCTTGATAGCGATCATCATTTTCAACAATGTCAATTAGTAGAGGGTAAACGATATCTTCCAGTAACTCAAAATACGTTTCTCCACTCAAATTGCCATCAAGAAAAATTGGTCCGGTTAAACGGTCTCTAAAAATGCCAGTCCAGACATTCAATTTCTGTGGCGTTTGAGTGTGGACTTCATGAAAATTTCTTGGATTATTATCTGCCCAATAACGACAATTTTGACGATTGACTGTAGAGTTTAATAAAAACGTACACTCGTCTGAAAAACAGCTATTGAACAGAAAGTTCCCGTCATCAGCTATTCGTGCAGTCATAACTTTACAAAACTCCAGTCGCCGATCAAAATCATCTTCATTCAGTTGTTGTACAAGATGAAGTTTATACGGGTGAAATTTATGATTTCTCCTTTTCAAAGTTGGGTCTGCAGTAATTTGTCCTAAAACTTCAATCTCAGTAGTCTCATTTCTAACCGGAAATTCACGTTCAGGATCCCGTTTTTTGTTGGCTACTGAACCACTTGTTCGGATATCGTTCATTAAACAAAAATTTTTTATTCGTTTTTGAAAAAAAGAGTAATTATTTCAACTCTTTCTTCTACATAATACACCATTGTGAAATTAATTTTCAGCAAGACTATCAAGTATCAAACCGACCGATAAACTGAAATAATAAACCACATTTCTCTCATTCCGATAAGAAATGTTCTGATAGTCAATTTTTTGTTTACAAACCAACAAAACATTGACTATTAGCACATTTCTTATCGGAATGAGTGAAATGCGTTTTCGAATTTTCAACTGTGAATAATTTTTAAACGAGTTGTAAAACTTCCAAAAAAATTTGTGTGCTGAATTCAGAAAAGAAAGAGCTTTGAAATGATGTAACGCTCGATCCATGTTCCCTATTTAAGATATAAGTGTTGTTATCACCACCCTTAAAGGGTTGATGTGACAGAGTTGAGTTTTATGTCAAAACATGTCCCCCTCAATATTAAAATTGACGTGTTTCAGCGTTTCTTTAAAAAAATTCTCTGGGCGCAAATCGGTCTGTTTCGTTTTCTATGCGCCACCCTATATATATATATATATATATATATATATATATATATATATATATATATATATATATATATATATATATATATATATGGGGCTTAGATCGTTCCGGGGACACACTGTGTATATATACACACAGTGTGTACCCGGAACGACGCATGAATAGGTGTAATTTTTTGAGTTGAAACTTCATTTTCTTGGAATAAGCCCTGTTTGAATAGAAAATAATTTGTGTCATAATTTTAATTTCCAAAACCCAAGTATGTCTTGGAAATTCACAAAAAACTAATTTTTTACACTAGTAAAGTGCATGTTCTCTAAGAGATACGAAAAATGTAAATAATGAAGGATGACCGGAAAGAAAAACTGAGTAGGAATAGAACAATTTAAAATCCTAAGCCTACTTTGATATTTCGTTTAATTTTCATTCCACGCACCCTCCTTACTGATGATATTAAAAAAATTCGTTAACAAAAGTTATTGAAAATAGTAAGTAACACGATGTCCTTCTTTTTATCCCTGTATTAGATATTTATATAATTAAATAAATGAGAATGAAATAGTCTCACAAGCTCTGGATCAGATAATTAACCAGTTCAATAACACTGAATTAAGTAGATCCATTTTATATTTCACGGTTAAGTTTGGATCAGTTCTAGAGCACAAGTACGACAATAATTACAATTCACTATTTTTGACAACTGTCAAAACATTATTTTATTCGTCGTTCTTCCATAGCATACTATTTGTTTTCAGATTTTCAAAATATCAAGGTAGGCTTAGGATTTAAAAATGTTGTATTCATACTCACTTTTTCGTTCTGATCATCTTTTATTAATAATTTTTTTTCATATCTCCTAGAGAAAATGCACTTTACAGCAAGAAGACAATTGTGAAAAGGAATTTTCCAGGAAAGTAGCTTTTTGTTCGCCAGTTTCTTTGCGCAGCTTCCTTCTTGCTGTACTGTGTGTCCGTGGAAGCTAATGTGAGAGCCTAGAACCATCACAACACCAGACATGACGCTACACGCTAATCTCTATTGCATATTACGCGAATGACTGACTTCGGGCCAACCTGTTGGAACATTGATATGACATACTGATAATTCCAAACTAGAAAGAAACCGGTCTTTGTGCTCTGTTATACATCATACCGCAAGTCCCGGAAGGACTTAAGTAATGGTGGCCAGCGAGTGATGTGATTCAATGCCCGCCGTGATACTATCCAGAACACTAGTTGTTTTCGCTGGCCAGTTTCTTCCTCCAGCTTTCTTGCTGTACTGTATGTACGTGGAAGATGGTGTGAAAGCGTAGAATCGCCACAAAATCGGAGAGAGCGATACGCGCTATTGTCCATTTCATATTATGACAAACAAATCTTATCAGTTTAATTATTTAATGGAAGTGTTAGTAACTATGCCTTAGTAACAAAACACTTTACAACGGACACAAAATAACTGTATATGGTAATAATTGTAGGTGGCCGCGATGCAATAAAACTCTACTAAAATATGGACAGAAGGCCTGTAAAATTCCAAAAAGACCTCAACCAAGTGGCTGTATAATTAAATTGACCGGTTAGGAAAACTTTAAAATACAAATGAATTCTTTGTTTTAGAATAATAACAGACAAGACTGTTAGCAGGTCACATTGGCTCATAATACGACTACAGATGTTAAATCTGATACAGACAGACACAATATGTCATACTGATTAAAGAAATATTTTCTTGAAACCTGTATTCTATTTCGAATTAGCAAAACATATCATTAACCTTGATCTTAGCTAAAAATAATTAAAATCACGTTTTGAATGATTCAGACGATAAAGAAAGTAAGTCAGAAATAAACCCATTAGTGTCACTGTCCTGTGACACTCAGGTAAAGTTGGCTGTCTTGCGGGGAAACGGAAATAGAAGTGCAGCCTTCTGCTGTCAGAATTGAATCCATGATAATTTATATTTTATCAAAGATTTTGCCCTGAACTAGTTTTGCAATTTTATTAGGTATGAGAACGCTTTGAGCAAAATTAAATTGCGACTATACATCGCACAAATTTAACCGTAACCGAATATAATTACGTAAATTGAACTTTAATAAAACGTCCTTAAAATAGCATCCACAAAATGCACTGCTAATTTTTCTCATAAAACGCTAATTAACCTTTATTAAAGTAAAAGTTTTTGCACTTTTATATCTAAAAGTAGCTAGTTTCAAGAATATATAAACGCTTGTGCGTTAAGATATTACCATCACCATATAATTCTGCTCAGTCTTAATTTCGTGAAACTGCAAGATTATTACTAAATAGAATAGGATATAAAACCGACATTCTCAAGCAAAAACAAGAATTAATACGTAAAAATGTCTTTATTATCGCCAGGGTAGCGATGTCAGCTTATTGACGCAGCTATACTTTTGTGCAAATTAATGTGCACACAGGCAGATTTGCGTTAAATATCGCTAATTGAAAGGAACAAATACAGACAGTACTAGTTTATCAATCTTTTAGGATTATCCAATAGGGTTTATGTCACCCTTGTGCTGTTATTACAGCTTCAACTCGCTCTGGCATAGAATCAAATTTTTTTGTAGTTCTCCCAAATTTTGTCATCTCAATACCACACATAACTAACAGCCTCAGTCATCTTACTGTTGTATAATCTATTTTTAGCAATCTGGCCTTACATGTTGACCAGAAGTTAGGAGCGTTTCCCGGCAAATTAATAGGAGTAATAATCTGTGTATCCTTGAAATAGTTTACCATCTTCTTGGAAACATGGCACGGTGATGAATCTTGCTGAAAGATTGGAATTGTAATGTATTAATTAAGTTAGTAAGTCTAACTTAACTTTGTCAATATAGGTGGCAGCCTCAGTTTTTTAAATACTGTGTGATTTTTAGGAGTAATGCGCACTTATTGATACGTACCAGATAACAGTTGTATTAACATTGTATTTTACACAGTCTTTTGGTGAATAGTGCAAGCTAAATCTTTACTTTGTTTTCTTTATTCAGGAAAATTTCTTAAATATTACCTATGGGTCGATTCTTAAATCGACCATTTATTATTAGTGAATTTTCTTTAAAAAGATATCACTATTGAGGAGATCCCGACTTTTGAATTTTGAAAAAAATTCTTCAATAGAGCGCTAATTAGGCCCCTAGAACACATATCCGGGGTTAGTTTCAATTTATATATATATATATATATATATATATATATATATATATATATATATATATATATATATATATATATATATATATATATATATATATATATATATATATATATATATATATATATATATATATATATATATATATATATATATATATATATATATATATATATATATATATATATATATATATATATATATATATATATATATATATATATATATATATATGTATGTATATATCACACTGATAACTCAAAAAATAATAGACGGATTTTGACAAAATTTGCAAATGGCTTAGATAAGTTCGTTAGCCAGGAAAATCGGCCCAGGTTTTCCCGGAAAATTTTATGTTTTCTTTCGAAAAAAAATATATATCTCCCGAAATAACAAAGTAAGGGCAACCAAATTCAGTACCCAGGTTTATATCTTTATATGTAAATTACTTATCAAAATTTAGCTCTGTAGGTTAAAAGACAAAAAGTTATAGGCATTTAAAGGAAAATAAATTGGGGTTTTCCTCAAAACGTCTAAGTCGCGATTTAAAACGTCAGAATTAACAAAATTTAGGCAAAGAACCTGAAACTGATAGGAGCTATGAAAAGAAAATGTCTCAAGCAGAATGTTCTACAAAGCCTGAAGTCTTAGCTTCAACCGTCATCGTCCTTCATTTTACTACAACCTTTCCAAAAAATGCATTTCAAATAGACCCTTTCTCTGATGCTTTGGCAATAGTCTTAGCTACGAAAAAAATTACATACATTAATTATAGAGTGTCTTGAGCTACATCTTAAAAAATATTTCTAAAATCACAGGTGGTCCATAAGTCGTTGGTGATACTAATTTTCTTTTTTCTTAATCGAACACGCCTTATGTTATTGCATTTTTACATTTTCCATCGAAATATAATGCATATTTGTAAGAAACGAAATTAGATACGCAGCAAGTGCGTTATGGTAGCCAATTTTCATTAAATGCTCCAAATTTGAATAGCTCAATTTGCTATTAACTTATAAGGTTGACCAAGAAACTAGTTTTTTCGGGAAACTTTAAGTTTACTTTCGGAAACTTTTGTACTGGTTCAAACAATAAAGTTATTTTGATGAAACAAGGCACTTTGTTTCT
Source organism: Tillus elongatus (assembly GCA_964006375.1). Taxonomy (NCBI): domain Eukaryota; kingdom Metazoa; phylum Arthropoda; class Insecta; order Coleoptera; family Cleridae; genus Tillus; species Tillus elongatus. The sequence goes on from OZ023266.1 coordinate 40,934,694, forward strand.
ACTATATAGGTTATACTGGTAACCAAAGTTGATGCCTGCCTTCTTAAAAAAAAAAAAAACACATTTTTGCTATTAAAAATATTTTTATGAAAATTCACTACCATAACGCACTTGCTGCGTCTATACTTTTTAAATTGACATTCATTCAAAATCGTTGGAGGTCTTTCCATTAAACTCGATAACCTCAAAAGCCACTACTGGCTTTCTAAGAAGCACTTTTGCGAGATTTGGCTTGCCAAGGCTGATATCGCGAAAAGCTTTTGTTCGAAAGAGTTTCAAGAATTTTTGCGTGGCAATAACATTAAACACATAGCTCTATCCCCCTTTCAACCGTGCTCTAACGGAGCTGCTAAGAAGGCAGTAAAAACTGTAAAAAATGCGCTCAAAAATGCTTTGTGGGATAAACAAAATATTGACATCAATAAAGTTTTATGTAATTTTATATTCGACTTTAGGAACACACCACATGGTACGACTGGTGTCGTACCAGCATAGTTAATATTTAATAGAAGCTTGCGTCCTATATTTGATAACCTTTTACCTGAAAAAAAACAGGTCAAATTTCGTGAAATGTTAAAAATGACTGCTAATTAAGAAAGGTAACAAAAGCGGTACCATGTAGGTAAAGTTTTTTAAATTTAGAGATTAATGAAACTTTTAGTGCTAAGGATTACAGAAATGTACCAAAACCTACATGGATTAAGGGGGTCATTTGTAAAAAAGGCTAAACCACGTGTTTTGTAAAAATTCCGGCATTAAATGATATTATCTGGAGGCGGCATTTAAACCAAATGAAAAAGTTTGTAGTTAGCGACCCTTTGATTTCAGTTTCTGACCAAGTGCGGCAAATTACAAACCTTAATAAAAACAAGGACAATCTAGCAGAGAGTGAAAGAGTGAAGCTGATAATTGCATCCAAAGCTACACATGTGAATACTTGAGAGCAACCTAAACGCGTAGTGAGACCAGTAGTACGTTTAACGTATACCTAAAAGCTTTCTTTTGTAAGGGAAAAGTGTAATATACTAACCGAGTTAGTAAGTTTAACCGAACTTTTTCAATATAGGTGGAAACTTACGTTTTCTAAATACTGTATGATTTTAGGAGTAATGTGCACTTATTGATACGTAACAATTGTGTTAACATTGTATGTTACACAGTCTTTTGGTGAATAGAGCAAGTTAAACCTTTAGTTTGTTTTCTTTATTTAGGCAAGTTTCCTAAATATTACGGCCAACAAAGCATATTTTTGGTTGGACGTTTTACTGTCTGGACCAAGTGAGCTGCAGTTAATTTTTCGTCCACACCTTTTCACACCAACTTTGATCGGTACAGCTGCACGAAAACCTGTGTCTCATCTGAGAACGAGATATTTCGCCAGTGTTCTTCTGTCCAATAAGCATATTTATTTCCCAAATCAGTTTTTTTTTTCATTACAACCTCCGTTAAAACGTATTTCCTTTTAGATTTCACAGCTTTTCTTTTTCCCTCCAAAATTGTGGAGTTGTGAATTTTCACTACAGCCTTTTTTAAGTCTTGCTGAAAGGCTTTCCGGGGTTCTGCTTGCTATTTTTCGAAACAAACGATTTATCTCCAGAAGTTGTCTTTCATTTTCTCTCACATTTCCTCTTCCGCTGAACTTCACCTGAAACAGTCTCCTTTTTTTTTTGTTAAATAACCTTATTTACAGCTCTTAACCTCACGAAACACACACCCGCAATGTCTTTTTGCGTCGTGAATCACTCTTAGTGGGTCACTAAGTGTGATTATCCTTTCTCTGTTCCCTGCCGTGATATACATGATCCCATTAACATGAAAAACTAACTAAGACCTGCTGCTCTACCCAACAACACAAATACACGTGTAACTTAGTCACAAAAAACTGGACAAACGACAGACATAAACAACAACTTAATGCAAAATAACAGGTTATGGGATATGTCGAGTGTGGCGGTGGTTCCGACCGCAGTGTTTCCGTCAACACTACCTTGTGTTTCTGCATAAATACTCTTGACAGTTAAACGTTACATTATGTTCTGCGACAGCCAGCTGTCAAGATCTACAGCAACGAAGAAACACCAGAGCGATCTCTCTCTTCTCTACCAACCGCTACAGTGAACACACATCCTCCATGCTCGGTCAGTTATCTGCTATGTACTCATGTACTGCTGTAATTGTATTATAGTTAAATGTATCATATAGTTTATTCAGTTAGTGAAATAATAAAACCCTTGTCAGAATTGACACAGCATTTCCACGCTGAAATAATCCAGAAATTCCCAATGTTCACATTAATTCGTACAATACTGTTATGACTTTATATCTACAGCAGCTCTTTTCAGTTCTTTTATTTTATTGTAGCCTCTGGTACTTGGTTCATTAGTCCTGGTTTTCCATCAGTTTTTGTTCTAAACGCCACATCTTCTTTTTTCAAGCATATGTTTTTCAAACAATGCTGTCAGAAAGTTATTATATACTGGAATATGTCCAACAAAATTTGCCTGCTTCCTCCTAATTGTTTTAGCAAGCATATTTCTTTTCTCGCCTATATTAGCACACTTTATATGTCTACGTATGAGTGTATCTGATCTTTATGATTTTTCTTCATGCCCACGTTTCCAAAGCTTATATAAGTTTATACGGCCCCATATATTATATTATCCCATATGCATCACGTGATGAACATATCTCTAGGGCCCAATTTAAAACTTTATTAGTGAGGAGAGCAATTTGTCTATCGAATGGTTTCTTTTCCATCGCGATACATTTTATTAGTTATTTGTTGCATATACCATCATCCCAATAATATTGCCAAGGTACGTGACTATTTCTGATTGTTCAATATGTTGATCGTTTAGATTTATGTTAATTTTTACAGTTGGAAGGCTTGCATTTCAATTAAGATCTAGTACGCAATTCAAAAATTTACTTACAAGGCAGTGGGCATTATTGTATATTAAAGTCTCATTTTAAGCGACGGAATTTCTCATATGACGTTTCAGACTATTGAGTCTATTTTACTACACAGTAACTAGGAAGGTTAAAAATAAAAACCTGTAAGTTTTCCCCAATTCCGAGTTTTAGCCGACGCCTTAACAAGGCAATATGTGCTGTAGAATAAACGAACGTCACTTAATGAAAAAAGGACTTGCGTCGGGATAAATTCAAGGCTAGTCCTTTATATCGTATTAGGAGATAAATGAGTGCGCGTCGGTTATGCATTTAATAGGAAAGCAGTTTCGCCTGCTTATGAGCAATCAATACTGCAGAGGCCACACGTTGTGCAAAATATTTTGTTTTCGAAAAAAAAACGATATCTACACAGTTCCGGGAAATAGCAAGTTTCAATTGGATAATAAGAAGGGTTAAGACCAATTACATGAGTTAAAGTGTATCTAGATAAGCGACCGGAAAGAGGTCTTGCCTTTTTGAAGGGTGATGAACACGATAGAGACCATTGTGCCCCAAAGGAAGCGACTTTAACGCGAGCAATTTGAATCTGGGACTGTGTGAGATTCGTCATCACCAAGACCAGGGAGCTGTTTCACCTCACTATTCTTAAAATTTTGCCGAATCCCCAAGTTTTGTAACAAGCATATAGTTCCTTAACGTGCATAACAACGCATAAAAAAAGAAAACGACGGCATAACCTCCCCTTAAGGGCGAAACGTGCAAATATTCAACTAGCTAAAACACAATATCACACCCCGGTTGATGATAATTTACAGTTTGTACTAAAAAATAATAAATCAAAGTTTCTACTGGGAACTGCACCAGGTACCGTTGGGTCTAGCGGCATATATTTTTATGCCTAGACCACCAAGGCTGCAATTCGTATCTCTAAAACTAATTAACTTATTGTAACGAAATTAGGTGTGCATATTGCCTTCATAGTGGTTTCACTAAGTATCGAACTGAACACTCTAGCTATATGGGAAATTGAGTTAAACAGGTTTTAAGGCTTTTAATGAAAATATGGTAGTTTCAGCGCTCAGACTTTTAGTGAATAAATTAATTGAGGTAGAATCGTACAGACTTATAAAGAAATAGTAGTTAGTTTAGGAGATCTAAGCTAATAAACAAAGATAATTGTGCCCTATAATTATAACTACATTATAATTTCAGCCAGTTCAGTTTAATCCGCTTTAGTAGCACATAAAAACAAATAACGTTTTCCTTTACTAGAGAAAATTACAGCCTGACAACTGCGATCACTATTTCCTAGAGTACTGCTCTAATTGCATTCGCTGATTGTTAATTTAGATGTTCATTCGTTCAAAACAATTTATTTTGACGCATTAATTAGTTGTATTTTACAAGTGTTGAATGTTGTATTAGCAAGTGTTAGAATAAATGAAACACCAATAGAAACTTTTATTATACCTTTCTAGCAAAATTTTGTACGAGCAGAAATAGCAACCATGGCGCTTTTAAAATATGCACCTATTTTTTTGTTTGTTTGTACGGCTAACCGATCTTTCGAGGTAAAACTGTACGTAACTGCTTGGATAAAGCATATATATATATATATATATATATATATATATATATATATATATATATATATATATATATATATATATATATATATATATAATTGAAACTGACCCTGGATATGGGTTCTAGGGGGGCTAGTTCGCGCTCATTTCAAGCAATTTTTTCTGAATTTAATAGTGGGGATCTCCTTGTTAGTGATTTTTTTTCAAGAAAATTCATTAAAACAAGCACTTGTGAAGCCACGGGAAACGTCTATTACTGTGTTAAATAAGGAACGGTTTCAATTTGTTAGGCAAGAACAAACAACCAGATATGCTATTCTAATTGAATTAAGCCTTAAAACTTTCATCTCCTCTTTATCAGGTTATTTTTTATACAAAAACTCGATAAAAATTAATAGGAATAACAACAATTTGATTAAATAACGGCAAAGTGAAATCAGATTTTTTTTTTAAATGATAAAAAGTAAAGTCACTAACTAGGATAAGAACTCGTCATGCTGGAGTCGATCATCCGATGTACACCGCTTATACAACTTAGCTACGCTGGACATATATGTACTAGCAGTAAATCCCGTCATACATCTTAACCGTCTAACGTCTTTCCTGTTTACACAAAACAATTTTGATTTACAATGGATTTTTTTCTCAAATTTTTAAGGAAAAAAAGGAAAAAAGCTTGTTAGTACATTTATTGTCGTATTTTCCACCCTTATTCGAATTCCTACCATACTGATCAGTTTTGACGCTTTAACTTTTTTGAATCAGATTTAATTGATTAAAAATTGATTGACCTCTAAATTTTTTACCGTTTGACACAGAGATCTGAATTTCGGTAGATAGGATACCTTTTTTTGGCAGAAACCAGTGTAACAAACTTGGTTGCACTTGCTTTGTTCTTTCCGAAGATATAATTTTTTTTCGAAAGAAAATTTTAAAAAAATCCGAGAAAACCTGCGCCGATTTTCCTGACTAACGAACTTATCCAAGCCACTTACAAGAGGAAGGTACGTACCAAATTTGATCAAAATCGGCCCATTATTTTTGAGTTATCGGTGTGAAACGTATATATATATATATATATATATATATATATATATATATATATATATATATATATATATATATATATATATATATAAATTGAAACTGACCCTGGATATGGGTTCTAGGGGGCCTAGTTCGCGCTCATTTAAAGAAATTTTTTCAAAATTCAAAAGTCGGGATTTTTTTTTCTCCCTCAGTGCTCGTCCGCGACTTTGCCGCCCCCGTTAGCACTGCAGCCCTTGGCCTATTGTGCATAAAGTCGAAATCTCCTCATTAATGAATTTGGGGTAGACTCGCAAATTATGAAACTTTTTAATGATATAATTCTTGTTCCGAAAAAATTATATTCTTCATCAAATGTTCACACTATTTCAAAGACATTTGCCATACCTCTTGTGGAATATATTGCTAGAACTTAGGTCCCTTAAATAAAGAGTATGATTATCAAAAAAAATATATATTATTTTAATTGAGCTGCACTTAAAATTCATTACTCGAGAAGAGCATCATTGTCTAAAAACAATCCTTCCTATAAATTACATCTTGAAATAATGCTCGTCAATGTAATTGATTCCACAAACCTTTTTTGTTAGGGGAAAATATTCTAGTTGTGAAAATTTTCCATTTTATTTCCACACGTGGCACAATGCAGCTCGAGTTACAGTTATTAAAAATTCAATTCCATCTCACTCGCATTCATCTCAGATTCTCGCAATCTAGATTGCTCCATATGTTTTCATAAAATATTCTATTAAAATATGAAAGCCTCTTGTAAAATTAACTGTCAAAAGTACATTTTGTACTCGATTCTCTTCGATATGTAGAGCCCTGCATTAAGCCAATAACAAGATTACTTTGAAGCACCAATAAATTTTTGGATGCTGACTTAAGCATAAGCTAATTGACGTTGGGGTGAGTAGAAGCAGCGGAATACAGTGTAATAAAATTTTATTGTCCAATAAAGTGGTACAAACAGGAGTTTCCTCAAATAAAAAAATGTTATATTTTTAAGTAAAAAACTGGATAATCATTTATTACAGAAAATACAAAATTTCGGGACGCAGCAGGTGCGTTATGGTAGCGAATTTTCATTCAATGCTTCAAATTTGTATAACTTAATTTTCTATAAACCTAGAAAGTTGAGTTTTGGTAGGATAAGGTATTTACGAGGTCAATAGCCAACCAAATTTCATCAAAATAACTTGTTTTTTTAGATACAATTTCTTTTCGGAAATTTTTTTTTTCAGAAAAACTGGTCCGATAGGGCTGGCGAACGAACTAATCCAAGCTATTGATGAAATAGTAAACATTCTTGCCGAGTTTCATCAAAATCGGTTGATAACTTTTGAGTCATCGTATATATATATATATATATATATATATATATATATATATATATATATATATATATATATATATATATAATAAGGTTTATTGACAAGTTTGAACAAACGTCTACAATTAAATACAAAAGGTAACCAAATCTATATACACAATAAAAAATAGGATACATATTCAATACAAACAGGTAAGTAACAAATCAGTAAACGCGCATGTCGTACATTTTAGTGAATTTTCTTTAAAAAAAATCACTAATAAGGAGATCCCGACTTTTGAATTTTGAAAAAATTTCTTCAAATGAGCGCTAATTAGGCCCGCCAGAACACATATCCGGGGTCAGTTTCAATTTTTATATGTTTATATATATAAATATATATATATATATATATATATATATATATATATATATATATGTATATATATATATATATATATATATATATATATATATATATATATATATATATATATATATATATATATATATATATATATATATATATATGTATCCGTCTGATAACTCAAAAAATAATTAACCGATTTCAATGAATCTCGGCAAGTGCCTTTCCTTTATTAATGGCTTGGATGAGTTCGTTAGCCAGGAAAATCGGACAAGGTTTGTACCTATATTAGGGTAGAAATGGGCCAGGGCTAACAATTTACTAACATTGTTAGTTGGTTGTATACAGTTTCTATTTTTTTAACACTTCGTTATATTTGGAGCTGGCGTGACAACATACTACTTGGGTCCGAAATTAGGTGGCGACACGTTCACCACCCACTTAGTGTCGGAAGGCTAACTACCATAGCCGTATTTACTTTATAGGTGTATTCTCGCAACAATTAGTATGCCGTACTGACGAGCTCTAATTGGAGCAAAACCAGTCTACGGTTCTAACTGTTGTCAGAATGCATCTGGCCTTACATACTTTGTCCCTATATTAGGGTAGAAATGTGTCAGGGCTAACAATTTACTAAAATTGTTAGTTGTTTGTATACAGTCTCTATTTTTTTAACACACTGTGTGATTTGGAGCTGGCGTGATAACATACTACTTGGTTTCGCAACTAGGTGGTGACACGTTCACCACCAACTTTTGGGTGAGAATGCATCTAGCCTTACATTAACCAATGATTTGTTTTAATTAGACAGACGGATTCCCCCGGTCAGTATCAGTTCTGAGCTGATCTTAAAAGTATGGAATTTCGACCACGAAATTATAATGCATGTTTTGTAAGAAAATAAATTCTGCAAGTGCGTTATTGTAGCGAATTTTTATTGAACGCCCCAAATTTTAATAACTCAATTTGCTATTAACCTATAAGATTCGTTGGCCAGGAAATTAGTTTTTTTCGGGAATATTATTTTCGACAAATTTGTGTACATTTTCAAATAGTAAGTTATTTTCATGAAATATGGTACATTGTTTCTACTATATATGTTATACTGGTAACCAAATTTGATGTCTGCTTTCTTAAAAAAAAACACATATTTGCTATTTGAAACATTTTAATGAAAATTCACTATCATAACGCACTTGCTGCGTCCAGACTTTTAAAGTAATCAGTTAACAATTATCCTAAGAGTTAATAAGACTTGGACACCTTCACAGAAGCAGACTTGTTTGTTAGCGAAAATATCTATACGACATGATAAACAAACTGAAAAATATAACACAAAAACAACCATAATATTAGTGTAGAGTAACATAAAGTGTACAATAATTCGTAGCGTTCTACAATCAATAAAAGTCAAAAACAGCAAAAGTAACTCAACATGCCCACACTATACGAAACACAACACACAACAGAATTATGACTGTCAAAGAAGTAAAATCCAGAGTAATTGACAGTCAGGAGACAAAATACCCTCGAAAAAAATTACAAACACACACAACACCGCCACAAGCAAAACGTATGCGCGCGCATCGTCTGTTGCAATAGACAAGATTCTTCTCCCGCCGCAGCAAGCTACACCAAAAATCCGAGGCGACCCCACCGACAAGAATAAAAAACAACCAATCACAGTGTGTGACTTGGTCCCATAACCATGATAACAAAATATTTTAAAGCTGCACCCGGCCGTCCCTGACCATCGATCAACCGACATCGCCCCAAAACTCAACGATGCCCTCCGCAAAACTGGATATAGAATAATAAAGGTATAGGTACTTTAAAAATCCAGAAATACAGACTCAATCGGTAATCTGTGGTCAAATCATACTCTCATCGACAAAGACACAAGCACAAGATAACAAACACACTAAAGGGCTCCAAACACCCCCCGCACCAATAAGGCAGACAGTCACCAAAAACCAGAAGGATCGAAAATCAAGAGGAGGCAACCACCCCACCGATAACACTCCTCGGTGTATTAGCAACCACAGTTGAATTCTTTTTTATAAAGCCTATAAGAATTCGTAGATCTTATATCAAGGCGCTGTCAAAGAGTATCAAACCAATATACATAAAACTTCGCTGACCAATCCTTTTTTCCGTTATATATATATATATATATATATATATATATATATATATATATATATATATATATATATATATATATATATATATATAAACTTAAACGGACCTTGGTTTCGGGATCTAGGGGCCCGCATTCGTGCTCATTTGAAAAATTTTTTGCAAAGTGTCACCATCGATACCTCTTTATTAGTGATTTTTTAAAATAAAAATCGCCTAATTTTTTAATACAAATTCGCTAATAAGAACAAAACAGAAATGTCACCACTTAAAAAAGGCAACAGCACACCGTGTTCCCAGGCGGTCACCCATCCAGCCATTGACCGTGCACGAGGCTGCCTAATTTCGGTGATCGAACAAGAATCGGTGTATTCAACTTGGTATAGCCGTTCGTTTGAGAAATTATTTATCCAAGGTTTACATATTCATTATTAATATTTAGCTTTCGATTTTAAATAAAGAATATTTATTAAATTCTTTTAACATTTTGCAATATTTACATAATTTTAAACAGTCCTGATTGCATATGTACTAATCCTGTGTGAAAGAATTTAACATAACTTATTTTTTAGGTTAGGGTCGTGGACAACTCACTTATTTCACAATATGACCAAACAACTTTGTTGTTGTCGGTAAAGATTTAATTCACAATCTTTTCGTCTAAACTAAAATTATTAATCGCATAACAACCTATTTTCTCATTAACCTAAAATTAAATAAATTAATATAAAATATGACGCTACATAAACGGCGCCATTTTGCTATAAGGATGCAAAAACGCAACAGGCTAATAGCAGTTTAATTTCTGACCATGTGACCAAGAATCGGCTCGTTAGTCATTTCAGAATACCAAATCTATAGATAAATCTCCCTAGATTAAGTTCACAAAAAATGTTATAATTGTAAAAGTTTTATTCAACTTATAAGGTTTTTATTTAGTTATTGTTTGAATCACAACTTCAAATCAGGCTTAAACACTTTAACTGCCGATTTAATCATATAGCTTTTTGAATAACAGATCAATTCTAGAAATAAATATTACCGTTATTTTTCCTAACTTTGGAAATTTCCCGAGTTTGTGTAATAAAAACTGTTTCAATTTACTGGGCAGATTTTATAGCTTTCCTAGATTAAAAGAAAACAAACTAAGACATCCGATTTGTCAACCGCTCCCACGCACTTTACACAACGCCCTTATAAGCTATTAGGAGCGTATCCTCGCTTTTAAGTTTCTTTACTGCAGGATAATTTAAATTTGTGTCGAGAGAAACACCTCAAAATTAACATATGAGAAGATTTTGAATGCTCTATATACGTTAAAAATTCCATTCCACTCACTTTAATAATTTAATATATATATATATATATATATATATATATATATATATATATATATATATATATATATATATATATATATATATTTATATAAGTAGGTAATGCGGCACTTTGAGCAGACAGTGACGTCACAGGAAGTGACGTCACGGCGCCGGCGCCACGCCCTGGCGCCTGCCCTGGCGCCTAGCCACGCCCTGGCGCCGGCGCCACGCCCTGGCGCCTAGCCACGCCCCTGGCGCCACGCCCTGGCGCCGGCGCCTAGCCACGCCCTGGCGCCAGCCCTGGCGCCGGCGCCTAGCCACGCCCTGGCGCCGGCGCCTGCCCCGGCCCCGGCGCCTGCCCCGGCCCCGGCGCCAAGCCCCGGCGCCGGCGCCCAGCCACGCCCTGGGCCAGACAGTCACATCCGTGTTATTCCTAAGGTCATTGACCTGTCTAGGAAACTGTGACGTCACACGACTTGGGCCAGACAGTCACATGCAAACATTTCAAAAGTGTCTAACCTATTACTTCAAATTATTATATTTTGAAAAAAACCATTTGGTGCAGGTGAGTTTCGAACCCGGGGCATTCAGATGGGAGGCAACGATGCTACCCGTTGAGCTAAGCAGACGCTTATTAATTTATTGTTTTAGGTTGGTATATATATATACGACTACAAACAAACCATACATGTAACATAATTAAAGTTTATTATTAGACAAATGGATGATTTACAAAATAATGTTTAATATTAGAGGCTGCTGAACCAAAACGGAGGAAAATGGCGGAATGAAAGATGGAAGCCTGTGATACCTTAAGCTGACATTATAAAAATGGCGGGCTTTCGTTGATAAAGATGGTGCAAGGATGGATGAAGACTTATTTAAAGATACGTCACTCCAACCTAGCCGACAAATGAGAGTGTAGACATAAGACATAATAATTAATATGTTTAATATTAGACAGACTAGAACGTTACAATTGTTATATGGGTAGGTTCTAAAAATAACACACAGAGGTCGCTGGCAAAACAAAAGAAGGAAGTTCAGAAACAAAATAGACAACAGGTTCAACCGTGAGATGTACGATGGAACCAATACATGCACGGTGTTAAGGAGGCCAAATCAAATTGGAATATACAATAAAATGGCCACTTCCGGTCTAAACTTTAAATCCTTGTATCTTTTCAACGACAAGTGATAGAAATGAACCGACTTTAAAAATATATCGTTTCGTAACAAGGTCTACAAGAAACCGAGATAAAAAACTTTAAACCCTTATCGCGGAAGATCCGTGAGATGTACGCTGGAACCAATACATGCACGGTGTTAAGGAGGCCAAATCAAATTGGAATATACAATAAAATGGCCACTTCCGGTCTAAACTTTAAATCCTTGTATCTTTTCAACGACAAGTGATAGAAATGAACTGACTTCAAAAATGTATGTTTCATAACAAGCTCTACAAGAAAATGAGATAAAAAACTTTAAACCCTTATCGCGGAAGATCCGTGAGATGTACGCTGGAACCAACACATGCACGGTGTTAAGGAGGCCAAATCAAATTGGAATATACAATAAAATGGCCACTTCCGGTCTAAACTTTAAATCCTTGTATCTTTTCAACGACAAGTGATAGAAATGAACTGACTTCAAAAATGTATGTTTCATAACAAGCTCTACAAGAAAATGAGATAAAAAACTTTAAACCCTTATCGCGGAAGATCCGTGAGATGTACGCTGGAACCAACACATGCACGGTGTTCAGGAGGCCAAATCAAATTGGAATATACAATAAAATGGCCACTTCCGGTCTAAACTTTAAATCGTTATATCTTTTCAACGGAAAGTGATAGAAAGGAACCGACTTCAAAAATGTATGTTTCGTAACAAGGTCTACAAGAAAATGAGATAAAAAACTTTAAACCCTTATCGCGGAAGATCCGTGAGATGTACGATAGAACCAACACATGCACGGTGTTAAGGAGGCCAAATCAAATTGGAATATACAATAAAATGGCCACTTCCGGTCTAAACTTTAAATCCTTGTATCTTTTCAACGACAAGTGATAGAAAGGAACCGACTTTAAAAATGTATGTTTCGTAACAAGATCTACAAGAAACTGAGATAAAAAAACTTTAAACCCTTATCGCGGAACATCCGTGAGATGTACGATAGAACCAACATATGCACGGTGTTAAGGAGGCCAAATCAAAGTGGAATATACAATAAAATGGCCACTTCCGGTCAAAACTTTAAATCGTTATATCTTTTCAATGGAAAGTGATAGAAAGGAACTATCTTCAAAAATGTATGTTTCGTAACAAGCTCTACAAGAAACTGAGATAAAAAAACTTCAAACCCTTATCGCGGAAGATCCGTGAGATGTACGATAGAACCAATACATACACGCTGTTCAGCAAAGCAAACTCTATAAGCATATTCAATAAAAATGTTACTTCCGGTAGACACTTCCGGTATAGCTATTCTTAGAGCTACATACATGTGTGACACATCAAAATAATCGTCTTGTTGAACAGAAGAAATATAATATTTAAGTAAGTTAGAACAAGCTGTATTAACACCTAAAACCAACACACACTCTCTTGTACAGGCTGATTACCCTGCCATCCAATTGTTAGTAAGGTTATGTTTGTATTTGTTATTTGAATACAAACAGACATAATAAGAAGAGTGTACTTACATACAGCAAGAGACGTCATCCTTGTTTCACGACTTAACACATACTGAACAAGTGTCTCTCTCTCTCTTGTATTGAGGAAACAAACTGATGTAAGAGAGAGGGGGTCTTACAAAGGATAAACAACGTTTTTTACAGTTGTTAACCTTACAGAAAGGGGTTAATAAAAATGCAACAAAATAAAAATAAAACAACTGATTTACATACAATAAAAATTTATTAGGATTAATTAAGTTGTACATATTGATACATAAATGACATACATAAATGACATACTATTATTACATAATGGCTCTAACGATACCCGTTAGAGGTTTATATTCCATTACACTGTCATGAATAACCAAACAATAAACACGAGTATTTTTTGGGAAGTTGGCGTGACTCATGAACTCCACCTTAATGTCCACCGTTGAAGACTTGATTGACTCGTTCTGGTACTGACAGTCAATCACAAATAGAGCTCTGTCTTTAAACTCGTCATAATTCAAGATAGGCTCCGACATGTTTTTATAACAGAAGTTTTTTTGAAAATCTGTATACATGTTATAGGCTTCTGCATATTTCGATTTCTCAAAATCCATATTCATAGATTCATAAGGGTAGCATTCTGAATTTAGAAACACTCTGAGGTCCAACATACCAATGTTATCGAAATAGTCTGACCTCTTCTTCACGTTATCCTTACGATCTGTTTGAAATGCTATAATCACATATCGAGGTCTTTCCAAGTTGGTTGCAGTTTTAACAGCCCACACATCTCTGTTGATATCTCTGAGTGCTGGTAACTCATATATGTCCCATTTGCGGTATGCGAGAAATATAGAGGTGTCTTTGGCTATTTTATCCATCAGTTCCAATTTCATTTTATCATTGGGAAATACATGTTTTACCTTTAAAAACATATTGGTTACGGTAATTTTTGCTCGTGCCGTACCTGTGCTGTAATAGCCGTTGGAATCGTTTCGACTTCTTGTAAAGCGGAAAGTATGTTTGCCACAGAGAACTCCTTTGAAATGATGAAAGAAACTGAAGAGGAACCAGACAGGTATGAGCATGTGAAACTTGTTATCATTTAAGGTGATGTGCTCCGACGACACATTCAGACCGGCGTTGCTAAGAGATTGGGCTTCATTCTTACTGAACGATAGCAGACTTTTGATGATGGTTGTGGTGTATGGGTCTCGCACTCGTTCCACTTCCTTGTTATTTAACTCATAGGTCATTGATTCAAACAGAGCTGCTCCTCCATTATTTGACAGATAACAAGCACCAGTGGCATTTTGGATTGCTACAGGTTCCAGAGCACCTTCGATTATTAGAGCTGACTCGGCCAGACATACGAACGCATCTTGTTGGTTGATGGCTATTTCAATTTCATCGCTGTTACCAAACGATTTAGTTGGTGAATAGTAAGAACGCAGCTCTTCTCGATCGATGCCATCATCAAACACGGGTTCTTTGAATATTTCTAGTTTTGACGACATGATAACCCAGGCTTTGCAGGAACTCAATATTATCGGGACGAAGCGTACCCTTTGACGTGTCTGACTCAACTGAATTTGATGTGGTAGATGCACTTGATTTTATATCCTTGAAGACCAACATACTAAGCAACTTTTATAAGTTTTAAGCGAACAGACACCTCTTCACCTTGAAAGTTGACAGGAACTGAATCTTGGTCGACGATGTCGATGCTTATATTGGAAATCTCTTGCTTGTTCACCGGCAAGTAAATTAAATTGTTAGGTTCTATGTCGATTGCGTAGCCAGGATCAACCATCGGAGCAAACTCATACAGCGTATGTGAGGGTTGTCCGTTATAATAGGAACCAGACACAATATTGGTTTCGATGCGAATCTGTCTAACATCCACTATATCAACAGGTAAATCAGATTCATAAAAGGTGTCCGGCTGAAGAACTTGTTTTGAAAAGCCCAACATTCGCCCAATCGAACCATCAAATTCAAAACTGACATTTGTATAACACTTTAGTCTACATTTGATGGTGTTCGGATTAGGTCTCAGAAGCAGAGCCTGTTGCTTTTGTTCGTGTGTTGCTGTAGCACCAACAAGTTCATTTTGAAGTAACTCTTCCAAGTGTGTTATTTCATAAGCACCGGTGGGTATCGTGATGGTTCGCCAACCGGTTCCTTCTTTTACATGAAATTTGTTTTTACCTTCATAGATGTTGGGTATGTTGTTGTAGGTGTGAAAGCCTATCAAGGCAACAGCATAATTACCATCCAAAACAATTGGTGGATGGTAGTCTGACGACAGATGGGAGCTGCGGTCTTTCAACACAAAGGTGTGCGCCATGACTGATACACACAGGCTACTGTTTAAGGCTTTTATTTAAAAATTTTAAACATAAGTGACCACAATTATAAGTATTATATTTCTGATACACATCATGATTGTACATTAAAGTAGAGTTTTTAAGGTAACGCTGCAGCTCAACTGGTGGTTTCAAGTTTCCATATGAGTCAAAGTACACGGCTGTGTCACCACGTTTCTTAACTGCAACCCAATGACTGCCAGGTTCCTTGTTTGTTTGCAAATTCATGATAAGTGATTCATTCTTGCGTGGCCCATTCGATGGCAAAGTATCTCGCATGTATACACCTCTAAAATATGGAATTTTCATTTTACCAGCAAATTTCACAAGGTCTTCATTTGTTAGAGGTCTTGCTGGTAAACATCTTACTCGTTTTTTGGTTTCTGCAGATACAACCCATAACCGGAGCGCTGTTTCTTGAGATACATGCCTGTGCCCAGTCTCTTGCATTTTGGCTTAAATTTCAAGCCACTCCCTCTCCTACCCATCGCGATGGCTTCCATTGTTTTGTTGTGCCGTTCTTCCTCCTCTAGTTTCTGTTTCGCAGACTTGGCATCGTTCACGGCTTTGGCAATACCTGCAGCACCACCACCCAGAGCTCCTAGTGCTGACAGCCCACCAAATATCAGAGGCAACAGCGGAAGGAAGCCTCCACTTTTAGGTATTGGAATAACTCGAGGTTTCTGCACATTCTTACGCCCACCAATGTTTCTAACGATTGTATGAGCTATATCAAATACGGCGTTCGCTGTTGGAATAAGATTTCTATCTTTTATAACTTCCTCAATCAGACTTAGTATGTTTTTAAAGGGAACCTTCTTCTTTGGCTTCGAGTTGATTACATAAAACCCCTCATTAAGTTTTCTGTTAACTTTCATGGTGTTTGTAACGCCTCGCAACGTTTCAGCAAAACCTGTATCTGTCTTTGTTAATAACAGCCCTCACTCTGTGACACCAACATGCATACTGACTGGGTGTCTCACTTGCATTCATATATATACACACCCAAATAAAATATAGTTTAGTTTAAGTTAAGATGCGTACCAGCAAACACGCTTCTGCCTTACCCATTACAAATATAGACGATGTTGTTACGGACACAGCTCAACAACAACTGAGGCATGGTCCTCTCTTTCCAAACACCGTTCGCTGTATCATATGTGGTCCCAGTGGGTGTGGTAAAACTAATGTCATGCTGAGTTTGTTGTTTGAAGCAAACGGTTTAAAATTTGATAACGTGTATGTGTATTCAAAGTCTCTGTATCAACCGAAATACAAGATGTTAAAGGAGGTGATGAATGCCACAAAAGGTGTTGGTTACTATCCTTATCGAGAAAACGATGAAATATTAGATCCGGAAGATGCCAAGGACAACTCTGTGTTTATATTTGATGATGTAGCTTGTGACAAACAAGATAAAATAAGAGCATACTTCAGTATGGGCAGACATAAGAATATTGATTCATTCTATCTCTGTCAAACATATACACGAATACCCAAACATCTGGTACGTGACAACACCAATGTTATTGTGTTATTCAAGCAAGATGAAACCAATTTAAAACATGTGTACGACGATCATGTGACCACCGATATGGACTTTAAACAATTTAAAACTATCTGCCACCAATGCTGGAAAGATAATAAGTATGTTGTGTTGGTGATTGTGAAGGAAAACGATGTACACAAAGGTCGATATAGAAAAGGATTCGATAGATATATATTATTCTAACAAACGATGATAGACAGGACAGTCAGCTGTCTAACACAGGTGTCTAACACAGATGTCATACAAGTGTCTAACACAGCTGTCATACAGCTGTCATACAGCTGTCTAACACAGCTGTCTAACACAGCTGTCTAACACAGCTGTCTAACACAGCTGTCTAACACAGCTGTCTAACACAGCTGTCTAACACAGCTGTCTAACACAGCTGTCTAACAAGACAGCCAGACATCGTGATAAATAAGAAGGCATGTACCATGAAGGAGTCAGTATATGTTAAACCACCACACAACCTGTATCGCTCAAACAAATTATTAGACCAGCTGGTAATACCGACCAGTTGTAGCACAATGGAAGTGTTGGGTAAGGAAGAGCGAAAAGTTAAGAAAAGGATTTTACAACTTGCTGACAATATTCGAAAAAAACATTTAATGCTTAAACTTAACAGAGCCGAGAATGATGATGCTCTGCAACGTTTATATAAACCACTTGTTGAGCCCCTAAGTGAAATATCTAAAAACACAGCAGCACAGCAGCAGCAGCAGCCCCAGCAACAACCAAAGGCTGAACAAATCAAAGAAGAAGTGGTACCAGAAACGAAACCCCAAGTACAGTTCCTTAAAGACCATGAAGTTTTTGAAGCTGAACCTAGGGAAGAGGCTGAGGAGACAAGTTCCGATGAGGATATCCCAACATTTGAAGAGCTTGAGGCAGATCTACAAACTGTCACATCCAACCCTGCATATCAAGAATTTTTGGAGCAATATCCTGAACGAGTTCGATATTATGTAGACAAGTATTTTACTGAACCACCAAGGCTCGCTACCATTGATCAAACGTATGGTGCTCGCTACGCTAAAGATACCGGTAGCTGGAGTCTTGGCAATAAACACTTGGATTTTACTGATAATGACATTCGACTAGGTCAACGGAGATATCCGCAAACACAAGGTCTGCTAGAATTGATATTTATGAAAACACCTAGAGGGTATACCTATGACGATCTTCAACACTATAGAGATATTCTAGAAGCAACTAGTGTGCATAAAATGAACTATGATCCTAACGCACGAACCAAGGGTTGTTCCTCTGAAAAGTACCTGACTCTAATAAAACCGGTGATAAATCCACGAGGTCGTAGATCCTCAACTCCTCAAGGTTTTGGTTACGACACACATCATAACGCAGAACAAAAAACTGAACCTAGAGCTCAGAATGTAAGCAGCAACACTAACAACTATATGCTACAAAATAACAAACAAATAGAATATGTCTATTGGGATGACATAAATGAGCTGGTTGATAGACTTAGACTTTTAGTAGCTTCCCAGGCTGCTGGTAATAATGCTCATAACAATGAAATTCAGTCAATCATTGAAGAACTGAAGGAGGTTGGTGTTATCGCCTAGTATACCTACATATATCAAAGATATACCTACCTTAGTGCTTAGTATAAAAATGTCTATCGATAAGTTCGGACGTTCCCAATCCAATAAAGGTTCTAAGTTTAAAATTATTGAAAGAGAGATTTTCCCAAGAACTACTAGTGGTGATTTTGATTTGCAAAGCCATAGATTGTGTAACATAGCTGATCCAGTCGATGCAACAGATGGTGTAAATAAAAAATTTGTTGATGTATGGATAGACGACTATCAGAAGAACAAAGATGAGGTAACACAAAGAATCATTGCCATACTACTTGAAGCTGTACACAAACCTGAGTTGGAAGATTTAAAAAACGAATTTGAAAATAAATTGAAAATTTTAGCTAAGAACATAACTGCTCAAGTTTTAAAAGATGTTGATGTATTAAAGAATAATAAGCTAAAGAATAAGCTGGGAGAAATAGACAGCAAACTAAAAGATTTACATGATAAGTGGATACTTTTAAATCCAACATCGCCATGAAACAAACAGACATCTATCTGGTTGAACGCATCTTGAGGAAGAAAGGCAAGCAGCTCTATGTAAAATGGCTGGGTTTTGATAAATCTCAGAATTCTTGGATAAATTCAGATGATGTTAAATAAGCTTATATATTTAATGTATTAATGTACTTAGAATAAAATAAAAGTCTTTATTAAAATAATGTTATTTTATTTTTTCATCTGGTTACATACAATTAAGCTAAGTGAACAATTACAATTTATATCGTAAATCAATAATATCCTGAATAAACTTCTCCTGAGGTACATCTGCTATCTGTAGATCGTTTCTCTTCGCCTTGAGGTATTCGACTTCGGTCTTTATTCTGTTAAAGAGATTTACAGAATTTGGATCATACAACATGTTTAAAACTACTTCGGAATCAGGGTGTTTATTTTTAAAGTTCTTGACAGCTCTTTTAAAACTTTTCTTCTGAGTCCTTACAGCATGATATGGATAGGTAGTATCCTTCTCATTTCTTGAAAGCAAACCAAAAACACAAAGTTTTCCAGGGTTGCTTGGTTTTGGAGATATATCTTCTAAATGTTCTGTGATTTTAGCATTTGTTTCTCGCATACGCTGCACTTCATCATCTATCTCCATTAATTTCACTTCAATTTCTTTGAGGTTATCCTTGTATTTTTGATTAAATTCACTTACGAAAAAATCAAAAATAATTTGGTTGCACTTTTCATAGAAACTATTGGATATCCAACAAGCCAAATTTAATATCAAATCTTTACAGACATATGTACCAGATATCAAGTTGTTTTCAGTCTGTGTTCCACCAAAGTCCACCAAGTATGTAGCGGTTGTAGGTGTTAGTTGAGATGTTGCTTCCAGCACATCTAGGGGGCCGGAATTCCGGCCCCCTAGATGTGACTCTAAGTGGACATCTTCGGTTGAAATATTAAGGTAATCGGTATTCTGGCTACCTAAATGTTTCTTCGCCTGACCGTTGTAATAGGTAATCAACTCTTTAGTTTTCTTATTTTCCAACCAATGTCTGAATCTTTTCTCACCATCTTTACACAGCTTAGTCGCATTAAAATAACCAGTGTTTTTATCAATAATTAATTGAAAGTCTGCAAATAAACCATACCAGAAGTTGTCTTTAATTTGCTGGTAGCACACATCATTTAATGTAGCCATTTTAAACACACTACTGAGCACTTGGATACGTTAGAGTTAACTGAAGCACGTCTTACCTCTACGATAACTAAATTTTGAATGAGTTTAACAGTGTGTAGTGAACAATTTACATGGATGATGTCATCCTTTCGGTTTGTACTAGACAAGCTCAAACACGAGTAATGGGGGTGATTGAACAGATATAACACAAGATAACATTCACCAAAGTCATCAACTGACACGTTATTTACCCTAAGCGGGCCTCTCTCTTGCGTATATTAAACAGATACACAGACAAGTTCAAACACAAATAATGGGGTGATGTCATTCAACGGAAATTACACTAGATAACAACCGTACAGACAAAACTCAAACAGGTTTGTGGAACAGGTTTGTGGATGATGTCATACTTCTAACGGCTGTATTCTAGACAAGCTCAAACACGAATACCATTTACCCATCAAGGGGCCCCCTACAGTATGTTTCTGAACTTCCTTCTTTTGTTTGCTAACGACCTCTGTGTGTTATTTTTAAATAAGTCTTCAACCATCTTTATCAGCGAAAGGCACCATCTTTAAGAAAGAAAGCCGCCATTTTTTATAATGTCAGCTTAAGGTATCACAGGCTTCCATCTTTCATTCCGCCATTTTGGTTCTTCCGTTTTGGTTCCGCCTCTAATATTAAACATTATTTTGTAAATCATCCATTTGTCTAATAATAAACTTTAATTCTATTACATGTATGGTTTGTAATTAAAAGTCGTATATATATATATATATACCAACCTAAAACAATAAATTAACAAGCGTCTGCTTAGCTTAACGGGTAGCATCGTTGCCTCCCATCTGAATGCCCCGGGTTCGAAACTCACCTGCACCAAATGGTTTTTTTCAAAATATAATAATTTGAAGTAATAGGTTAGACACTTATGTGATTGTCTGGCACAAGTCATGTGACGTCACTGTCAAAGACAGGTCAATGACCTTAGAATGTTTACATAACAAGACTAAATGTGACTGTCTGGCCCAGGGCGTGGCTGGGCGCCGGGGCTGGCGCCGGGGCTTGGCGCCGGGGGCCGGGGCGTGGCTAGGCGCCGGGGCCGGGGCAGGCGCCGGGGCAGGCGCCAGGGCAGGCGCCAGTGCAGGCGCCTGCGTCAGGGTAGGCGCCAGGGCGTGGCGCCGGCGCCGGGGCAAGCGCCAGGGCGTGGCTAGGCGCCGGCGCCAGGGCGTGGCGCCAGGGCGTGGCGCCGGCGCCAGGGCGTGGCGCCGGCGCCGTGACGTCACTTCCTGTGACGTCACTGTCTGCTCAAAGTGTTGGTTTTAGGTGTAAGTATGTAGCGGTTGTAGGTGTTAGTTGAGATGTTGCTTCCAGCACATCTAGGGGGCCGGAATTCCGGCCCCCTAGATGTGACTCTAAGTGGACACCTTCGGTTGAAATATTAAGGGTATCGGTATTGATTGGTACATAGACTGTTTCTTTAGCTGACCGTTGTAATAGATAATCAACTCTTTTAGTTTTCTTATTTTCCAGCCAATGTCTGAATCTTTTCTCACCATTTTTACACAGCTTAGTCGCATTAAAATAACCAGTGTTCTTATCGATAATTAGGTGAAAGTCTCCAAATAAACCATACCATACCATACCATCTATACCTACTACACAAGAGAGAGTGTGTTGGTTTTAGGTGTTAACACAGCTTGTTCTGACTTACTTAAATATTATATTTCTTCTGTTCAACAAGACGATTATTTTGATGTGTCACACATGTATGTAGCTCTAAGAATAGCTATACCGGAAGTGTCTACCCGGAAGTAACATTTTTTATTGAATATGTTTTATAGAGTTTGCTTTGCTGAACAGCGTGCATGTGTTGGTTCCAGCGTACATCTCACGGATCTTCCGCGATAAGGGTTTAAAGTTTTTTATCTCATTTTCTTGTAGACCTTGTTACGAAACGATATATTTTTAAAGTCGGTTCATTTCTATCACTTGTCGTTGAAAAGATACAAGGATTTAAAGTTTAGACCGGAAGTGGCCATTTTATTGTATATTCCAATTTGATTTGGCCTCCTTAACACCGTGCATGTGTTGGTTCTCTCGTACATCTCACGGATCTTCCGCGATAAGGGTTTAAAGTTTTTTATCTCATTTTCTTGTAGACCTTGTTACGAAACGATATATTTTTAAAGTCGGTTCATTTCTATCACTTGTCGTTGAAAAGATACAAGGATTTAAAGTTTAGACCGGAAGTGGTCATTTTATTGTATATTCCAATTTGATTTGGCCTCCTGAACACCGTGCATGTGTTGGTTCTCTCGTACATCTCACGGATCTTCCGCGATAAGGGTTTAAAGTTTTTTATCTCATTTTCTTGTAGAGCTTGTTATGAAACATACATTTTTGAAGTTAGTTCATTTCTATCACTTTCCGCTGAAAAGATACAAGGATTTAAAGTTTAGACCGGAAGTGGCCATTTTATTGTATATTCCAATTTGATTTGGCCTCCTTAACACCGTGCATGTGTTGGTTCCAGCGTACATCTCACGGATCTTCCGCGATAAGGGTTTAAAGTTTTTTTATCTCAGTTTCTTGTAGAGCTTGTTACGAAACGATACATTTTTAAAGTCGGTTCATTTCTATCACTTGTCGTTGAAAAGATACAAGGATTTAAAGTTTAGACCGGAAGTGGCCATTTTATTGTATATTCCAATTTGATTTGGCCTCCTTAACACCGTGCATGTATTGGTTCCATCGTACATCTCACGGATCTTCCGAGTCTTCGACCAATACCATTATTCTCGCTTATCAACCTTCACTCTCATTTGTCGGCAATACCATTATTCTCGCTTATCAACCTCACTCTCATTTGTCGGCTAGGTTGGGGTGACGTATCTTTAAATAATGGAGTCTTCAACCATCTTTATCAACAAAAGGCACCATCTTTAAGAACGAAAGCCGCCATTCTTTATCAGCGAAAGCCGCCATTTTTATAATGTCAGGGATGTCAGCTTAAGGTATCACAGGCTTCCATCTTTCATTCCGCCATTTTCCGCCATTTTGGTTCCTCCGTTTTGGTTCCGCCTCTAATATTAAACATTATTTTGTAAATCATCCATTTGTCTACTAATAAACTTTAATTATGTTACATGTATGGTTTGTAAGGTATCACAGGCTTCCATCTTTCATTCCGCCATTTTCCTCCGTTTTGGTTCAGCAGCCTCTAATATTAAACATTATTTTGTAAATCATCCATTTGTCTAATAATAAACTTTAATTATGTTACATGTATGGTTTGTTTGTAGTCGTATATATATATACCAACCTAAAACAATAAATTAATAAGCGTCTGCTTAGCTCAACGGGTAGCATCGTTGCCTCCCATCTGAATGCCCCGGGTTCGAAACTCACCTGCACCAAATGGTTTTTTTCAAAATATAATAATTTGAAGTAATAGGTTAGACACTTTGGAATGTTTGCATGTGACTGTCTGGCCCAAGTCGTGTGACGTCACAGTTTCCTAGACAGGTCAATGGCCTTAGGAATAACACGGCTAAATGTAAATGTGACTGTCTGGATGTGATTGTCTGGCACAAGTCGTGTGACGTCACAGTTTCCTAGACAGGTCAATGACCTTAGGAACGGGGCCGGGGCAGGCGCCGGGGCAGGCGCCAGGGCAGGCGCCAGGGCGTGGCTAGGCGCCAGGGCGTGGCAGGCGCCAGGGCGTGGCGCCGGCGCCAGGGCGTGGCGCCAGGGCGTGGCGCCGGCGCCAGGGCGTGGCGCCGGCGCCAGGGCGTGGCGCCGGCGCCGTGACGTCACTTCCTGTGACGTCACTGTCTGCTCAAAGTGCCGCATTACCTACTTATATATATATATATATATATATATATATATATATATATATATATATATATATATATATGGATCTGAGTGATAACGAAAAAGATACTAAACAAATTTGAACGAAACTTTGCACGCATCTTCATTGTGTTAAGACCGCCAACGAGCTCGTAAATCAACTATAACGGACATTTTTTCCCAAACATTAACAAAAATACTTTTGAATACGCTATATTTAGAATTTACATGTTGTTATAAATGGTGTAAATAAACCTCTGTTCTGAATTTTAAGCAATTTGGTTCACAAGATTTGCAGTTTTCTTCAAATTACAAATAACATCTGAAAGACAAGACTTGAAACGACGCACTTGCTACGTCCAGACATTTTATTATTGTTCTCTGATTATCATCGTGTCATCATGAATATAAAAAAACACTGGATCATCCAGTGCCATGAAAACATTGGAATTAAAATTCTCTTCTGCGATATTAAATATGTCACTTCAGGTAAGTAACAATCTCTCAGAAATTATGCTATTTAGGTATAGTACAAAGTTAATAGAGGTTTCTGAGCTATGTATGTAGAACACTTTGGCGTAGAATATATATCCATTTGAAAAAATCAAGTTACACTCCCTTGAATTTCCATATTTTGCCAGGCTATAAACACATACCCTGTATAAAAAATAGATTTTCATTCCAATGGTTTTGTAAGACATAGTTACCAGTAATCTGTTGTTCGAAGACATATTTTCTAGATTTACACTTTACAAAGATACATCAAATTATAAAAAGAGCTGCGGTAACGAATATTTTTCGAAAATCGCTAATATTTCAAAAACTAATAACGCTAGGTGTAGAGAGTACTACATAAAATATATTCCAAAGTTTATCTCCATTCGAAAAATGCAAAAATACACTATTTCTTTTAAAATAACGAAGTTGGTGACGACTTCTGGTATAACCGGAAGTGCTAGAGTAGTGCAATTATTTTAATATGAATGATAATATCGTATAATGGCCGAATACAAATTTTCAGCTCTCAGATCGGATGAGAAGGTCATAAACTTTTAATGAGCGCTTCTCAGTAATCACCCTGTATATATAAACCTATATAAAAATTGAAACTGACCCTGGGATACGTGTTCCAGGGGGGCTATTTTTAAAAAATTAGAAGTCATGACCTCATCCTACAAAATTCATTAAAACTGCATCATATCTCAAGAATTAGATGTCATAGAAAATTAAGTTTTAATATTAGTAGAGGCTTTATGCAAAATAAAATTGACTTTTCTCCGGAAATGTTATTTTTATGCGGAACCTTGTAAACAGTCTGCATAAAACAGAAAGTGCAAATATAGTACAGGCAATAGATAATTTTTTTCTGCATTAAACTACAGGAGTTATTAATTTTTTTTTTGATAGATAGATTCAGAATTACGTACTGAATGTAAAAATACAAAATCCTTACAAATTAGGAGGGCGAAAGTGCCGCCATTTTGAGAAAAACCCTTTCGAGTTATATCTCCGTAACCGTGCACTTTAGACCAAAAATGGTAATGACCTTTATTGTAGATAATTGCATTTTTCATCTTTTTTGTTAATTAATTTTTTTGTATCACTCACCGTTTACAGCTTATACGACTATTAGCATTCATTTATTGACTTTTTTACCCATACCTTTGTTAATAATTGTTTAAAAAATAAAATGCATAAAACTTAACTTTTCAATCGACAAATTTTCTAGAACTTCTACTTAAAACTTTTTTTTCTAAAATTATTATTAGTGCATTTTTTTTAATTCATTAATGAGGAGACCCCGACTTTTGAATTTTGAAAAAAAAAATTGAAATATATATATATATATATATATATATATATATATATATATATATATATAGATATATATATATATATATATATATATATATATATATATAAATAAATAAATATATATATATATATATATATATATATATATATATATATATATATATATATATATATATATATATATATATATATATGTATCACACAGATAACTCAAAAACCAATAGGCCGATTTTAATTAAATTTGGTGGATACCTTCCCCTTGCAAGTGGCTTGGTAAGTTAGTTAGCGCCAAGAAAATCGGCACAGGTTTTCCCGGAAAATTTTGTGTTTTTTTCGAAGAAAAAATCATATCTCCGGAAATAACAAAGTAAGGGCAACAATTTGGTACGCAGGTTTATGTCATTATACGTAAATTATCTACCAAAATTTAGGTCTGTAGGTTCAAAGACAAAACAGTTATAGGCATAGAAACATAAATTGGGGTTTTCCTCAAAACGTCAAAGTCGCGAATTAAAACGTCAAAATTGGCAACGTTTACGCAAAAAACCTGAAACTAATATAAGCTATGAAGTCTTAGCTTCAACCGTCATTCTCTTTCATTTTACTAAAATATTTCCAGAAAAATTTGTCGATTAAAAAGTGCAACATTTAACGCGTTATAACTTTGAAAATATTGATTTTAGAAACAAAAGTTTCAAGCAAAAATTGTAGAAAATTTGTCGATCGAAAAGTTAATTTATAATCATTTTATTTTTTAAACAACTGTTAACAAAAATATAGGTAAAAAAGTCAATAAATGAACGCTAATAGTCATATAAGTTGTAAACGGTGAGTGATACAGAAAAAATATATTTAACAAAAAAGATGTGTAATGCAATTGTCTACAATAAACGTCATTACCATTTTTGGCCTAAAGTGCACGGTTATGGAGATATAGTCCAAAACGGTTTTTCTCAAAATGGCGGCACTTCCGCTTTCCTAATTTGTAAGGATTTTGTGTTTTTACATTCAGTACGTCATTCTGAACCTATCTATCAAAAAAAAAAAACTCCCGTAGTTTAGTGCATTATGGACAAGAGTAACAGGCTCCTATATTGCCTGTACTATTAACTTCCTGCTAGACTAAAATAATGTATTGTGTCTCAGTGTCCTTTAGATTATAATCTTGTTCATTATTGATGTTATTGATATTATACACCTTTCTCTGTACCCACTGTATTGATTAACTTTTCAATGAATGAACTAATCTCAAACGAGGTAAGTACAGACCAATCAATACAGTAACTACTAGTGATAGTGACATAATAGTAGAGCTTGCTTTAGTACACAGGAAGGTCGTTTGAACGGGATAAAATATTTATATCAATCAATACATAAAACTTCAAAGAACGTTGAATTCTCTAACGCTTAATAGTGTCATTTTCAATTGATACACAAAACATGTCAAAGAATTTATAAACTTGTTGCAGTAATAAATCAATACTACAACGCGAATACTGAATGGCTTTCGAATGATTCAACGGAACTTTAAAAGTGTCATTTAGTTGCAGCAGAAATCCTCCCACACGTCGACTGTGGGCTACAGAGCGCAACTGAAAAGTCAATAGTGGTTCAATATCACATTTGACTGAGTTATTAATAGAACGTACTTTTTATCTTTTAATGCATCTATTGATGTTTGATATATGAGGACGAGAATGTTTAAATGTTTATTTAAAATATTAATGTAGAAGCATTGTGTATTTTTCGTTATTTATTATGGACAGAGCTACCCCCGCAAACCCTTGCTCTACCAAAATTTAATTAAACAAGACTAAACGATCCTTTTAGTGAATTTTCTTTTTAAAAATTCACTAATGAGGAGATCGCGACTTTCGAATTTTGAAAAAATTTCTTCAAATGAGCGCTATTTGGGACCCCTGGAACCCAAATCCGAGGTCGGTTTTAGACTTTATATATATATATATATATATATATATATATATATATATATATATATATATATATATATATATATATATATATATATACATATATATATATATATATATATATATATATATATATATATATATATATATATATATATATATATATATATATATATATACACCGCTAACCTAAAACATTATACGCCAATTTTGATAAAATTTGGTGAGTACCTTCCTTTCGCAAGTGGCTTTGATAAGTTCGTTAGCCAGGAAAACCGGACTAGTTTTTCCGGAAAATGTTGCGTTTCATTTTGGAAAATTTTTATATCTCTGAAAATAACAAAGTTAGGGCAACTATATTGGGTGCGAGGGTTTATATCATAAAAAGAAAACCACGCACCAAAATTTGCATCTCTACGTTAAAATAAAAAAAGTTATAAGCTTTTTAGTTTTTATTCTTAAAACGTCAAAAAAGTCGCGATAAAAACGTCAAAATTGACATGTTGTAGATAGAGAATCTACATGGAGGGTTATGCAGCATAAATGTCGTAAAAAGTTAAAAAGCCTTAAGTTTCAGCTACAATCTTCATTGTTCTTTATTTTATTAAATGAGTTGCAGAAAATTAATTTAAAATATACCCTTTATGTGATGCTTTGGTAGCAGTTTCAGTTATTCATTTAATTTTAAGGATTTTTTTTTCAATTTGCCATAGTGGAAGTTTTTTATGGAGAAACGGTGTTGGTAAGTAGTTTCTCCTTTCTATGGACTTTTGTGAGGTGTTTTTTTACAGTTTGTATTTCTAGCTCCGTTGTAGCATGCTTACCTTGCACAGAACCTCAAATTTACTTTAGGTCTCTTACCTGTATTGTGTTGTTGAGATCACAGCATTTTTTCGATGGTTAATGCATAAAGGGGTTCCTCTAACCATGTTTCTGGTTTTTCTTTCAAAAAACGAACAGTACGCTAATCTGCTAATTTACCTATAAATGTTATTAATATTTTTAAAAAACGAAAACAACGCTCGTGCCTCAAATAATTCGTCATTTTAATTTTAAATGAAATTTCCTTCTCCCGTTTCGCATCCGTTTAACACATTGGGCACAGAAAATATAGAAATTTATTTAAAATTGTCATTTATAATTGAAGGAAAATAAAACTTGCTCTAGGTATGTCACACAAAATAGAATAAATTCTAGATTCTAAAACCTACTGTGACTCTATAATAAAACAACGTTAAATGAGACGAAAACCATTTCAGGTTAAGGTATCGAAAAATGTTTAAACAATAAAAAAAGCTTTCGTACTCCAAAAAAAAACAAGATTCTTATAAGGCGTAATAAAATAGCACGGCACCAGAACATGTCATATTCAACTGACAAATTATTTAAATAAATGTCAAATCTACTTTCAAAGTAGCATGTAAATAAGTATTTTGTTTTCTGACATTTGTAATATAAATGAAGGCATGCTCTTCTTACATTCATATTTATTTTTGGCCATCACAATTTTACTCATAGAGTTAGATACAATTTTAGTGACTTTTGGATTTTGAAAAGATTTCTTCAAATGAGCGCGAACTAGGCCCCATAGAACCCATATCCGGGTTAGTTTCAGTTTTTATCTGCTTTCATATATACAGGGTGACGCGTTTCTAAGGTAAAGCTCAATATATCCATTATTATACAAAATATGAGAAAATTTTTTATATATGAATTATACGATGTCTGGAGCTGCAGCATATAAAACTATTTTTACAATCACAGGTGGCCCATAAGTCGCCGGTGATGCATTTTTTTTCCTAATCTAACACGCCTTATATTATTGCATTTTTCATCGAAAGATAATGTTTGTAAAAAAATAAATTCGGGACTCAGCAAGTGCGATATGGTAGCGATTTTTCATAAAATGTTTCTTTTGATAGCTTACTTTACTATTAACCTAAGGTTCGTTGGCCAGGAAACCAGTTTTTTTGGCACATTTTAAATTTATTTTCGGAAGATTTTTGTATATTCTCAAACAATAAAGTTACTTTGATAAAATATGGTACATTGTTTCTCCTATATAGGTTATACTGGTAACCAAATTTGATGCAAGCTTTCTTAAAAAAATATATTTCCTATTAAAAATATTTTTGTGACAATTCTCTAGCATAACGCCCTTGATGCGTCCCGAACGTTTTCTGTAATAAAGCTATAATCACTTCGGTTATTAGAATTGAACAAAATTGTTTGACCTGATCCCTACACGAATCATGTATCCGATTATAAATGTAAATATTTACAAAAATATAGTGTGTATAGGAAGAGTTTTACAAAATCTCAAGCAGAAGGTATGACATTCACTTCTGTTAGAGGTAATTTCAGGTTACATTTATCGTAGATTATTGATTTTTATTTAGTTATAATTCAAGATCTAATGAACCATTTGAGTTCAAATTTGGTAGGTAGGACCACTGATACAATGTGTACGTGCTTGCTATGTAAAAACGGGAACCTGTGATGAGCACTGATAAGTACACTTGGAGAACCCAAATCACCACAACACATATTTCAAAGACCTTACGATCGTTTCGTTGACAACGTCAACGTCATCAGAGGATTACAAGTTCTAAAAAATTTGGGTCCTCCAAGTGTACTTAGTGTACGTGCTTGTAAGGTGCTAGTTTAGTATTTCTAGTAATCAAAAGACATTGAGCTTTCAAGCAGTTTTTGAATTTTTTTGTAAAATATTTGTTTGTGAAAACTGTCTAACGAACTCATCCAAGCTATTAACAAAATGAAGGGAATTGCCAAATTGGTTTCGATTGGTGAAGTATTTTTTGAGTTATCGGTTGGATACACACACACACATACACACATATATATATATATATATATATATATATATATATATATATATATATATATATATATATATATATATATATATATATATATATATATATATATATATATATATATATATATATATATATATATATATATATATATATATAGTATTAAATTTTTGTGACGGTAATAGTGTTATTTATCAAAAAATTTTGGGAAAACCGTCAGTTGTAGAATAAAATTCTTTATTATAGGCCGAGCTTTCGGAAAACTTTATTCCTTTCTCAAGGCTACAACATGGAAAGAAAAAAAAGTTTACAATTTACTTGAGAGAAATATAAAAGTTTAAAATACTTACATATAATGTGAGTTTTACTAAACTAATTATGCAATAACAAACATGAAAAGAAACCCTTTTTATAAATTTGAGTGAAGTCGAAAAGTGCCAAACTGACTATTGTCTAATTGAATTTGTTTTTTGTTTTTGTCTACACTTTTCGACTTCACACAAATTTATAAAAAGGGTTTCTTTTCATGTTTGTTATTGCATAATTAGTTTAGTAGAACTCACATTATATGTAAGTATCTTAAAGTTTTATATTTTTCCCCAGTAAATTGTAACCTTTTTTTCTTTCCATGTTGTGGCCTTGAGAAAGGAATAAATTTTTCCGTAAGCTCGGCCTATAATAAAGAGTTTTATTCTACAACTGACGGCTTTCCCACAATTTTTTGATATATATATATATATATATATATATATATATATATATATATATATATATATATATATATATATAACTGACGTTGGATTTGGATTTTGGGGCCCTACTTCGCGCTCATTTGAAGTAATTTTTCAAAAGTCTCACCATCGGTACATCTCTATTAGTGAATGTTCTTAATGAAAATTCACCAAAACGGTGGTCGTCAAAACACAAATCGACTAAATTTTAATAAATGCATTCCATAATTTTGCCGTTCACCATATATATTTTTCTTTAGTGGACGTTCTAGTCACTAAATTCGCTCAATACTTTCATACAGTAGTTTGGATACACAACAGTCACTTTATAGGGCTACAGTAAACGAAAATCATAGTCATCATTTTACCTAACATTTGCAAGCAAGATGTAGCACACAAAGGCAAAACCTACATATGCGTGAGCATGCCCTCGTGGCATATAACCAAATATTTTTTTAGCAGATGTTATAAAAGAGACACGTACGTGACCGTTCATATCGTGCATACAATTTCAATCTTTCACTCCTTATCACCGACTAATCCAAAGATCGATTAGAAAATTTACATAAAATTCTCGGAAAGGTTATATTCATCATTAATATACGGTTAAATATACCTCTTAAACTAGTTCATCAACATGCAATCCTTTGGTAAACTGCACACTGATTAGATGGGTTGTTTGAACTCATTCCGTGCTAGTTTTATGTCATGTGACTGAAAACTCTGGTTTTCCCTTTTGTATTTGGAATCACTGCCACACACAAACGAATGCAATCAATTCTATGTTAAGCTCTTGCAGGTTGATTGCAGTCATCTATTACTAATTTTTGCCATTATATGCACAAGCATTTGCTTTACGTTTTCTGTGATTCGAGAGACTTACCGTCTTTCCAATGATAAATCAGTTGGACAAATTGCAATGTTTTCTAGGATTAAAATTCATTATAACTATCGTAATGCTCTATTTACCTAAAGGCTTCATTCGCTTAGATAATCTCTTGTGTATTTAGAAAGGTGAAGCTTGCAAATCTGCCTGTCAAAATAAACTCCCTGCATATCAGTGGACACAAAGGCCTAACGAAAATGTCTCTATTCTCATAAAATAAACAACTTTACGGACTGTGTCAACTGAAACAGCTGACTTACACATATATACATAGACATAGTTGACCTTCGTTATAATATATATATATATATATATATATACATATATATATATATATATATATATATATATATATATATATATATATAATGGTTTTATATGTGTATTTATAGTTTAAAATGTATATTATTATTTATATGTATAGTTAATTATATTTTGTGTAATGTGTTTGTAATAATTTGTTAATTTTTATTGTGTAATTATTTTATATTTTTTGCAATTATTAGTGTGATATTTGTAGATTTTTAGATTCCTATATTTGTATTACTGGTATTTTAATGGATATTATGATTTATACTTATGAATCTCAGATTATATATGTTTATAGTTGGGCGCCTTTAAATTTATTTATTTATTAATTATAGGGTTCAATATTATATAAATAAATTTGTAACTCAAATCCTGACACTTTTAGAACACCTATATATATATATATATATATATATATATATATATATATATATATATATATATATATATATATATATATATATATATATATACATATATATCACACCGATAACTCAAAAAATAATGGGCCGATTTTGATTAAATTTGGTGCATACCTTCCTTTTGCAAATGGCTTGGATAAGTTCGTTAGTCAGGAAAATCGGCCCAGGTTTTTCCGGAAAATTTTGTGTTTTCATTCAAAAAAAAATAAAACTCTGAAATTAACAAAGTAAGGGCAACCAAATTTGGTACGCTGGTTTATATCGTTATTGGTGAGCTACCTAGCTCTGTAGGTCAGAAGACAAAAATGTTATGGGCATTTAAAGAAAAATAAATTGGAGTTTTCCTCAAAACTTCAAAGTGACCATTTAAAACGTCAAAATTCGCAAAATTTAGGCAAAGAACTTGAATCTAGTACTGGCTATTGAAAGAAAATGTATCAAGAAGAATGTTTTACAAACCTTGAAGTCTTGGTTTCAACCGTTATTGTCCTTCATTTTACTAAAATATTTCCAGAAA
Source organism: Tillus elongatus (assembly GCA_964006375.1). NCBI lineage: Eukaryota > Metazoa > Arthropoda > Insecta > Coleoptera > Cleridae > Tillus > Tillus elongatus. Next base: position 40,968,501 of record OZ023266.1, read on the forward strand.
ATTCATTTCAAATAAACCCTTTCTCTGATGCTTGGCAGTAGCCTTAGCTATAGAGTTTATCGTATAATGGTATATAATTTTTGTCAAATTTTCGTAAAAATTCAATAAAGCCCAATATATTCCTTATTATACAAGATATGAGAAAATATTTTATACATTAATTATAGGGTGTCGTGAGCTACATCTTGAAAAATTATTTCTACAATCACAGGCTGGCCCATAAGTCGTTGGTGATACAAAAAAAATTTTTTTTAGTCGAAGACGCCTTATGTTTTTGTATTTTCTATCGAAATATAATGCATGTTTGTAAGTTAAGAAATTCTGGACGCAGCAAGTGCGTTATGGTAGCGAATTTTGATTAAATGCTTCATATTTGAAAAGCTCAATTTGCTATTAAACTATAAGGTTGACCAAGAAACGGATTTTTTCGGTTACACTTTAAGTTTACTTTCGGAATTTTTTGTACGTTTTCAAACAATAAAGTTATTTTGATGAAACATGGCACATTGTTTTTACTATATATGTTATACTGGTAATCAAATTTGATGCCTGCTTTCTGAAAAAAAAAAACACATATTTGCTATTAAAAAACATTTTAATGAAAATTCACTACCATAACGCACTTGCTGCGCCCCGTAGTTTGTTTTTTTTAGTTTAATTTGTTTCCTTCTTACTTGTAACCTCAGCTTAATGTAGACTCTATTCTTCAGGGATTAACTGGGGTAAAATGAAAATTCTTACCTTCAAACCTTTTATCTAAAGTTTCTGTAAAGTTTTATTAAAATTATGTACCCTGATATGGAATGAAACCTCAAAATATTTCAAGTTAATAACCTGATTACTGTTAATAAGAGTTTTCCACTTAAACCAATTATTAAACAATTTAAACAATTTTATCTAGCATTTAACATTTATTAATTTTTTATTGGATCCTCTAGTTTATATTGGCCATTGAATTTTAATAAATACTTAAAAGTTTTTAGTTTGCAGTTCGAACCGACTTTAATTAAAATTTTCTTTCCATACTTTTCTGCAAAATTGTTATTCTGTTCCTATGACAACGGGTTCTGTTGTTAACATTGCTGTTTGAATTGTAACGATATTCTCGAGAGGATATCGCAGCGACATCTATTGATATTATTTTTAATTTCTTTATTGAACGGGTTAAATTCTTCTTCTTTTAGATTCTTGACTTAAATGACCTTAAGTCTTTGTAAATTTTTTATTGACAATTGTGATACCTGTTTGAGTAGTTTCAGTTTGAAGTTGCAACAATTAGATTTATCTCAACCGTGTTATAAATACCTTGTGGTCAGTAACGGGTTTTGTTGTTACGTACTGTTTACACTCTATTATTTGCTGGAGAGGTTATTCTTTGTTTTGAACACATGTGCACCAATAATGCCGACTTTACACTGGACTTTTAAAGCACTTTGACGGGACATTTCGCACGTTTTTATTATAATTTTTGGTAGAATACTACAATGGATGATTTAAACGTGATGTTCGCCTGCCCTGTACAAACCGTTCTCTCCTAGTGTTGATAATGCCGGATGTCGTCTTCATTCTTGCCGCCAATCCAGTTTCATTATTTGCAAATATGCAAATGGTTATGTCACCTGATCCAATAAATGCAGTTTATTTTCACATTAGCCAACAACAATTACTTCCCTTGGAGTTCATGAATTTTTACATCTACTGCTTGATTCAAGGTTAGTAAAAAACTATGTTCATAATAAACGGCAAGTTCAAACTTTATAATTCGCTGTATACACTATAGTTAACCTAAAACATTGTTTGCATTTTCTTAAATTACTTATTCAGTCCGTTGTACATTTTGCTTATCACTTACTACTGTCTTTGTTTATATATATATTGAAGCTTAATAAGTACAATTAGTTTTTACAAGTAAATATTTTATTGTGACGATCGGAAATATATAATTTTAAATTTTCAACTCAATGTCAAACTGCCTTAAGCTTTTTATCATAGCTATATATATATATATATATATATATATATATATATATATATATATATATATATATATATATATATATATATATATGTATGTATATATATATATATATATATATATATATATATATATATATATATATATATATATATATATATATATATATATATATATATTATAACTACAAAAAAACCATTGTGCTATTTTCAAATAATACATAAAATCCTTGTCTAAATATCAAGGAAGAGATAAAAAATCAATGTTTTTTCTAACACCCTGTATATCTTCGGCTTTTAGACTGAAATAAATTTGGCCAGATCGGACTAGATTGATTCTGCTGCACATCTGTGCCCCTGGACATGTCCTGTATCAGTAGAATGAATTGCTAAGAAATATCAAGTTAATGAAAAAATATATATATAACGAGCAGGGAATTCCAATAGTTCTTATGTCTAATGAACCAGGAAACAACAGCACGGTGCTTGACAAGTGTAAGCCTGAGAGAACTTGAGATTCCACTATTGTATTTGGGTCACCAAAGTATTCCTTTTCTAGGCTGCTAACACTTCCCACAACTTGGAGAAGTTTCTTTTGAGATTCGTTAGGTGAAAAGACTTTTAATTAATAAGCCTGCGACGGAATTATCACCAACCCACAAGTAGTTCAGGACTCTAGTATTCTCATTCACTAAAAGTACATTTAGCGGATCTACTAGCTTAATAACTTCATAGCGATTAATATTTAAAGGTTCTACTCATCAAGATGACAATTAAAACTTGTTAGGTTTTATCTCAAACTGACTCTTACAATGTGACCCTATTTCGATTTTATACTGATTGTAGATTTAATTAACACTTTAGTCATTTTAGTTACCATAGAAGTATACAAGCTTTTATTTGAAAACTAGAAGGTTACATTTCTTAGCAACACATCTTGTTTCTTGTTTTAAAAACTATTGTAAAATTCACTTTGTTTAGATTCTTAAAAAAGTCAAAACTTATATATATATATATATATATATATATATATATATATATATATATATATATATATATAAAGATATTAAAATTTAAACTGACCTTGGACCCTAAGGGTCCTTATTGGTGCCCATTTGTAAAAAACTTCTGAATGTGCATAAATTGTGGTATATGGTCTAAAGCAAATCTTTTTACATGAAAATTCGGGTGAAATCGCTGGCCTCACCTCCGCCGTACGTCAATTCCATTTACTCATTATAAGATATTAAATATAACTTGAAATTTCTGATGATCCATGGTAGGTTTTCTTCTAAGATGCCTGTTCACAACAGTACAATTTTGAGACCAGATTATCTTATCGTCCACTGTGATCCAGGGACTAACTAAAAGAATAGGCCCATGGTAACTCCTGCCTGTTGTACGAGGCAACTAATCGGACTCAAGCAGGTGGTAGTGGAATTTTCCTTTACGTGACAGTAAAGGATTTTTTCACGCCCGAGGAGGTAACACCCCATATTTCAAGGGGCCGGTGAAGTCCCAACGGACGTTTCCGGTTCTGGTGTATGAGTCGGTTTCCCTTATAAGCAAAAATGATGATGGCTCCTCCTTGTACTAAAGATTCCGGAGGTAAAATACCCCTCCATTCGGATCTCCTGGAGAGGGGTGTACAGGGGGCGCCAGCATCAAGATTTAACATATCCTTCTCGAATATATGTGGCCTAAATTTTTACCTAAACTCCGTCCACCATTTCCTCCAGGCTAAAAGGCCCCAACTTCTCTTTCTCACCGAAACCCAAATCAGTGTCAAAACAGCCACTAATCACCTTAATTTCCCGGGGTATGAGCTCCTTACTTCCTTTAGATTACATGTAAACGTGTGCGCAAATCTTCGCAGCAATCTACCCTGCACCAGACTCCCCAACTTAGAAGTTGGAAGAAAAGGCATACTATAGATAAAACTCTCTCTCAGGGCTGCAACTAAATTCATCTGTTGCATTTACCAGTCACCTTCTGACAATAACTTGGTGCAGCTGTTTGACTACCTTTCTGAAAAAATCTTATTTCTAAATATCTTTCGTCCGAGGTCACTATGCTTGGTGACGTCAATGTCCATAATAAGGAATGGCTAGAATTATTTATTCCACGTACACAGAAAACCTCTTCAGTCAGCTAAAAGCCCTGGTTCCCTAAATCATGTGACAAGGCCAGACTTGAGAAGGTCAAAACTCACAAAACGCTTCTACACAATCCCAATCAAGTAAACAGTCAAGCATTTAACGACGCAAGAAACCGCCATGTCCGCATATTTCTGAGGCAAAAAACTCGTTTAATAACCACATCAAAAACAAAGTCCTCTTAAGCTCCAACGGCGGCAAACCCTTCTGAACTCTTGCTAAATCTATTGGGAATAATTTCTGCAAGAGCACGTTCCCACCTCTTGTCTCGGGGGATGAAATTGTTTCTACCGCCCTGGGCAAGGCTGAACTTTTTGCCTCGTTGTTCGCCGGCAATTATACTCTCAGCCCACCTCCAAATGTTCAACCACCAACAGCCACAATGTCGCGCATAAAATTACGGATATCATTTTCAAAATTAAAATGGTACGAAAGATGCTCTCTTCTCTTAATACCAGAAAAGCCTCTGGCCCTGACGAGATCCCAGCAATTGTTCTCAAAAAATGCGCACCAGAACTTGCTCCTGTCCTGGCTCGTCTGTTTCAGATATCTTACAATAGAGGCATATTCCCTAGAAACTTAAAAACTGCTCGAATACAACCCGTCCCGAAGAAAGGATTCAAAGCGCTTCCTAGCAACTACAGACCTATTTCTCTCCTTTCAGTCGTCTCTAAAGTGAAGGAAAGGTATATAAGCACCGAATTACTTAAATTTCTTGAAAAACAAGTCTAATCTACGACAGGCAGTATGGATTTTGTCATCGCAAATAGACTGCCGACCTCCTTTCCTCTGTCACCCATTCTTGGAACAAGTTTATGGAACTACACGGTGAATCTTAGATTGTCGCTCTAGACATATCCAAAGCATTCGACCAGGTCGGCCACGCAGCGCTGCTTAATAAACATCCGGCCTATGGCCTACCACCAAAACTATCTACCTGGACAGCAAGTTTCCTCTCCAACCGGAGCATTTCTGTTGCAGTGGATGGCCATTCCTCTAAACTGTATCCAATTAATGCAGGAGTCCCTCAAGGTTCAGCTTTAGCCCCTCCTTTGTTTTTTCTCCACATCAATGACCTCCTTTCTAGAACATCCAACCCAGTTCACAGTTACGCGAAGGACAGCACCCTCCACTCAAATATACAATATTCTAAGCCTGTCTCTTTAGCCCAATTAGATGAGGATCGCAGACTCATGGAGGGTTCTGTCTCCGTGGATCTCCAAAAAATATTAGACCGGGGAAGTAGAAATCTTGTACAATTCAACCCCACCAGATCTCAGTCTTGATTTCTTTCTCATAAGAGATACACCAGCCCTAGACCCTTCACAATTAACAACCAAGTTATTCAAAGTAATGAGTCCTTTTCACTTGTTGGCATTTCTGTGGATCAAATTTTGAATTATCACCAACATGTCACATCAATTGCCGAAGCGTCTGCTAAGAAATTAGGTTTCGCAAATACTTTTCACCAGCTAATCTGTATACCTTATATACTTCACAAATAAGGCCAAACCTCGAATACTGTTCCCACATCTGGGGTGCAGCTGCCGCTCCTACACGCGCTATCCGGGACTCTATTCAAAATAGAGCTATGCGTCTCATCGGCGACCCTACCATAACCCAAAGGTTGACATCCCTTGCCCAGCGACGTGCAGTTGGTGACCTCTCTCTCTTTTATAGATATCTGCACGGGCACTGCTCAGATGAGCTTTCGTCCATAGTTCCTCCACATGCTGCCCCCAACAGATCTACCAGAGGAACAGAGCGAATGCACTCTTTTACTGTCCAGGTCACCAAACATAGAACATCTTGTTATGCCCGCTCTTTTGTCCCGAGGACTTCCAAGGTGTGGAATTTCTTGCCGGCACATGTTTTTGCTTCTCCTCCGAACCTCCAAACCTTCAAGTCCAGAATTAACAAGTTGCCTCTTTCCTCCTTGTCGACGCCCACGGTACGATATTATTTAGGCTGTAAGCCCTCGTGGTGTGTTGTTAATATATATATATATATATATATATATATATATATATATATATATATATATATATATATATATATATATATATGTATGTATGTATGTATAAACAAAAAACGTTAGCTTGATAGGGAAAAATTCTGAAATAACTAGCAACTAAACATTGTTTTTATAGTGGATTTTCGGACAATCTTTTGTTTAGGACGTCTCTTGTCTTCGATTATCCGAAAATATACAATAAAATATTTTTTAAATTTTTAATTGGCTCAGTTTATTAATCCTCTGATGAAGCTTGGTGAAACAAAACAGGTCTTAAAATCTATTATAGTTAATTAATAGAAGATTAAAGAATGAGCACTGAAAATACTAGTAATGTACGATTTTCGTATTATATATATTTAGAAGTAACATTAGGTAAAAAACGTCTGGAATTGTATAGGGAAAGGGTTGGACAAAAGTTTTTATCAAAATCGTTAGTCTCGTAAAATCCCTGGTGTTGCTTTGTGTTAAACTATGAAATTTACTATAGCCACCGTTGAATGTTAATAACCTAAAAGGATTTACTGTATCCCACATCGTGTTTTGTGCTCTCTGGAGACAAAATTATTCTCTCTATCCACCTAGAGATACCAACTGTATCAGAAGTTTTAAAGCCATTTGAACAAGCTGCGCTTAAATTATACTACACAGTGCGGTGATTTGGCCGACCTTTTTGGATCACATTTTAACAATCTCCACTGTCCCACTTTTTAGACTATTAATTTAAACCTACATGCATATTGATGAATAATGTCAAAAGCGCCTTTGCAAAGCGCATTTCGAACAAAGCTTTGAATATTGTTGTGGATTTAAACTACGTTTTTTGTTCTATTCATAATTTACTGTGTATTTGAGGTATGCAAGTATACAATGAGATCGAATGAAGTCGTACTTTTATACATATACAAGGTGAGTTTCTTGGCTACATCTCTAAATTTTGTACATTTTTTTTTCTGGGCGCGCCTATTGCCCTCTATACACGCCATCATCTATAAATAATGCCGTTTATTCAGGGTGGATTATGTTTGCCTGGTAGCACTTCAGTTTCCAATTTTAAATGGAAAATACTATATATTATTGCACATTAGATCACTTGCTTAATTTTAATGTAACCTAATGAAGTACCACATGTCTCATCTTTATCTGTTTTCGAGGTATAGCCATTTGAAGAAAAAATTGCAGTATGCAGGTGTTCAAAAAATTAACTATCTAACTTAGTGATCATAAGGGCTATAGATATAATATTTCTATTAACCCTTTATAAGATTGATTATTTTTCTCTAGCTGTTACATCTCACTTGATCAACATGGTCTCATACCAAAGGGCTCCACTTGTGCACACCTTCTTTAGACTACGTAATACATCTAGGATGTTCTTGATAAAAAAGTCGGGTGGATGTAATTCAAACCAATTTCTCAAAGGCTTTTGATACGATCAGTCATAATATAATTTTGTCCAAGTTGGATCTAATGGGCTGTTCCTCTCCACTGCTTCAAATTTGTGGGCGATATCTGTGGTGCAGAAACTTTATCTTTTTGGGTCATATCTATCGAGCACTAAGCAGTATGATGGGCATAGGGGACATCGTACCTGGTAGTATAGTGCACCTCGGATGTACCTCAGGGGTCAAATCTGGGACCTCTTCTATCACTAATAGTTATCAACGACCTGCCCTATGATCTTCCGCGTAATGGGCCTCTCTTTGCTGGCGACCTTAAATTGTACGAAGTGTACGAAATCGTTCTGTTCAGGATTGCTGTGCCCTTCAGGCAGACATTGGCAGGATGTACGCGTGATGTAATCGGAATCTTCTTAACATGAACATATCTAAGTGCAAGGTAATGAGTTTTCCAGGCCCACCTATTTTTTCTATACGTACTCAGATGTCATTACGCAACGTTACAGCGACACAGTGACATATTCGACCCACAGCCTTCCTGTAGTTACCACGTTTTGCAGGCAGTTTTAGTTTAGCTTGAATTTTTTATAAGAAGTTGCAGTAACATTGTCAATTTGCAAGCTCTTAAAACACTCTAGTATGCTTACATTAGGTCGAGGCTTGAGTGCTATCGTCTGGTGTGGAGCCAATATTATAACCGATATGTATCCGGTCTGGACAGTTCAACAAAAGTTTCTCAAGTACACGAGTTGTCGAGCAACAAAACTTGCTAGTATATTTTGATGAGATGCCATTACTAAGTGGCAGGGTCACTCTGGCACTAAAGTTCTTATAGAGTCTGCTATATAACAGATCCAAACATTTTATCCCAGATTATCTTCGTTGTGCCTCGGCAAAATGCTCCTTCTGCTTGTTTATTTTACATGCGCGCAGTGGCGTCACAGGGTGGGGTTCTAACCTGAGATGACGTTATCCAAGATAGCGGCCAAGACGGCGTCAGGATGGTGGCCAAGATGGCGGCTGAAAGCTGACATGTGATATTCCAAGTTAATGGTTAGGTTTCAACTTAACCCCCACGTGTTTGGTATCATGTTACTCGTCTCATCAAGTAGAATGCTGCGCCGCCACCGGAGGCGGCATTGGAGGCAGTGGGGGCTGCGCTTTATGGTCGGAATGTAGATCCAGATCGGAGATCCAGATCTAAGTCGAGATCTTGATCCAACCCATCTAAATAAGAAGACCTATCATTTTTATTTTTATAAAAATGACGTATATAACGCATGCGCAAACCAACTTTTTTCATTAAGCGATTCAGAGGTATAGTGTTTGATGTCATGGTAATCGTCTCGAAGAGTAGAATTGAAAAATAGTATCTACCGCCGTTGAAGGCGGTGTTGGGGGCGGCGCAAATCAACGTTCTTATTAAGTGACGTAGAGGTATGATGTTTGGTATCATTTTACTTGAATCAACGAGTAGAGTTCAAATATGGCATCGCCGCCGCTGGAGGCGGCGGTAAGGGTTGGTGGGGCTGCGCAAACCAACTTTCTCGGTTTTCGGCTTAGATGTTCGGTGTTTGGTGTCATGTTTCTCGACCTGATTTATAATAAAAATCATGTCAACAAACAGCGGACATTGCGGTCTTGCCAGTGTGAACACGCTCGGAATAGAAATTGTTGGTAAACTCTACGCTGATATAAAAAAAGGCCGTCTGTTTTATCGAATTTGTTCGTATATCCCATAAGAAACCATGTAAAAAAGACAAATGTAGGCAAATTAACACGTAAGTTAATGTATTTTAGGTACATATGTTAAAGATCTAATTCAATTACTGTGCTTTTTGAAACGTATAAATGAGCAGCAAATTTAATCACAATTACAATTGAAACATTAGTATGGAGTCGTGTAAAAGAATAATACCTATGCCTCAGCACAGTAGCAAACAAATTAAAGTTCTCGAAAATATCTTTCCTAAACAAAGCAGTGAGCAAGTAGTTAAAAAAGTAAAAAACGAGCAACCTCTACAACAAATAATAGACGAATTTTTATTGCCAGCTTCTACACAAGATGAACCATTTACACAGTCTTTGTTAACTTTAGAGCAAGAAATTGTGAACAAAACAGCAACATTAGAAGATTTGAGGTTATCACACCAATAACCCAAAAGATAACAGGCCGACTTTGGTCGTAAATCACGTACCAAAGCTTAGCTCTGTAAGTTAAAACGCAAAAAAGTTATAGGCATTTAAAGAAAAAAAATGGGGCTTTTTTTCAAAACGTCAAAGTCGCGATTTAAAACGTCAAAATTGGCAACATTTAGGCAAAGAACCTGCAACTAATACGGGTTATGTAAAGAATATGTCGCAGGAAGAATGTTTTAGACCGTTTCTCTGATGTTTTGGCAGTAGTTTTAGCTATAGAGTTTATCGTTTAATGGTATATAATTTTTGGCGAATTTTCGTAAAAAATCAATAAAGTTCAATATATCCGTTATTATACAAGATACGAAAAACAAATATCTACATTAATTATAGGGTGTCTTGAGCTACATGTTAAAAAATTATTTCTACAATCACAGGCTGGCCCATAAGTCGTTGGTGATACAAATTTTCCTTTTTTTTTTAATCGCACACGCCTTGTTATTGCATTTTCCATCGAAATGTAATGCATGTTTGTAAGAAAAAGAATTATGAACGCAGCAAGTGCGTTACGGTAGCGAATTTCCATTAAAAGCTTCAAATTTGAATAGCTCAAATTGCTATTAACCTAGTAGATTCGTTGGCCAAGAAACCGGTCTTTGCGGGAACATTTTACTTTCGGTAATTTTTGTGCATTTTTAACCAATAGTTATTTTGATTAAATATGGCAGATTGTTTTTACTATATAGGTTACACTGGTCACCAAATTTGATGCCTGTTTTCTTTTTTAAAAAACACACACATATTTGCTATTAAAAATATTTTAATGAAAATTCACTACCATAACGCGCTTGCTGCGTCCAGAACTTTTTTTTAATGTGCTGTAAGGGAAATTTGTTTCTATTGGGCATTTAAATAAATAAATAAAAGATGTAGGGCTGCACTCTTAGATGTTGATATATTTTTCAAACTACATACAGGCGCTTACAATGTTCCCGATTCTTTTGGAAAATTCAATGAATCATAATTTGATTTATTCAAGTCGTATTTTATGTTCAGATCAATAAACAGCTTGTAAAATATACATATCCAACATCTTGCGTTATTTCACTTTTTTGCTTGGTACAGATTTTCAGTTTTACGTCGAAAAGTGTAACGGATTTTTAATGGTCCGACGAAGAGTGAAATTTACAATTTTGATAACACATTTTCAAAGTCAAATATCAAAATTAGGCCAATTAAATTCTAGCCGTTATATATTTACACCGAACCTTTCTGCAGCAATACTCATTAGGCTGACCTACATAAAAACATAATTGTTCTTTCAAAGTCAACTTTTCCAGCAAATTTCTTGAAGAAGAAATAGAAATTAAATTAAGGCGCTACAGATTCCACGCATTAATAAGATATTTCAAATGCTAATTCACAGTCTGCATTAATGGAAATGCTACATCCGTTTAGTTCATGTAAAACTGAAAACTTCGCGAAGTTGCCTTGTTTGTGAATTACAGTCTTAAGGGAATTCGGGACCAAACCCTTGTTAAATTGGGACAAACAAGCAACAGCTGAAGTATTATGCAAGAGATCTGTTGATTGTCTCTCACTGCCATCTATACGCCACCCCCATTCTGCGGCAATGACTTTAAATTTGTTATATAGTTAAATCTCCATGTTAAATTGAGGAAACAATTTATAGCCCCGAGTGTACAAAGCAGGAGGCGATATTGGAAAATAAATCTTTTTAAGGTATTAGCAGAGGATGTAGGTACGACTAACACAGTAAAGTTGTTGAACTAAATTTGTGTAAGAATGGCATGAATCTTATTTTATTGTTGCCTTAGACTTTTGGGACTTTGAGAGTTTTGTCACAGCATAACAAACAATTGCTGTGTTTTTGTAATAAAAACGTATTTTTAACCCTTCCCATCGATCCTCACAACTATATGGGGAAGGTTTACATACTACGAATCTCAGCAGATCCGGATGAGCCTCCAAAGCGCTCATCCTTTCAGAGGCTAGCGTCCCTTACTTTTTTTTATTAGTTCGACCACAAAGCTCCCGGTTTAGACGAGATGACGGTGGAAGCCTTTAGAAATCCATGCAAAAGAAAATAACTAATTTAACTGATCGTGAAACGCGACAAATAACAATAATTGTAATAATAAACCAGCACAACACACTTACCTATGACACAAATTAAAAAATAGTCTGGACGCAACAAGTGTGCTACGGTAGCAAATTTGTATAAAAACAATCTCATTTTTTATACCATAAATATTATGATTCGTTATCCTAGCAAAACTTACTGCGTCAGTAATTTTTATAATGCATATTGATACCTTATTGATGACTATAGCGCACTTGATGCGTCAGTATTTTTAAATTTTGGGCACAGAAAGATCTATATGGCTAGATTTAAATCAGATTGTTTAATTTTTAGTGAATTTTCATTAAGAAAATTCACTAATAGAGAGGTATCGATGGTAAGACTTTGCAAACATTTTTTCAAATGAGCGCGAACTAGGATCCCTAGAACCCATATCCGGGGTCAGTTTCAATTTTTATATGTTTATATATATATATATATATATATATATATATATATATATATATATATATATATATATATATATATATATATATATATATATATATATATATATATATATATATATATATATATATATATATATATATATCCAACGGATAACTCAAAAAATAATTAACCTATTTCGATGAAACTCGGCAAGTACCTTTCTTTTATTAATGGCATGGATTAGTTTGTTATCCAGGAAAATCCGACTAGGTTTTCTGAGAAAACTTTGAGTTTTCTTTCAAAATTTTTTTTTTCTCCAAAAATTACAAAGCTATTTTAAACAAATTTGACAGATATGTTTTTTTGCATAAGACCTTCCTACCAACCAAAATTTAACTTTCTAAGTTTATAAAAAATTGAGTAATTCCAATTTTAAATTTTATTTTGAAAAATTTTTTTTCTACAATAATTACACAGTTATTTAAATGAAATTTGGTGGATACGTTACCTTATAAAATACCTTACCACGTACCAAAACTCAACTTTCTAAGTTTATAGAAAATTTAGTTATTCAAATTTCAAGCATTTAATAAACATTCACTACCATAATTTTGTTAAAACTCAAGTCATATAACGTTTCAGTAGGTTATGGATACAGGAATACAATCATGGTCGAATCATGGACCCTAAACTCATTTAATGAGAATGTCTTTCTGCAAGGAGAGTAGATTATCACAGGTAGGTGGAAGTTATGATTTAATCTGCAGCACTATTTTTATCTTGTAGACTAGATGAGTTGTTAGGACAGTCGACCCAGTTTTTGGTATCCCCAAAATTAATTGGTTAAAATTTAGCACAGGTAGTACCTTTGCAGATACATTCCAATATGCCAAAATTTAGGTGACAATTTAAATTACAAATTCAGTCAAAACGATATGCATATTTTTATAATAGATCGCTACCAAAACGCATTTGTTATGTCTGGACTTGGCAGATAATTTTGGTAAAAAGAAACTAATGGGTTTAACGCTATTTACATTTTTTTTTTCAAATAAACTCGAACTACGAGCTTTAGAACTCATATACCTAGTTTTCCTGGAAAAATATAAACTTTCTTTAAGAAAGTTTGGAATAAACCTCAAAAAATTGTCTGAATAAGGTTTGGTACACAAGTTAAAACTATACACATTATGCATACCACGTACCCACTACAAGGTTTTTATCTTAATGGAAAATTGAGTTCTTAATATTTGCAAATCTATTTATAGAAAATGTTCGAGACGCAGCAAGTGCGTTATAGTAGTGAATTTTCATAACAATTGTACACTGTTAGTAAGATATACTATTAAAACTATTTCTTTAAATTTAAATGGACCTTGGAAATCGGTTTTAGTGTCCCAGTTAGCGATTATTCGAAAAACTTTATATTTTATCTGGAGATAATAAATTAAAAATTGGTCTTAGATATAATGTGTAAGTACTGCAAGTATCTTTAAAAAATTGTGTTGCAAAGATAATTATTTACAAAGAGAATGTACCTGTCAAAGTATAGATATGACAGATATTTTTCCATATTAATTACTTGAATGGTTTTCTTTTAATCAACCCATCCAGTTTTTGCAAACAATAAACAACAGAAAAGGTTCTTTAGAACAAATTTGTAATTATCCGTGAAGCTCATTATGTTATTTTTAGTGAATTTTCTTAGAAAAAATTCACTAATAAGGAGATCTCGACTTTTAAATTTTGAAAAAATTTCTTCAAATGAGCGCGATCTAGGACCCCTAGAACCCATATCCGGGTTTAGTTTCAATTTATATATATATATATATATATATATATATATATATATATATATATATATATATATATATATATATATATATATATATATATATATGTATGCATCACACCGATAACACAAAAAATCATGGACCGATTTTGATAAAATTTAGCACGTGCCTTCCTTTTGTAAGTGGCTTGGATAAGTTCGTTAGCCAGAAAAATCAGACTAGGTTTTCCAGGAAAATTTTGGGTTTTCTTTCGAAAAAAAAATTTATCTCAAAAAATAGGAAAGCTATGGTAACCAAATTTGACACATAGGTTTACGACAACATTAAAAGGAAACTATACACCAAAATCTATGCTTCTATGTTAAAAGAAAAAAAAGTTAAAAAATATTTCGTGTCAGATCATTTCTAAGAAAATTCACTACCATAACGCACTTGCTGCATCCAGACTTTTCTCTAATTAAGTACCCACGTGCGTTTACATAGGTGTTATTATGGTTCAAGATTGAACATTCTGGCTTAAGGGGAAATTTATTGAACCTATCGTATTTGGAATATTTTTACGAAAATTTTCTACCACAATTTATATATATATATATATATATATATATATATATATATATATATATATATATATATATGTGTGTGTGTGTGTGTGTGTGTGTGTGTGTGTGTGTGTGTGTATCACACCGATAACTCAACAAATAATGGGCCGATTTTGATTGAATTTGGTGAATACCGTCCCTTTGCATGTGCCTTGGACGAGTTCGTTAGCCAGGAAAAGCGGCCCAGGTTTTCCCGGAAAATTAAGTTTTCTTTCGGAACATTTTGTTATCTCCGGAAACAACAAAGTAAAGGGCAGCCAAATTCGGTTCTCGGGTCTATGTCATTATAAGTTAATTATCTACCAAAATTTAACTCTGTAGATTGAAAGACAAAAAAGTTATGTGCATTTAAAGAAAAATAAATTGAGGTTTTCCTCAAAGCGTCAAAGTCGCGATTTAAAACGTCAAAATCGGCAACATTTAGGCAAAGAACCTGAAACTAATACGAGCTATGGAAAGAAAGTGTCTCCAGAAGAATGTTTTACACAGCCTGAAGTCTTAGCTTCAACCATCACTGTCCTTCATTTTACTAAAATGTTTCCAGAGAATTCATTTCAAATAGACCCTCTCTCTGATGTTTTGGCAGTAGTCTTAGCTATAGAGTTTATCGTTTAATGGTATATAATTTTTATCAAATTTCCGTAAAAAATTAATAAAGCTCAATATGTCCGTTATTATACAAGATACGAAAAAAATTGTATACATTAATTATAGGGTGTCTTAAGCTACATCTTAAAAAAATATTTATTTAATTAGAGGATGGCCCATAAGTCGTTGGTGATACAATTTTTTTTTTAATCGAACACGCCTTATGGTATTGCATTTTTGCATTTTCTATCGAAATATAATGCATGTTTGTAAGGAAAGAAATTCGGAACGCAGCAAGTGCGTTATCGTAGAGAATTTTCTTTAAATGCTTCAAATTTGAATAGCTCAATTTGCTATTAACCTATAAGGTTAACTAAGAGACCAGTTGTTTTTTGGGAACACTTTAAATTTACTTTCGGAAATTTTTGTACATTTTCAAAGTTATTTTGGTTAAACATAGCACCTTGTTTCTACTATATTGGTTCTACTGGTAACCAAATTTCACGCCTGCTTTCTTAAAAAAACACACATATTTGCTATTAAAAACATTTTTATGACAATTAATTACCATAACGCGTCCAGACTTTTGTTGTTTATTGTTTGCAAAAACTGAATGGGTTGACTAAAACAAAACCATCCAAGCGATTGATAAGGAAAAATACCTGCCATGTTTATAATTTAACAGGTACATTCCCTTTGTAAATAATTATTTTTTTCTGAAAAACTTTTGCAACTTTAATGAAATTTGTAACACATTTTTTAAAGGCACTTGCAGTACTTACATATTATATCTAAGACCAAATTTTAATTTTCTAGCTCCATATAAAATATACATTTCTTCAAACAATCGCTAACTGGGACTCTAAAACCGATATCCAAGGTCCATTTAAATTTAAAGAATTAGTTTTAATAATATATATTACTAATACTGTAAGATTCTTATGCAAATTCATTACCATAACGCAATCGCTGCATACCGAATTTTTTTATTTATAGTATACGTTCGCATACTAAAATTAACGGCGTTTGAAACTTTGTCCTGGTATTAGGAAATCAATGGTCCAAGGCTGACATCACACAATTCTTAGTTGATTGTACAGCTCTATCTATTATATTTTGTGTAAACTAGAGCTGTGACAACATACTACCCGGTCCTGCACCCAGCGCCGGCCTTAACCACCCAGGCGCCCCGGGCGAGTCAATCATTTGGCGCCCTTTATTATATGATAATGATATAATAATTACGTATAATTATATTGTTGCGTTTTCTCCGGGTTCTGGATAAGTGAGACTTTTAATTTTAACAAAACAACTTTATTTACTCTCTAAATATGGATACAATAAAAGTTCTAGAATGTCTCTCTCACAAAACACTTAATTTACTGTCTTACAATCACTAATTTGTACAAAAGTCACTAATACACTGAAACTACAGTCGCTACTCTATAACACTTCACACTAGTTACTGCTTGTTCATGTCACTTCAACATTCTCTAACTGAACTCAACTGAACTGTCTGGCTTGCTTTCGCGTTTATATACTCGCCGTACCTTCCACCACTTTCTGGAGCGTTCCATTCCAGAATTTTCCAGGACCTTCTTTTACTAGAAGGTTCTGTGAATACAGATCGACCCCTTGTGTATACAGGGGGATGGATATACAGGATGATCCAAATGTGGTCATCACTCCTATGTTACACAAGAGGTGTTTCTCGTAATATAAGATCTCTCTGCGTATACAGGGTGTAAAGGTTCTCTGCGTATACAGGGTGTATATACAGGGTGTTCGGAATACGCAGACCTCAGTTATGCGTTCCGACGGGGTACAAGTTGGTAACTTCGTTATTTTTGGTCCTAGAGGGTTGAGACTTCGCCTAAGGGGGTCACCCCAGGCACCCACAGAGGGGTGGGGAGGCGGTGTTGCCAGATTGTGCAAAAATTCCCAGATGTTGGGGAAATTCTGGAGATGTGGCAACACTGCACTTACGTCTATTGAAGTGCTTTGTAACAATATGTTATAATAATTAAAGAAGTTAATTGGGTAGCACATTTGTTTTAAATTTAAGATAACTCTAAGCTTTTCTAGCAGTTGGTTGAACTCAAAACATGTTGAAACTTTAGTTTTCTAGCTTTTTTTTCCAGAAAACTATCTAATACGACAAGCAAGATCTAGGTTTTCTGCAACTTAATTTTCCATGGACAGTGGGGCCAAACTGGTCACAAGGTTTGAAACATTGTAGACCGCAAGTAGGTTTTTATCAATTTTAGTTTGGAAAAACTGCGTTAACCACTTACAACAGCCACTGGTATTGGTAACAGAATACGCAACGATATCCAGGTATTGGGATATAATTCTTGAAGGTTATGCTTCTTGATAAAGTTAAAGGCTTCAATAGACTTGCTTGATTGTCTTCAAGATAATGTTGCAGGCCTAAAATTTCATCACACAACAAATTGCCATCGATATCTGATTTGAGGTTGACAGTTAACTGTTCCTGTAATTTAGCATAATGTTTTAATAATTGTTCTTTAGTTTGGTCCTTTTTTATATTAAACAAGAAAATCCACGTCGTAGAAAAATCTTGCATCTGTTCAAATCTGCCTTTGATTGATATAAGCACGGTATCCAAAAGAGCATAAAAAAATTCGCGGCGCCCCTGTGCTCCGGCGCCCTGGGCGACCGCCTGGATCGCCCCCCTTAAAGCCTGCGCTCCTGCACCGAGAGGGCGTCCCTGTCATATCTCTCACAACGATGTCCAGGCTGATAACCTGCGATAACCTCCATTGTTTAGATTTTTATCTACGCTTTATTTGAATAGAATAGCAATACATATAACGTCATCTGTATTTGTCCAACATTGTAGATATTGTATTACAGAATCTGAAGGGATGTCGAGGATTATTTTATTATTAGTTTCGAATAACTTTATTTCCCTTGATCAAACGACTTGAAAATGGGTACACAAGCACGTCTGTCTATGTTCTTTCACGTTGTAAATATTAGTTTCAATTACCTAGACAATTTGAGAGATATTGCGTTTTAAAAAATATTTTTTAATTTTTTGCTAAGAAAAATTGGCCGCTAAGATTTGATGAACGAACTCATTCAATCCATTAGCAAAATAAGGGTAATTCCCAAATTTGGTCCAAATCAATAAAGTATTTTTTGAGTTATCGGTTGGATACATATATATATATATATATATATATATATATATATATATATATATATATATATATATATATAACATTTTAACTGACAATGGAAATGGGTTCCAGATTCCCTAATTCGCGCTCATTTGAAGAAATTTTCCGAAAGTGTCACCATCGATACCTCACTATTAGTGAATCTTCATAATGAAAATTCATTACAATTAGCTACCATAAGGCTGCGATTGAACTTTTTAAAAAACAGGTACGTTTATAATGTTTTAGGCCACCTATACATTTTCTCATATTTTATTTGGTCAGTTGGTGGCATTACTAATTCTGTCCAAGGTGAAGTACAATATGACACAAAAAATTTGGTATAACCACGTCGCGGTCGTAGAGTTCCTTACTTGTTCGCCCACTTAATATGGAGCCCATGTCTTCGGATTTTAAAGTTCTAAAGTGGATTCGAAGATAAGCATATCCAAGTAACAATAAAGTAACAGAAGAGTGCAGATGAGCAAAGTTAAAATCTGAACCTTCACATTCACAACTTGACGAGCTCTTTTATCGATTACCTCTTTACGGCGTGGGTGTAAACTAGAATCCTTGTGCTGCAACCAAAACGTGTGAATACAGTAAAATGCATTTACTACCTACACTGATATTAATATCCACGTAAAAGAGAAAGCTTCTTTGATTCCACCCTTCTTAACACAGCAAGTTACTAAGTGCGTAATGGCATGTACAATTTCCTGCATAATTTATGTAATAAAAAACTGCAAAGTTTTCTATTAATAAGGTTTGCTTTTAGTGAATTTTCTTAAAAAAAAAACTAATGAGGAGATCCCGACTTTTGAATTTTGAGAAAATTTCTTCAAATGAGCGGTAATTAGGCCCCCTAGAACACATATCCGGGGCCAGTTTCAATTTTTATATGTTTATATATATATATATATATATATATATATATATATATATATATATATATATATATATATATATATATATATATATATATATATATATATATTTGTGTCACACCTATAACTAAAAAAAAAATGGACCGATTTTGATAAAACTTGGTGAGTACCTTCCTTTCGCAAGTGGCTTGGACAAGTTCGTTATCCAGGAAAATCCGCCGAGGTTTTCCCGGAACATTTTGTGTTTTCTTTCTAAAAAATTTATATCTAAATTAACAAAGTACGGATAACCGAATTTGGTACGTGGGTTTAATACATTTTAGGTGAGTTACTTACCAAAATTTTGCTCTGTAGGTTAAAGGACAAAAAAGCTACAGGCATTAAAAACAAATTGGTTTTCCTCAAAACGTCAAAGTCGCGATTTAAAACGTCAAAATTGGTAATATTTAGGCAATCAACCTGAAAATAATATGAGCTATGGAAGGAAAATGTCTCAAGAAGAATGTTTTACAAAGCCTGAAATCTTAGTTTCAATCGTCATCGTCCTTCATTTTACTAAATTGTTCCCAGAAAATTCATTTCAAATGGACTCTTTCTCTGATACTTTGGCAGTGGTGTTGGCTATAGAGTTTTTCGATTAATGGTATATCATTTTTGTCGAATTTTCGTACAAAATATTTAAGGCCCAATATATCAGTTATTATGCAAGATACGAAGAAAAATTGCATACATTAATTATAGGGTGTCTTGAGCTACATCTTAAAAAATATTTCTACAATTACAGGGTGGCCCAGAAGTCGTTGGTACTTCAAATTTTCTTTTTTAGGGAATTTTCTGAAAACAAATCACTAATGGGGAGATCCGTATATATATATATATATATATATATATATATATATATATATATATATATATATATATATATATATATATATATATATATATATATATATATATATATATATATATATATATATATATATATATATATATATATATATATATATATATATATATATATATATATAGTATCGATAACTCAAAAAATAATAGACCGATCTTGATTAAATTTGGTGAGTACCTTCCTTTTGCAAGTGGCTTGGATATGTTCGTTAGCCAGGAAAATCGGACAAGTTTTTTGCGGATAATGTTGTGTTTCCTTTCTAAAAAAATTCATATCTCCAAAAATAATAAAGTGAGGGCAACCAAATTTGGTACGCGTATTTGTATTATACAGAGTAAACCAAGCACCAAAGGTCTCTAAGTTTAAGAACAAAAAAGCTACGGGCAGCTAAAAAACTAATTTTGGAGTTTTCCTCACAACGTCAAACTCGCAATTTGAAACGTCAAAATTGGCAATGTTTAGTCAAAGAACGTGAAACAAATACGGATTGTGGAACAAAAATGTTGCAAGAAGAGTGTTCTGCGAACCTTCAAGTTTCAGATTCACCCGTCATTACCCTTCA
The DNA here is from genome assembly GCA_964006375.1 of Tillus elongatus. Taxonomy (NCBI): domain Eukaryota; kingdom Metazoa; phylum Arthropoda; class Insecta; order Coleoptera; family Cleridae; genus Tillus; species Tillus elongatus. The sequence goes on from OZ023266.1 coordinate 40,989,238, forward strand.
TTTGACTGAAATGTTTACAGGAAATTCATTTCAAGTAGACCCTTTCTCCGATGCTTTGCCTGTCCGTTTAGTTAAGTTGATGCTTTAGCTCTAGGTTTAGTGAAGTTTATGGTTTAGCGGTCTATAATTTTTACCTATTTTTCGTAGAATAAATTCGTTACTGCATTTTACCATTTTTTATAGAATGATGCATGTTTGTAAGAAAAAAATCTGGACGCAGTAAGTGCGTTTTGGTAGCAGATTTTCATTAAATCCTCCAAATTTCAATAACTCAATTTGCTATTAACGTAAGTTTTGTTGGTTAGGAAACCAACATTCAACTTAATTTTTGGAAAATTTTTGTATGAACGCAGCAAGGGCGTTTCGGTTGCGAATTTTCATTAAATGTTTCAAATTTCAATAACTCAATTTGCTATTAACCTAAGGTTCATTGGCTAGGAGACCAGTTTTCTCAGAAACATTTAAAGTTTATTTTCGGAAAATGTTTGTACATTTTCAAATAATTATTTTGATAAATGATGGTATATTGTTCTTACTATATAGGTCAAACCGGTAACCAAATTGATGCCTGCTCGCATTAAAGCGATATATTTGTAATTAAAAACATTTTTATGAAAATTCACTTCCATTCCAGAGTTTTATTCACTGGCAGTGTTTTTAATAAAAAATGATTTTTGCTTTTCATATGGTTTTACTTGTAATTCAAAAAATTATGGGGATTTGCTAACATACTTACTATGAGGCGTTTCCGAATGTCGTTTAAGTTAATTAGGTTTCATGCTGCTTGCTGCCACAAAATTTTTGAGCAAGTGACACACAGGGGCCTTTCTCTTACATTTACTACAGTGATGGTAAACGCAAACTTTAAATATTCCAGAGAATATTTTCTTGATTTTTGTTTCAGAACCAATCTCGCCTATGCGCTTGTTGATGCTACACTGTCGCTAAATATTCGCTTACGCCCACTGTATAAATCAACAGTTCTTCGAGTATCATGAATTCCAGTTAACACGCAAATTAAAACAAACATATTCTCGGTAGAAGGATCGACTCGACTGAGACTGGCTGGAACTGAATTAAATGCCACGCAGACGTTCTAAAATGTTCAAACCAACTTTGAAACTTCTCACGAAGCGGCCGGAATGGTAGACGTGAAACAGGAAGGGCACGATTAGAATTGAAGGGCTTGGTGCAATAACCGGCTAAACTCCATTTTTGCCGTAAATGCGATTTAAATCCTATCCCATTAAAAAAAATCGCCCTTTCGATTGGTGCAATAGCCGTCTATGTAACTCGATCCTAAATGCTAACCTCACATATGTTTGGTGCAAAAACCGGCCACGTAAAATACATAGCCTTTTATTGCCCCAAACAATGTGAAGCTTCTGAACCTAGAGTGCTGGGATTCAAAGAAGTTTGATGCAACAACAGGCCATGTTTCTTTCTATGGTTGACATTTCTTGTGCGACTGTTATCTTTGTTCAAGAAGTGATACATTATAATGGAGTTTTCTGGGGATTTAGACTGCACAGTAGCTGCTCCAGGTTTTGTTGGAGATACATCAGACAACCAGAGCGAAAATCAGAATTTAGAAAACCCTGATGCAAAACAAACGGAAGCAACAGTGAAAGTGAGGTAAGAGCACCAAAAGGTATGTAATAAATGAACACTATCATCTACCGTGTACTCTTAATTAACAGTTTAAACAATTTACTTAAGTACTATTGCTTGTAGAATATTGTTTCAAATATGATAGGCTCTCACTATAATATCTTGAAGTTAGTGGGGTTAAGTGGCCAACGTTTTTTCGTTTATTTTTGTTAGATATAGGTAGGTATGGTATTTCTAAAGTCAGTTGAAACCGTGTAAAACACGCTATATTTGTTTTTAGTTATTAGACGGCCGATAACTATGATTAAACATACAACTGTTCAATAAATTTTCAATGACATTGGAAAGATTATATACATATATGTATTTACATGACAATGTTTCGCAAAATTAACAAGTATAAAATAGTTAATTAGAGTTCACTGTCAACGAATATTTTTTTAATTAATAAATTACTATAGTTTATCGTGAATATACTGTCCGTTAAATAATATCACAAATATAGTCATTACATACAACATAATAGAAACGAAATATCAATAAAAATGTGGCTATAAAATATGTATAAAAAAATAATTATAATAAATTTATAATAATATCAGATCATTCTTTTACAGGGAAAAATAAAGTTTGCCAACCATCTAAATGAAAGAAAAACGTAAGAAAAGTGGCCAGAAACGATGGAAAAGCATATATAGATGTTAAAGGAAGACGAATAAAAGCTAAGCAGGCTGGAGCACTATGCAATTGCAGAAAAAGATGTTTGGAACGGTTCACAGAAGTAGAAAGGTATAAAATCTTAATTGATTTTTACTCAATGGCGGATAAGGTTATTGAAGATGCATATTTAACTTATTTGTTATAGATAACCGACGCAAAGTGACGACGACCACAAAGACAAGGTGTAAACCAACAGCAAGACCAACAAAATATTGTTGTACAGAAACAGGAAGTTAGGCAATTTGAGCATATACAACAAGAACAAACTATGCAAAACCAAGAAGACGAACAAGGACAATATGAGCATGAACCGCGGCAAGACGTTGAGCATGAGGAGCAACAGGAGATACCTTTTATGCTAAACTATACTATCAAGTGCAATGTTAAGGTTGGTACAAAGAGTGAAGTAGTCTGTGGTGTTGCATTTTGCAGCTGACATGCAATACACAAGTCCCGACTTGAACGGATTGTGAAAATTACTGCGCTGGGTAATGTTAGCCCTGGAAGAGATGGTCGTGGTCGTCATGATAACCGTCCCAACAAGTTACCAGAGTTTGTAGTAGCTACTATCCACGAATATATTAAAAGCTTGAATTTTAGAGAATCACACTACTCCAGGAATGAGAGTAAAACACGATATTTACCTGTAGAGTTAAATGTAATAAAGTTGCATGAGATGTATCTTGAAAAGTATGAGCCTGAATCCTACGAATTGGTAAAACAACAACTTGCAACACCCAGAGTTACTTACGACTTTTATTATATATATTTTATTACCAACTTCAACATAGCACTTGGTTATCCTGGTAGCGATACATGCTCAACTTGCGACCACATTAAAGCAAAAATAGATGCTATAGGAGGAGAGGATAAGTCTATACTTGTAAGAGATAAAGAGTTGCATCTTCGAAAGGCACAGGCTTTCAATGATGATTTGAAAACAAAAACTATATTGGCACAAACAGGCGAAACCATCGAGACACTGTGCTTTGACTGCAAGCAAAATCTGCCTATTCCTTTATTAACCACAAATGAAATATTCTATGTCAGGCAAATATGGGTTTACAGACAAGGTTCCCACAGCAGTAAAACTGGAAAATCAACAATGTATATGTTTGATGAAAGTGTTGGAAAGAAGGGATGAATAGAAACGGTATCAATTCTTCACGACTATATCAGAAATGTACCAGCCTCTGTAGAAGTCATTTATGTATTCACAGACAACTGTGGGGCTCAAAATAAAAATATGACTAGTGTATTTTTAATGAGCCTAGTTAAAAATGGTATTTTAGAGAGGATAGTTCATCATTTGCCCGAACCTGGACATAGCTTTTTGCCATGTGACCGGGACTTTGCCCAAATAAAGAAGAAGAAGCGGAAGAAAGAAACCGTCTAAATACCGAGTGACTGGTATTCTTTATTTGAGATATGCAGCAGAAAATTCAAAGTGACAAGGGTCCGCCAGAATATAATCCGTGACTGTAAGACTCAGTTGGAACCTTGTTTTAAAAAATCTTGCGTTGTTAATAAGAAACTATTCAGACCATCCAAATGAAGTTTTCGTGTCAGAAAGTCACTCACGTGAAAATACTATAGGATACTTGCTCATATGAAAATAATTTGTGAATAACAATACGATTGACTTGGAGGCACCGTGTGCTTATGAATCAGCATTGCCAATCAAAAATAAAAACTCTGGACGCAGCAAGTGAGTTATGGCAGTGAATTTTTCTAATTAAATATGTCAAAGAAAATAAATTTAACTATTATTTCAAAAAAGTTGTAATAAAATAATGAGTTGATGTATGTCGATATTTTCGTTGTATAGAGACTACTTTTATACTGTTATTGTTTAGTTATTTTATTGTTGTAACTGTTATCATAGTTATTATAGGCTAGTTCTAGTTTTTATGTTAAATATTGACATACATCACATAGACATTTTGAAAACCTCATCTGTCATCTGTGTTTCATTTTATTTTCAATTTGATAAAAATTTTTGATCAAAACATCATATCATAACATAGCAACAGATATTTATTTGTAGTTGTCATGATTCCATACTAATTCAATTTTAATCTGTCTGAAAATGCTGTCAAGCAGCGAAACTATAGTCACAGAAGCATTGAAGAACATCCTAGAACTTCCATATTTCGAAGGGCCACTTGCTCCAGTTAGCTCACGCGCTGGCTACGTCCTTCACCACTAAAAACCAACTGTGAAGCCACAGAAGTATTCTTCAAGTCTGTATGCAAAAATTTTCCGACAATAAACCTTAAACGTTGGTCTCCTAGCCAACAAGTCTTAGGTTAATAGCAAATTGAGTTATTGAAATTTGAAGCATTTAATGAAAATTTGCTACCAAAACGCACTTACTGCGTCTTGATTTTTTCCTACAAACATATTTCGATAAAAAATGCAATAAAATAAGGCTGTTCGAAAAAAATTGTAGGGATCACCAACGATCGACTTGTGGGCCAGCCGGTGATTGCCAAAATAATTTTATAAGATGCAGCTCAAGACACTCTATAATTAACTTATACAATTTTTTCTCGTCTCTTGTATAATAATAATTATACTCAACTTTACCGTAGAAACGCGTCACCCTGTATATATTTAAGCAGATCAAAACTGAACGTAAACCCGGATATGGATTTCAGGGGGCCTAGTTTGCGCTCATTTGAAGAAATCTTTAAAATTCTAAAGTCGCGGTCTCCTGATTGACAATTTTTTGTACGAAAATTAGCTGAAAAGTATGAACCGTTAAATCATAAACTTAACTAAAACTACCGCCAAAGCATTAGAGAGTAAGAACCAACCTGTTGCATATCAGCCCTTTTGTAAAACTTCGATCCTTTATATGTTGTTGATAAAACATAACAAACACTGTTTAATCCACCCACTAACATTAATAAAGGAATAATTTGCACTTGTATATAAAAATTTCCCAAATGACACAAATAATTGGTCGACTCAAACAAATAAGCATATAAATAATCTCATACCAATACCATATGATAAACATCAGTTACAGCGTCTAACAGACCTGCGCAATAATATCAAATGTTCCGTTACCAGGGCAACGACATATTAGATCTCATATAAGCTATTGTCAATGAAACGCGGTGATATTAAACATAAATGTTTCAAATTTGAATAGCTCAAATTTCTGTAACCCTAGAAAGCTCAATTTTCTGTAACTCTAGAAAGCTGAATTTTGGCACGTAATTAGGTCTTTCCCAAGGCAATATGTACACCAAATTTTATGGAAATATCTTTGTAATTTTTTTCTAAAGAAAACTCAAAATTTTCTTGGAAAACCGTGCCCGATTTTTCTGACTAACGAACTCATTCAAGCTATTAATAAAAGAAAGGCACTTGTCCAGTTTCATCAAAATCGGTTAATTATTTTTTGAGCTATCGGTTGGATACATACATACATATATATATATATATATATATATATATATATATATATATATATATATATATATATATATATATATATATATATATATATATATATATATATATATATATATATATACTTATAAAAATCGAAACTGACCCCGGATATGGGTTCTAGGGGCCCAAATTCGCGCTCATTTGCAAAAATTTTTGCAAAGTCTCACCATCGATACCTCTCTATTAGTGAATTTTTTAAATAAAAATTCACTAAAATATGACAGTATTATGCCTATAGTGAAAAAATATGTTCCAATGGCCTTTAAGAACTACCATCTGTCCTTAAAACGCCAGGAGAACGAAGATGACACATATAAAAAAAACTTGACTTTAAAAATCTTTGTGCTAGATAATTTATTCAAAGCATTCGTAATCTTCAGACTGTGATTATTAGATACATAGCGAGGAACCCAGAAAATTACCAAACAACGGTTTCTAATTTATCTTGAATCACCAAAATTTCTACATCAGGCAGTCTTCACTCTACTCCAAATTGGATAAACATTGTAATTTACGCTACTTTAGGTTGAAAGTTTGAAAGGAGTTTGAGATTTCGTTGAAAGGAGTTTGAGATTTCGTTCGATTTAATGTTCTAAATGAGTCTAGTGTACTCAAAACTCCTGAGAATCAAACGATATTCTGATGCGGTAGAATAATTTAGAGATTTAGTGTAATTTGCTGTTGATTTAAATACTCGTGAACAGTTTTCTGAGCTTCTTAATTTAATTTCGGGTCCTCTGCCTGATTCAACGTTTATTTAATTTAGGGATTTTCTTTAGTTGAAAAAAGTTTATCGTATACTAAAATAAGTATATAATGTGAAATAATGTTTTTATATAAAGTTACATAAAAGTTGTGCCAACTTATTTTACTTTTTAGCGAAAAAAATTCGCTAATGGAGAGGTATCGATGGTGAGACTTTGCAAAAATTCTTTCAAGTAAGCGAGAACTAGGACCCATAGAACCCATATCCAGGGTCAGTTTCAATTTTTATATGTTTATATATAGAGGTGGCCCACCATATACGCAACGGGCTCTCACGTCTATATTTTTCATTATTTCGAATTTATTTCAAACGCAGATTGTGTAGCTTAAAAAGGACTACAATCTAAAATTTATTTCAAATATAGAGGATGATCCAAAAAAGTATGACACCTCAAAGTTATGCTTTTTGACAACGTTTTTGAATTCTACGTAAAAAATAAGGTTGACTTACTCCAAGGATCCCTATACCTAACTATTACGGTTTCCGAGATATCTTGATTTTTCGACGAATGTGAGGTGTTCGAAAAAAATCTTGTCTCCATTGTCAGACGATATCGTAACAAACTCACCAGCTTTTGATGGTGGACTTGGAACTTCATCAACTACTGTAGTCAATATTTCGCAATACTATACAGGGCGTTCAAGAATTCAAGTTTTATTATCGTCACATTCAAGGCAGAATATTTCATTTATTTCAAGTGGAACACTCTGTATTTTTTGCTGCATTTCATAGAGAAAATAATTCCCGAGGACGAGAAGATCCACAAAACGGGCCAGCCAGATCGCCAGACCTAAACATGTCTTGATTTTTTCTTGCGGGGACATGGTAAGAATATCGTATATGAAATGCCTCCGACCACACAAGATGACATGAAACAACGCACATTGAATGCTTTCAATACAATATGGCCGCAAATGTTGCTCAATATCATTCGTTTACCTTGGATTAGTTTCCAAATTGAGTTTCAAACAAAGCAAGTTAAATATAGTAGTAAATAAATTAAACCTTATTTTTGACGATTTTAATTTAAAAAATGTTCCATCAATTGAATATTTTTTCACACAAAAATTATCTAATGTTTCTTTAAAGAAAATTTACTAAATTCATTTATAAGAAAATTCGCTATTAAAATTACATTTTGTACAAGGAAATTCGCTAATATAAATAAATTAAATAAATAAAATAAAATACATAGAAAGAAGAGCGTACCATATTTTATCAAAATGACTTGTTTGAAAATGTACAAAAATTTTCCGAAAATAAACTTAAAACGTTTCAGGAAAAACTCGTTTCCTAGCTAACGAACCTTAGGTTAATAGCAAATTGCGTTATTGAATTTTGAAACATTTCATGAAGATACGCTACCAAAACGCACTTACTGCGTTTCGATTTTTTTTACAAACATGCAATATATTTCGATGAAAAATGCAATAAGGAATGTTAAAAAAAAAAGTAGGTATCACTAACGACTTATGGGCCATCCTGTGATTGTCAAAATAACTTTATAAGATGCAGCTCAAGACACCCTATAGGTAATGTATACAATTTTTTCTCGTATCTTGCATAATAACAATTATATTGGACTTTACCGTAGAAATGCGTCACCCTGTATATATGTAAACAAAAAGTAAACCCGGATATGGATTCTTGGGGACCTAGTTTGCGCTCATTTGAAGAAATCTTTTTAGAATTCAAAAGCCGCGGTCTCCTCAATAACGAATTTTTTCTACGAAAATTATCTAAAAATTATAGACCGTTAAACCATAAACTTAACTAAAGCTACTGCCAAAGCATCAGAGAAAGTGTATATTTGAAATGAATTTTCTGGAAATATTTTATTAGAATGAAGAGCAATGATGGTTGAAGCTGAAAGTTAAGGGTTCTACTGCAAATATGTAAAATAGTTCATATTTCGGAAACGTCTTAATTGCTATCGCAATCTTCTTATGTTTTTTTTAAAATTTAGTTTTCCTCTGTGACTATGTTAATAATAAACAGTTGGTTTAGTGTTATTATGTGATTTGATTGCAAAACACTTAGGACAAATTCCTTTTTCTTCGGTAAGGTGCAGTAGCATATAGCAATCTATGGCTGGCATCTATGGCTAGCCATAAATTTACTACGTTGAATCCGCTTCACTGATATTGTGATCGCGACGATCCATCCCGCTTTCTGCTGACCCTACGTGTAGATCTATGGCTGGGAATTTATGGATAACTTCACGAAAACTTTGCAGAACACTCTTTACACAATCCGTATTTCTTTCAGGTTCTTTGCCTAAATGTTGCCAATTTTGACGTTTCGAATCGCGAGTTTTTACGTTTTGAGGAAAACCCCATTTTTTTCTTTACATGGACAAATACAGAAATATGATAGAAAGCCTCCAAAGGAAGGTGGCAATCCATATATCAGCCTCGTACAGGACAGTTTTAAACAAAGCAGTACAAGTCGCGATTACTGCACCTATCAATTCGATCGCATAGTGTACATATGAAACAATTCTGGACGCAGCAAGTGCTTTATGGTAGTGAATTTTCATAAAAATCTTTTTAATAACAAATATGTGTGTTTTTTTAAGAAAGCAGGCATCAAATTTGGTTACCAGTATAACCTATATAGTAAAAACAATGTGCCATGTTCCATTAAAATAACTTTATTGTGTGAATATGTACAAAAATTTCCAAAAGTAAACTTAAAATGTTCCCGAAAAAACACGTTTCTTGGTCAACCTTATAGGTTAATAGCAAATTGAGCTGTTCAAATATGAAACATTTGATCAAAATTCGCTACCATAACGCACTTGCTGCGTCCATAATTTATTTTCTTACAAATCTGCATTATATTTCGATGGAAAATGCAAAAATGCAATAACATAAGGCGTGTTTGATTAAAAAAAGGAAATTTGTATCACCAACGACTTATGGGCCATCCTGTGATTGCAGAAATATTATTTTAAGATGTAGCTCAAGACACCCTATAATTAATATATACAAATTTTCTTCATATCTTATATAATAACGGATATATTGAGCTTTATTAATTTTTTACGAAAATTCGACAAAAATTATATACCATTAAATGATAAACTCTATAGCTAAGGCTACTGCCAAGCATCAGAGAAAGGGTCTCTTTGAAATGAATTTTCTGCAAATATTTTAGTAAAATGAAGGACTATGACGGTTGAAACTAAGACTTTAGGGTTTGTAAAACATCCTTCTTGAGACATTGTATTTCTATAGCCTGTATTAGATTTAAGTTATTTGCCTAAATGTTGCCAATTTTGACATTTTAAATCGCCACTTTGACGTTTTGAGGAAAACCCTAATTTATTTATTTTTAAATGCCTATAACTTTTTTGCCTTTTCACCTAAATAGCTAAATTTTGGTAGGTAACTTACCTATAAGGATGTAAACCTGCGTACCAAATTTGGTTGCCCTTAATTCCGGAGATATAATTTTTTTCGAAAGAAAACCCAAAATTTTCCGGGAAAACCTAGGCAGATTTTCCTGACTAACGAACTCATCCAAGCCATTTGCAAAAGGATTTTTTTCACCAAATTTGATCAAAATCGGCCCATTATTTTTTGAGTTATCGGTGTGATACATATATATATATATATATATATAAATATATATATATATATATATATATATATATATATATATATATATATATATATATATATATATATATATATATATATATATATATATATAAACATATAAAAATTGAAACTGACCCCGGATATCTTTTTTGGGGGGCATAATTAGAGCTCATTTGAAGAAATTTTTTCAAAATTCAAAAGTCGGGATCTCCTCATTAGTGAATTTTTTTTAAGAAAATTCACTAAAAGGCCAAAACAGGACAGTGCAAAAAACAAATAGACGCGAACAAACAATGATAAAATGGCAAGCAGAAATAGGACGAAGAGACAGAAGCAACACAGTGGACCAAGACACTGATACCGAAGATCAGACCTTGGTTCATGCGACAGCATGGAGAGGTAAGAAATTACTTAACCCAGTTCTTAACCGGACATGTGCGCTTCGGAGCATATCTTTGCTGCTTCAAGCCTTAGGAAACAGGCAAATGCCAATACTGTGGGAAGAGCGATACCCCGGAACACATTGTTCTATGCTGCCGCCGGTGGCAGGAAGTGAGGCAGAAGGCGGAGGTCAAGATTGGAGAGAAGCTGACAGCGAATAATATTGTGAAGCAGATGCTGGAGTGTGAGAGAATCTGGAAACTCATAGAGGAAGTGAAGGCTAAATAAAGCATAATAAATCAGGCTAAAAAAAGCGATGAAGGGGTAAAGCTAAAGACAAAGACTTTCAAAAATTGATCACCCAAACGCGATTTTTCTATGAACTCTCTCAAACCTAAACAAACGCAAATTAATAACGTTGACCATCAATGAAAAAAGTCTAGACGCAGCAAGTGCGTTATGGTAGTGAATTTTCATAGAAATAATCTGACACCACATATTTTATTATAAGTTTTTTTTATTGTAACAAAGAAATCTAAATTTTGGTTTATAGTTTACTTTTTATATCGCAAACCGACCTACCAAATTTGGTTATTATAGCTTTTTATTTTTTGAAATAAAAAAATTATCCTGTAAAACCTCGTTTGATTTCCCTGGATAACTAAATCATCCAAGCCACTTACAAAAGGAAGGTACACGCCAAATTTTATCAAAATCGGCCTATTATTTTTTGAGTTATCGGTGTGATACCTATATATGCAGGCTGTTTCAAAAACCATGCACCATCGCTCGTGGGGCAATTACTTACTAAAAAATAAGAAAAAAAGTTCCTGTGCACATGGGCCCGGAAACGCATAGTTTCCAATATACAGGGAGTTGAATTTTAATTATTTTTTTTAATTTTTTATAAATAATTTCAAAACCACTGGATTGATTTTAATGAAACTTGGAACTTGAAAGTGTATTATGAAAGTGCATATTTCCAAGTGAGAATCTGCTTACAACTGCGTCAGTGGCGTGCGTACGGGGTAACTGTAAAAATTCATTTGGGGGAAAAATATGTGCGCCACTGTCTTTTTCCAATTTTGATACATCAGTTATGAAGCTTATTACATAAGCCACAAAAGCTACCTCTTGGTATTTTTTCGTTCAGGGTATCCCTTAGGAGATATGATTAATTTTATAAAAAGGGGCAAAGTACCGATTCGTTGGAGTAATGAAAACAGTAATCGTAAAGTGCCATGAAACTATAATTTTTGACAGTTCTCTAAATTCTACAATTTTGAAGTGCTTTGTAGGCGTCAAAAGAGTTTTCGTGCTATTCTTTAAATTTTAATACGGTGCAGTATTTTCGTTTTTAGTTATTTGTTGATACTGAGCTGCACATTAATATTATTTCCTCCTCTCAAGATGGTTTTCATTAAGTACACTTCACCGGATTTGACTGATATGTTGTTTATTTATGGACAAACAAATCAAAATGCTAGACAAGCTGCGCGAGTTTATCAGGAAACTTATCCGCAAAGAAGAATTCCTGACAAAAATATTTTCCCACGTATTGTAAGACATTTGAGAGAAACTGGTTCTTTAAAACCTTTAAAAGCTGACTCTGGACGCAGAAGATACCGCCGAACTGTACGAGTTGAAGAGGCAATATTAAATAGAGTTGAACATGATCCTAGTACAAGTACGAGAATTATTGCCACCGAACTGGGTAATATTTCGGCATCATCAGTTCACAGAACTCTGAAGGATCAAACTTTATATCCCTATCATTTTACACGTGTCCAGGAACTTCTACCTAGAGACTTTCAACCAAGGGTAATGTTTTGTCAGTGGTTGTTAAACAAACTTAGGCACGACCAACATTTTTCTAAACGTGTACTATTTACTGATGAGGCGTCATTTACGCGAAAAGGTATCGTAAATTTTCAAAATTTACATACATGGGCCGATGAAAACCCACACTCTCTAAGAGTCACAAATTCGCAGTATCAATTTTCCATCAATATTTGGGCTGCTATTATTGAAAATCACATAATTGGTCCTGTTGTTCTACCGAATCGTCTTGACCATGAATCATATTTAAACTTTTTACAAAATGATTTGCCGTTGTTACTACCGCTTTTTATGAGAAATGGTACAATGTGGTTCCAGCATGATGGTGCGCCCGCACATTTTGCAGCAGTTGCAAGAACATATTTAGCCAACACATACGGTCATCGATGGATTGGTCGTGGAGGTCCGGTGTCATGGCCACCTCGATCTCCGGACCTGAATCCTCTCGATTTTTATTTGTGGGGTCATTTAAAAGAAATAGTGTATAAAACACCAGTAAATACACGAGAAGAATTGTTGGGAAGAATAGAATATGCATTTGACAGCATTAGAAAAGATCAAAATATTTGCAGAAGAGTAAGAAGATCTTTGCGCAGAAGGTTAAATAATTGTAACGACGCTAATGGTGGTCACTTTCAACATTTTCTTTAGCTTTGTTATTAAATTCAATTGAGTAATGTACAAAAAACAAGAGTTTGGAAAAATCATGGTGTCTTTACGATCCTTTTTTGATTTTTTATTTTTATTTTTTATTTATCATTTTTTATCAATGTATGTAATATTCATTTCAATGTTTATCACCAATAAGTTTTACGTAGGTTAGTTATTTGCACGTTTATTGCTGTAATGTTTACTGTATGTTTTGTTTTTCATATTCTTATGGTTGCAGTAAACATATATTATTATTATTATTATTATTATTATTATTATTATTATTATTATTATAATTATTATTATTATTATTATTATTACGCCGACTAATCGGTACTTTGCCCCTTTTTATAAAATTAATCATATCTCCTAGGGGATACCCTGAACGAAAAAATACCAAGAGGTAGCTTTTGTGGCTTATGTAATAAGCTTCATAACTGATGTATCAAAATTGGAAAAAGACAGTGGCGCACATATTTTTCCCCAAATGAATTTTTACAGTTGCCCCGTACGCACGCCACTGACGCAGTTGTAAGCAGATTCTCACTTGGAAATATGCACTTTCATAATACACTTTCAAGTTCCAAGTTTCATTAAAATCAATCCAGTGGTTTTGAAATTATGGATAAAAAAATTTAAAAAAATATTAAAATTCAACTCCCTGTATATTGGAAACTATGCGTTTCCGGGCCCATGTGCACAAAAACTTTTTTTCTTATTTTTTAGTAAGGAATTGCCCCACGAGCGATGGTGCATGTTTTTTGAAACAGCCTGTATATATATATATATATATATATATATATATATATATATATATATATATATATATATATATATATATATATATATATATATATATATATACATACAAAAATTGAAAGTGACCCCAGATATGGGTTCTAGGGGTCCTAGATCGCGCACATTTGCAAAAAAAAAATTAAGAGTCAGGATTTTTTCTACGAAAATTCACTAATATTGTAATCGTAGTGAAAATCATGACCTAATTTTAACTTAGTTCCCACATAAACACCTGATCAAGGCAGGAATAAATATCTTATCTACGGTAATATCATCCAGAAGTGTAGACATTATAGGCGTCTCGTAGTAGCATTAAAGCTAATAAACGCACTCACGTAAATTACCTTGGCGCTATAAAGCGGTTTCGATAATATAAACCTCGTTACATATTTTGGAAATATTCGAAGTAAATAAGTTTACGCAAGGATATTTTCGATAAATAATTTGTTCAGGGTTACGCCTTATTATTATTATTAGGTTCATTTAATAAAATTATACAAATGTGTTATATAATACGTCTAAGTCTTGTGCTGTGTCTTTACATAATTTAACGGATTTATCAAAAAATTACTTGAAAGTTATGGACCGAATCCAACATACTTCAAACTTTGACATTGAAGTAGAAAATGTGTCTTACTTTGATTTTCATCTCCTCTCAATTACACTATTGATACCTGCATTAACAAACCTATTGACATCTATTGTTAAGCTATATTAGTGAATTTCCGTAGAAAAAAAATCACTAATGGGGAGATCCCGACTTTTGAATTTTGAAAAAATTTTTGCAAATGAGCGCGAACTAGGACCCCTAGAACCCATATCCGAGGTCATTTTCAGTTTTTATATCTTATCTTTATATCTTATATCTTATAGTCAGGAAAATCGGACGAGGTTTTTCGAGAAAATGTTAAGTTTTCTTTCGAAAAAAAAGTGTCTAAAAAAAATAAAAAAGCTATGATAATTAAATTTAGTAGGTAGGTTTAAGATATAAAAACTAAACTATACATCGAAATTTAGGTTTCTATGTTACAAGAAAAAATAGTTATAATAAAATATTTTGTGTCAGATCATTTCTATGAAAATTCACTACCATAACGCACTTGCTGCGTTCAGGCTTTTTTAAAACTCTACCTATAAATCACATCAACATGGCATTTTTGTTGTACTTGGAGATGACTTCATAGCTAGACGATCTTATTGGTCATATTACATATATAGTCATTTTTATGGAGATTATTAAAATATCAAGTACACTTGGAGAAACCCAAATCACCACAACACATTTTAAAAAGACCTGACGATCGTTTCACTAACCAAGTTAGCGTCATCAGACGATAAAAAATTCGAACTATTTTAAAAACTAACATCACCTTATATACCGGATCTTAGGTAAAGGGACCGAACTGAGATGGGAAAATAAACGCAGGCAAATTCTGCAGTGTATTGTATTTTTATCGCGGGACGAGGTCTGCACTGTCCCTACTAACTTATCTAAACTGTGTCCATCTCTAGTAATTTTGTGAAGGTTTAACCACACCTAAATTAACATAGTTTGCTTTCTCGGAACTATCTGTGTTAAAAACGTGGGAATTTTTATTTAACGAAGCAATCGATCAGTGACCACGTTCACTCAATTTTTGTTGTAACTATATTTCGCAATATGTATATATACTTTCGAATGAGTTTAGCTGTCCTGGTTGTCTAACATTTTTTATCAACTTCAGATTATCTGCATTAACGTGATGATTATTATCCCAAATATATCGGGCGACAGTAGATCTATCTATAGTACCGTAACGTAGTTGGGCTAAGTGTTCTTTGAATCTAACTCCAATCGATCTTTTTGTTTGTCCGGCGTACTTAAGATTACAATCTTTACAACTTATTTCATAAATTCCCGACATTTTGTCCGTGTTATCCTTGTCTTTTGGATTACCTAGCAAGTTTTTAAGGTATTTTTTGTCGAAAATGTTAGCTGCAAGTTGACTTTTTTAAAAATGCTATCTATACCCCTCGGGATTCGAGGTTCATATGGTAAGCAACAAAGTTTATTTCGGATTTCTCTCTTTTAAACGCTGTTGATATTGTCAACATTTTCTTTGTTTTCTGTTTGTTGATTAATTTTTCCACCAAGCAAGCAGTGTATCCGTTATATTCGGCCACGTTCCTAATATAATTTAATTCTTTGGTATATCTACTTTTGTTTAAAGAGAAATTAATTAACCGATTTACTAAAAAATGCAGACTGGCCATTTTTTGTGCGTACGTATGATGTGAGTCGTTTGGAATGTAATTTATAGTTTTGGTTTCCTTTCTATAGACATCGAATTCTAAAGTATCTTTATTCTTGATAACTAGTACATCTAGAAAGGGTAATTTAATATTAATTTCTAATTCGTGTCTAAATTTTATAGAATCAAATTTATTGTTTAATCTGGCAATAAAATATTCTCTCTGATGCTTTGGCAGTAGTGTTGGCTATAGAGTTTATCATTTAATGGTATATCATTTTTGTCGAATTTTCGTAAAAAATCATTTAAGCTCAATATATCCGTTATTATGCAAGATACGAAAAAAATTTGTTTACATTAATTATAGGGTGTCTTGAGCTACATCTTAAAAAATATTTTTACAACTACAGGGTGGCCCATAAGTCGTGGGCGATTCAAATTTATTTTCTTTTTTTTTAATGGAACACGCCTTCTGTTATTGAATTTTTGCATTTGCCATCGAAATATAATACATCTTTGTATTGAAATTCCGTACACAGCTAGTGCGTTATGGTAGCGAATTTTCATTAAAAGCTTCTAATTTGAATAGCTCAATTTGCTATTAATCTATATTGACCAAGAAACCAGTTTTTTCAGAAACACTTTAAGTTTGCTTTCGGAAATTTTTGTACATATTCAAACAATAAAGTTTTTCTGATGAAACACGGCACATTGTTTCTACTATATAGGTTATACTGGTAACCAAATTTGATGCCTGCTTTCTTAAAAAAAATATTTGCTATTAAAAACATTTTATAAAATTCACTACCATAACGCACTTGCTGCACCCAGACTTTTTTTAGAACATTTTTGTATCTTGGAGAATAACAAGTCTACGAAAACAAATTCAGTAGGCAAATTTATACTATAAAACTCTTACTATATACCAAAATTCAGATCTTTAAGTTGAACTACAAAAAAGTTATACGCATTTGATAAACATAACATAAACGTGCGCCTCTGAATCGTATGGTACTGGTTTCGATCCCAGGT
Source organism: Tillus elongatus (assembly GCA_964006375.1). NCBI lineage: Eukaryota > Metazoa > Arthropoda > Insecta > Coleoptera > Cleridae > Tillus > Tillus elongatus. The sequence goes on from OZ023266.1 coordinate 41,006,337, forward strand.
TTTTTTTTCAGTACATACAGTAACGTCAACATCAACCGAGGCTATGCCATTCTATTTGATCAAGTTGAATGTCTGCACCCCCCCCCCTCCGGAGGGGCGTAAAGCCGACGGTCCCGTGTCCATGCGATGTTACGCACATTAAAGATCCCTACCCTCCTTGCAGAAAGGCAGGGGTTCAGCAAAATTTTTAGGATAGTGACGTGAAACTGCTCTCTAGCGTCGGTGATTGGTCATAGTCGCGGAAATAGACCGAGCTTAAAGAATCAAAAAACACAACATAAACTTCCGTGATTTCAGATATTTTTATGAAAATTCGCTACAAAAAAGCACTTGCTGCATCCAGACTTTTTTAAACAGTTATGGTGATGTGGTTGTCATTCACACTTTACTCCTTTATAAATTATAAGTAGTCACTAAAGTAAAAACAGGCTAATCAACTAATGTTTTCTGCTAAACTTATTTCTAACATATTTCGTATTAAAACGTCGCTTGGGAATCGGATTAGATCAATGCCAAAATTCTATTTTAACATTCGACGGGTATGTAAGTTCAACGAAATTACGAAAATGATAAAAATATCTTTCATGATCCACATCTAACACCATTCACATATTTACCTTAAAGCGTATTTTTATAATATTACTAAAATACTTTTTTTAATGCATGTTGAATAACTAAGGATACACAAGTGCAATTAATCATTATTTTATATGTAGGTGTTCTAAAAGTCGCTGCTATCCCTGCGTATATGGGTGAAGAATTTTCATTTTGTATGAAAACACAATGACTAAGGATAATAAGTCTGGATGCAGCAAGTGCGTTATGGTATTTTCATAGAATCGATCTGGCACCAAATATTTTTTTATCACTTTTTTTTCTTGTAACGTTAAAATCTAAATTTTGGTGTATAGTTTACTTTTTATATCGGAAATCCACTTACCAAATTCCGTTACCATAGCTTTCTTATTTTTTGAGATAATTTTTTGTTTGTTGAAAGAAACACTAAATTTTACGGGAAAAGCTGGTCCTATTTTTCTGGCTAATGAACTTATGCAAGACACTTACACACATACACACACACACCACACATACACTCATATATATATATATATATATATATATATATATATATATATATATATATATATATATATATATATATATATATATATATATATATATATAGGGGTCCTAGTTCGCTCTCATTTATAAGAAAATTGAATGAAAGAGGTCACCCAAGATACACCGTAAGATTTTAGACACCTAAATATTGTACCCTATAATGGGTGAATGCAAAAAAATATTTGTTTGGTCTGGTGATCGCTGGAGTTTCCGATTAGCTATAGTTACAAGCGATGCTGAAGGGGCAAAATAGAACAAAGAAACAACACAACTTTTAGAACTAAGGAATTGTATTTTATTTGCCTTGCATAGGTCGACATATTCGATGTAGTTATCTAGTTAAAGTAGGCAGTGTATTAATTGTTGAATATAGGTAGGTACTTGCTTAAATTACTGAATTTTCTTTATAAAAATCACTAATGAGGAGATGCCGACTTTTGAATATTGAAAAAATGTCTTCAAATGAGCGCGAACTAGTCTCCCCAGGACCCATATCCAGGGTCAGTTTCAATATATATATTACCTTTATTATTACCTTTATTACTTAAAATTATACAACATGTTTATTCAATGAGTCTAAGACTTGTGGTGAATATTAACATAATTTTATACATAGTTGCATCTAAAACTGCTTGACAACACTCCAAGTTCAACAACCTTAAAATTTTGACATTCCAAAAAACTTCTTTCCTGTTCCACTTCGTTCTACAAATGTTTCACCTGATACCTCCATTTACAATTAATACTAATCACTCCATAATACTTTCCCAACTGCAAACTTTTCTCAACTACCCATATTTTTGCCGAAATTGTAAATTTTGTACGAGACCATATACCCATACAGCACAATATATTCTCAGAATGTTCTCACAATGCGAGAACATTCTTTTTTCAGAATATTTGTTTCGTAATGTTCTAATAACATTTATGGAATTTCAAACTGCATCTTGAATATTCTGAGTACATTCATTCAATCACACCTTAAGAAAATTCTTCACCAATATACTGAGAATATTGGAATAGATCATTATTTGGAATATTCGCTGAGAATGTGCTCGAGAAATCCTTATAATATTATATAACTATAAAATTTAATGAAGAAGATAGATGATGATTACGGTATAAGTATAGTGGTTAGACTTATAAGAGGAACTATTTTGCATGTTTGATTTTGTTACCTGTTCTGTGGTAAACAAATCTGATAATTGTATATTTAATATTTAGGCACAGAGCGCATGTCCATACCGAAGGGAAGATGGCCGATGCCGATAGGCCGATGGCCGTAAATGTAAATTAATGTCAACTTGAATATTGAATGGTGTTGGGTTATATTGTAACATAATTAATTAACGATAATAATGTGACGTGAATACCGAGAACAATGTGTATTTACAAACAACACAGAGTACAGAAGCAACTAAAACATGGTGTCAGGTTATCAAGAACTAAGAGCCACCCAGTCCCAGTAAAGAAACAAGCTTTAAAGCATTTCTTACAGTTGAGACCGACGAAGGGTTTGTTAATTTTTCCTGAGACGATCATCTTACGATTTAGGTACACATACATTGTATAATATATAATTAAAAAATTGTGCTCTTCAATAGTAATAGTAAATTATGCCATATAAACCACCACTTAATACTTTTCCAGTAGAGAAGACAAATAAGCTGGAAGATGTTCTCGGTTGTTTTGAAGAAGCCAAAGACAAATATTACTATGAAAACGTTAAAATTTTATAACTTCTATCAAAAACCAGACCATTTACTCTTTTTTAACGGAACTTAAGAAGCAACCCGCTAGTTATGGATGTATCTGTATAATTATAAAAATCCATACACAGGTTGAACGATCAAAGAAACATTAATTCTGGGTCTCTACAACAAGCAAGTACAACAAAGGATTATTAGGGAAACTGATATTACGCTATCATAAGTGCAAGAATACTCTGCAAATCTATAGAATTGTGTACGCAACAACTGAGGCCTTTTACTGAGGTAGAAGTGAATGCTGTAAGAAGTATGAGAAGAGCAGAAAATCTGGACATGAACATATGGTAGGTAGATGAGCTGTGTACAATAAAACTTGCAATTTATCAGATACACAATCACTTTGCCAACGTATGCTTTCACAACCAGAATATACAAGCTGTTGGTGACAAACATCGGGATATGGACATAGCTTTAGAAGTCAAAATCAAGACCGTGGAAGCAGAGCAGAGAGCATCCATACAAGGGAAGGGTCAAACGGTCTGATGGATGACTTTCAGTTGTAGTTTTATGTAAGTGAATGTGAATTTGTGCCATATTCTGTCCAATTTAGTTGTGTTCTATAAAGGTATAAGTACTATTATGTAATGCAATTCCTTTAATACTACACTGAAAGCCTGTAGGATCAATAATCTAGCCAAATTTCAAGTTACTTCAGTGGGGTAACCTGGAATATTTATCTCCGAAACTTTGTGTTTGGCTAATAAATTTTCTGGCAACGCGAAGAATTATATATTTATTTTAATTTTATGTTATTGAAATTTTAATTGTTTTATTAATGTTTTATTCACAAACATTTTTTGGCATTTGTTATATTAATTAATCTGAATAAATGTGCAATACTCGAATTGTTGACTTATTAAGTGTCTGAATGTGAGTTCACAGGTGTGTGTAGTCACTAGAATAATGGTAACCTACACAAGGGTGAGTGATAGAAGTTCAAATTCCAACATATATGGCGATTTGGGCTTGCTTATATGGAAATATATACAAGGCCACTTAAATGGACGAAAATTAGTAAATTTTGAAGATAAATGAATTATTTCATAGCGTTGCATTTTCTTAATTTCAGTGTCATTTAAAAATGCACACAGGGTGTTTCGCATAAGAACCAACACAGAGCAGGGGCATGTAGGTAAACCTAAAATATGGTGACTTAATGCAACTTACCCCTATACTAAGTTGCACCACTGAGAAGTTATAGGCCTTCAAAGTGGGGTTTTCAATTTTAAAAAAAATCAATATCTGCGTAATACTTTCACTTAGAGAAATCAAATTTGATACACGTTCTGAGTATACCAAGAGCATTAATCGATGGTAAGTAAAGTTTAGTTGAGGCATTTGAAAGGGGTGATGCACCCTTAAAATGTCACAATTTTTAACATATTGGTGGATTCAATAAATCATTATTTCATTTTATGAGGAATTTAACTTTAAAACTTTTGTTACTCCTGTTATTTTCAAAAAGCTTTGTCAGTCAATTGATTTACAAAGTACAACAATATGACTTAATCAAATAATATAACCCAAGATAAATAGAAAATCACCCCCACAGAGGTACCATTACGAGCACTAATTAGAACGAAACCGGTCTACGGTTCTAATTGTGGTGAGACTGCATCTACCCTTACATACTTTGTCCCTATACTGGGGTAGAAACAGGTAACGGATGACAATTTACTAAATTGTTAGTTGGTTGTATACTGTCTTCTATTTTTTAACATTCTGTGTTATTTGGAGCTGCCGTGACAACATACTACTTGGTTCCGCAACTAGATGGCGACACGTGTTTCGTGTCTTACATCTCACTTAGTTATGTATGTATCACACCGACAACTCAAAAAATAAAGGGCCGATTTTGATCAAATCTTCTGAGTACCTTCCTTTTGCAAGCGGCTTAGATAGGTTCATTAACCAGGAAAATCGGCACAGGTTTTCTCGGAAAATCTTTCGGAAAAATTATATTTCCGAAAATAACAAAATACGGGCAACCAAATATGTTCGACATATTTGTATTACAAAGAGTTTACCATGTACCAAAATTTAGGTCAGTAAGTCCAGAGACAAAAAAGTTATGGGCATTTAAATAAAAAATTCGGGTTTTCCTCAAAACGTCAAAGTCGCGATTTGGAACGTCAAAATTGGCAACATTTAGCCAAAGAATCTGAAATAAATACTAATTTTGTAAGAAAAATATTGCAAGAAGCGAGTTCTAGCTTCAACCCTCATTGTCCTTCAGTTTACTAAAATCTTTACAGAAAATTCATTGCAAATAGACCCCTTCCCTGGTGCTCTGGCGGTAGTTTTAGTAAGTACACTTGGAGAACACCCAAATCACCACAACACATATTTCAGAGACCTTACGATCGTTTCGTTGACCAAGTCAACATCTTCAGAGGAAGAAAAATTCTTAGAATTTTTCTTCCTCTGAAGATGTTGACTTGGTCAACGAAACGATCGTAAGGTCTCTGAAATATGTGTTGTGGTGATTTGGGTGTTCTCCAAGTGTACTTATTAGTGCTCATCACAGGTTCCAGTTTTCACATAGGGTAGTTTTAGTGAAGTTCGTGGTTTAACGGTCTATGATTTTTTACTAATTTTCGTGAAAAAAATTCGTTATTGAGGAAACCGGGACTGAATTTTAAAATGATTTCTTCAAATGAGCGCAAACTAGCCCCCCTAGAATCCATATCCGGGTTTACACTCAGTTTTATTTATTTAGATATATACAGGGTGACGCATTTCTACGGTAAAAAAATGGTGTACATTAATTATAGGGTCTCTTGAGCTCTGCATCTTATAAAATTATTTGTATAATTACAAGTGGCTCATACCGGTAACCAGATTGATGCCTGCTTGCATTAGAGAGACATATTTGCTATTACAAATATTTTTATGTAAATTCACTTCCATGACGCACTTGCTGCGTCCAGATTTTATTATTTATATACTTATTTATTAGTTTTACAACAATACACAATCCACATGTCTTGCGTAAAAGCTCAAGCTTGTATATCTAGAAACATAGTTTAAAGAAGATGTGTTTTCCAAATGGTCTCGCTGCCCGATGCCTACTGAAAAATCACAGGGAGTTTTATTAAAATCTCTACTTCTTTCAAAATACATCCACCACCAGCATTTCTGTTACTTCTATTGATTGGGTATAGACGCGAAAATCGACCGACGTTAAAGTACAAAACAAAAAGGTAACTTAAGATAATACTTCTTCTCTGGTTTCTTTTATTCTTATGTTTGTTTTGTTTTTAGCAAAACGTTTCTCCTTTAACGAATTCATACAGAGAAAAAAATATATTTACAGAAATAATTCATCAAAATGAGGTATTTCCACTAGCGTATCAAGAGGGGCATGTTAGTGGGCAAAAGGTCATAATTGGCGTCATGTCGCTTAGCGACGTTTTTAAATTTTAGAATATTAGGAGAAAATACTCCCCATAGCACCCCATCTCATATCCATGCGTTGGCAGTATCACTAGAAGTTTTCCTGATATTTAGGATGAGCTTCAGTTATTGATCACTCTGTACTAATGTATATGCTAATGGACATGTTTTATTGAAAGACACCTGTTTTATTGATTTATGTAGTTAATTAATAGGAACAGGTGACTGATATCAACTTAGCAGCTAAAAATATCCGCGTTCAATGAACGTTGCTTCTTTAGAGTCAACGAGTCGTTCGGTCCTATTTTTAAAAATTCTCAAATATTTTAGGTAAATATGCGACCACTCGCTGTAAAAAGTTTAAATATTTGCATTAACTTCAACATTAACTAGACTCTCTTGCTTGAATTTACAAATAATATACTGTTTGTTATTTAAAAATTTATTATGATTATATTTATTTCATTACATGAATATACAGCAAGCGGCAAAATTATGCAATAAATTCATTACGATTTGAGCGATTTGTGTTGTGACCAAATAGTCGGATATGTCAACTATAGTTTTCAAAAATACACACTTTCGCATAAAATGTATATTTCTCCCACTCCTGATTTTCAAGTATCATGTCATCGACATTTTTTAAATGACAACCCCCGTTTCTAGCGAATTTTGAGAAAAATTTGGTTATAGAGAGGTCACGATGAAAATCTTTTGGAAAAAATTCTGCAGATGAGCGCGAATTTGGGTCCCTAGAATCCAAAACCAAGGTCCGTTAAAATTTTTATATGTTTATATATATATATATATATATATATATATATATATATATATATATATATATATATATATGTATATATATATATATATATATATATATATATATATATATATATATATATATATATATATTGTAATGTTTTATGTGTCTGTGTAATATATCTATCTATTGTTGTGTTTCTGTTTGCCCCAGCTGTTTCTCCTATCTCAGAGCATCGGTTCAAACCCCTACAACGATTTATTAAACGATTTAATAACAATATTCAACAATAAGATTTCCCAATTAAATATATGCCCTTTTTATAAGTAGTGATATTCTTTTAATTTTTCCACCTTAAGTATTCAACTATGTCATTGATATGTCATTTTTTTTCTATTATTTACATAATTTATTGAATAATCATTTATATATTAAGTTACATAAAACTTCTCCCCACAGAATATTAAAAAAATTACCTTATATTACCTATTGGATCCGTCTATACTTATTCGACTAACTAGTCTTTTTTATGAACAACCTAAATTTAATTTTAATTTAATTTTCTTGTTTAACTTCAAAAACTACTATCTTGTCTTAGGAAAATCAAACAAACCAAACAATATCACGGTTCAAATTTAAAATGTCAATTTCACTTTACCTTGATAGCTATGTACATCCAGACTACTCTTGTGTGTTATTCTTGTTCTCATTTACCATAGGTGTACTTCACTAGATATGTATTTATATTTATATTTAGATCTGCATCTGGATTCTACGTAACCATATCTTGAGTGATGGCGTTTGCTTCTTTTAGGTACTTTTGCTAGTCTTACAAACCGCCAAGGACCCCGCTCTCTAAACTTTACTTCCGAACAATACTTTTTCCTGTTCTTATAAACAGCTAATGACCTCCGCTCTGTAACTTTACTTCAGCACAATACTTTTCCTGTTCTTATCAACAGCTAATGACCACCGCTCTCTAAACTTCAAAAAAAAAACCGTGTCAGTCTATTTTCTTCTGTCAAACTTCTCCTCGCATTTTTTTCACAGCAATCTTTTTCTGTCAAAACAAACTTCTATTTTTTCTGTGCTGTCATCGCTTTATTGTCACCTTTGTGGAATTGTCATTTTTTACAAAAATTTCAAATTCTTGTGGAACTGTCACTTTGTGCACACCCCTTAATGCTAATTACAACAGTCATTCTAAATATTCCAATTTTGTTCTAGTTCGATTGTCTACATATACTATCGATACTTAATCTAACTTTGACAATCACTACATTTTTTTGTTAATGTAAATTTGGGCTTAGCTAGTTTAGTCTTTTAAGTCCTCTGAAACCCTCTTATATTAACTTAATCTTATACCTTATATCAATGACTGAATTGAATTATATTTGTTTCCTTCATTTATTTACTGCTTTCCCACTAAATTCTTTGCATTCCTATTTGAACTTTAATGTTTTGTTGGTAAAATAACTGTTATGGATTATCTCATCGTAAGTTCTTATGGCTCTAATGGTGTATGTTAATGTGTAATGTTTAGTGGATCTGGTTTCCAGAACAATATATATATATATATATATATATATATATATATATATATATATATATATATATATATATATATATATATATATATATATATATATGAATGTATCCGACCGATAACTCAAGAAATACTAAACTGATTTCAATTAAGCTTGGCAAAAACCGAGATTGAGTTCGATAATCAGCCTTTATTCTCAACTTTTTCCGGTGTAAAATCGGGTAAACTTTTTGAAAACGCTATTTTTGTAAGTATCAGAGTAACTGGAATGAGAGTTTATATGTGGCTAGAAATAATGCATATATGTTGTGAATTTTAAGCAATTTGGTACATAATATTTAGAGTTTTTTCCAAATTAAAAATAAAATCTCAAAGACATGCGTTGAGACGACTTAGTGGTTAAAGTCAAATGCCTGACAGACAGAGTAGTTAACTGCCACGCGTATATTGATTCATACAACAGGTATAAACTATACATCAACGGTAACCAAACTAAATATATACCAGGCATAAAACATACTACCCGAACCAACAATCGTGAAATGTCGGCCGCAATTATGAAAAATGAATAAAATAAAAAATGCCAAGTGATTGTTATTTAACTGGGGGATTCAATCAATTATTAAAATACACTATATTTGTAGCTTTCCCAAGCAACAAATTAAGGCATGTTAACCAGCACTCGAGTCCCAATAACCTAACCAAGTTGTAATTTAGTAATAATTAACCAAAATGTAATTTAGTAATAATTAACCAAAATGTTGCCTTGATTGTCATAATGACTACAAATTTGGAAATGCGGCTCCGAACTAGCTTTATTTTGACTATTAAAATTACTCCAAAGTCAGTAACTTACAAGTAACTAAATTGGGAAAAAATTGGTTCAATTTTACTCATAAAATATACTTGAATATACTTTTGTGTTTCAATTCCAGAGTTGGTAATTTTTAGGTCGAAGTGTGCCCTAAATTGGACTGAAAATCGACTACCAAGCCCAGATACCTGAAATACCTACTTTAAGGTAATTTATTACCTAATATTAACCTGCAATATGTCTCTGTGGTATAGTAAATTGGAGGTATTCTTATGAAGTCCAGCTTACATATATATTACCAATTTCAGTGCAATACAGCACAGGCAATATTTTGGGCACTGAGCTAACCTAAAATGGCTTTCTGATCGGCTATAAAGTCATAATCACTGCAGAAATGGTCTTCCAAGTCAAATTGCCTATTTTCAAGTTGAAAATACCCATAAAATCTGACTTGAAATAAAAATTGACCTCAAATTTCAAAGTGTACAGCAGTGACATACATTTGTGAATCTTCAAGGTGTGTCAGTTGATAAACTTCATCAATAAAAGTTTATTCTTGTTGTGAATGTGCGTGTACCAGTAACAAATATAGTGTTACAATTCCCCCTTTGAAACCAATAAAAGTTTACGGACATACTACAAATTATTATATAGTAAAGAATGCTTGTATTCAGTTCGCTTCATATTAATGATTATTATTTAGATAATGTTCTCTGTGTAAATCCTAAAAAAGTATGACAACTAGATCGGCTACTACTACTAAGTATATGAAAGTAAAACTGAATTTCAATTACATGCTGGTATCAAATCAGCACGTTTCCCTCTTCAATATAATACATCCCTTTTCATGCCAAATGGAGTGAAGCATTGGCAACACAGTCAGCTGTCATGTTTATGTTTATTTACTTATTTTATTTTGTTTCTATTTTCTATTAATGTCTATATATTATGGAATCAAAGACCAAAAGCGCTGTATAATCATTCATATATGTCTCTCGGCTGTGCACGGATATAAGTAATATATATTTTTATAGACGAAAATGTTTCATTTCTAATAAATTCAAACAAAATTCGTTTACCATATAGTTGAAATTCCCATAACAGTACAAAATTCCTTGAAAGTTTGGTTAGTTTGCCCTGTCATTAGGAATTGTGACTTATAGGTAAAAAAACAGGGCAAAATTAACTTTCAGGTCAATAATGTTAGAAGGGCAACCATATTAAATTAATTTTGCGGTATCCATCTTGATTGTATTGGAAAAGAAAAATATTTTTTTGTTGAATAAAGTGTAATCAAATTTTAGTTCGAAAAAAACATTAAATAATGCTTGTATACCATGACGACAGGATAGTTTTGTGTTGTTTACATCACCAATCCTCCAAAATCAGAATTTCAAGAATTTTGAATAATTTTTTATTTTCACTAATTTTATCTTTTACACGGGCGCTCGAATTTTATCACAGTATCATCATCATGTTAACAGAAAAAACATAACCGCAGTGATTTTTTTCTTTATACAGTGCGAATCTCCTTTATCATTGTTTCAAATATTTAAAGTAAGTTCTTTGATCATTCAAGATGTCATTTTTTAACAAAGATGGACAATATCTCTACTACTCTACTGTTTGTTTATACATACATAACCACAGATCCTACAGAACCGAATAATGTCACATGCGTAGTTCGTTGTTAAGAACGTCACGGCACTCGGTGCCTAGATGTCAGATTCAAGTAAAGCGTAGCACATATTTACCAATATATTACGTCCATTGGCCCAATGTTGAATAAAAATGCCTTAAATATAACTAAAACGCCTTGGTCGAAACGCCTTGCTGGACCTATTATCGACTTCCATATTACTTTGACTTTATTCTCCACATTGGTAATATACACTTAAATTTTACTTGAAAATGACCTGTGGTGATTTGGTCGACGACCTATTGGTAGGGCCATTTTACGTCAATTTGACTTTAAATGTTGCTTGGGTTATGAACGGCCTCAAACATAATTTTAGTGCAGCATAGATATATTATGCTGTCGTATAATATAGTATAAATGTAAACAAAATCAAGCCAAGTCTCTATAAAAATGATTATAAAATAGGTTCTTTTGTTTTCAAACTTAAACATAAGACGTCGAAACAGTCGTGCGATGTGCTTCAATGGCAATTCTACAAATTCTGTAGTTAATTGTTACGTATACTTTGAATATAATATTCCGGGTATAAGGCCGATCTAATGTATCATGTAAATAAAACGTTACTTCTCGTATGCCTAGAAGACTGAGAGGCGTCGCGGTTGCCTCATAAGCAGAACTTTACGCGATCTAATCCAGCTCGATACTTGTATGTTTTTTTTTATGTTTTATTTTGACATCTGGAGAAACAATAGTGCACAGATTGCCTACGCTTTGAATAAGATCTCATTTTTGTTTAAAACGCCTGAATAAGTTTGTCACCTTTGAGTATGAAAATAAGATTTTTTTATTGTTGATATTGAAAAAACTGGTTTGATTAGGTTGACTAAAACGAAATCATACTGGCGATTAAGAAGGAAAAATAACTGCTGCGCTTATAATTTGCGAGATACTTTACTTTTCTTAATATGAATTAAGTTTCCTTCTGGAAAACTTTTGTGTAACTTTAATGAAATTTGTAATACAACTTTCTTTTAAAGAGACTTACACTATCTACAAATATAACATAATTTAATTCTTCAGCTTCATAGAAAATGGAGTTTTAGGCATTTTTCTCAAAAGGAGTTAGAGCAGAAGATTTGTTCGATAGTAAAGAGATATCGATGGTAACACTTTCGAAAGAATTCTTCAAATGTGCGCGTGCTAGGACCTCGTAAATCGATCTTCAATGTCTGTCTAAGTTTAAAGTATTAACTTTACTAATATGCCGTATAATAATAGTGTACAATTCTTATGAAACTTCGCTGCTACTATAACGCACTTGCTGCATCTCGATTATTTTTTTTTGTATTCTGATACATCGCTAAATTGTTTGCACGGTACCATCAAAATTTTAATACCTCAGAGTGTTAAGTTTTCGAATGAAAGTCGTTTAAATAGTGTAAAACAAACTATATTCAAAACAACAACTGATGGCGCATATTGAATTTTCTGGGGTTTGTAATTTAGAAAAATGTCTGGACGCAGCAAGTGCGTTATGGTAGCGAATTTTCTTTAAAATATTTTTTATAGCAAATGTCTTTCTTTGATGAAGCAGGCATCAAACTTGGTTCCCTATATAGTAGAAACAATGTATCATATTTCATCGAAATAAATTTATTGTTTGAAAATATATAAACATTTTTCAAAGGTCTGGATGCAGCAAATGTGTTATGGAAGTGAATTTCCATTAAAATGTTTTTAATAGCAAATGCGAGCAGGCATCAATCTGATTATCGGTATAGCCTATGCAGTAGAAACAATGCACTATATTTTATCAAAATTACTTATGGTTTGAAAATATACAAAATTTTCTGAAAATAAACTTAAATAGTTCCTAACCAACAAAGCTTATGTTAATAGCAAATTGAGTTATTAAAATTTGAAGAAATTAATGAAAATTCGGTAAATTTGCAGATTAGCTCCCGAACGCTTTTCAAAAAATTGTTTTCAGAAACTTGTCTAGCACCCCCCCCTCCCCCCCTGGATGCACGAACCCCAAAAAAAATTTCTTGTTCGCACCCCCCAAGGAAGTTACGGGACCAGATGCTATATATATATATATATATATATATATATATATATATATATATATATATATATATATATATATATATATATATATATATATATACACATAAACATATAAAAATTGAAACTGACCCCGGATGTGGGTTCTAGGGGTCCTAGTTCGCGCTCATTTGAAAAAAAATTGCAAAGTCTCACCATCGATACCTCTCTATTAGTGAATTTTGTTTAATAAAAATTCACTAAAAAGCATCAACTTAACTAAACTGACAGCCAAAGCATCAAAGAAAGGGTCTATGTGAAATGAATATTTTGTAAATATTTTAGTAAAATGAAGTGCAATGACGGTTGAATCTGAAACTTAAGGGTTTGCAGAACACTCTTCTTGCAACATTTTCTTTTCACAATCACGATCTTTGCCTAAACATTGCTAATTTTGACGTTTAAAATTGCAAGTTAGACGTTTTGAGGAAAACTTCAAAATTTGTTTCTTTAACTGCCCATAACTTCGTTGCCTTTAAAGCTAGCGACGTAAATTTGCAGAGTTCACTCGTTATAATACAAACACGCGTACCAAATTTGGTTACCCTTACTTTGTTATTTACGGAGATATCAATTTTTTTATAAAGAAAACACAAAATTTTCCGGGAAAACCTGATCCGATTTTTCTGGCTGACAAACTTTTCCAAGCCACTTGCTGAAGGAAGGTACCCACCAAATTTGATCAAGATCGGTCCATTATTTTTTTTATCGGTCGGGTATATATATATATATATATATATATATATATATATATATATATATATATATATATATATATATATATATATAGATCTCCTTATTACCGATTTTTTTGAAATATTTTATGCAAAAATATGTATTTTTGAAAACAAGAGTTGCCTTGTACGAGCATGTTCTCAAAACACAAATCGTTCAAATTTTAATGAATGTATTCCATAATCTAGCCTCTTATGGTACATTTCATTATAATCGGACAACATTTACACCAAAGTGTTGGATGATGGTCTACTAAGAAGATTCGTTCCTTTACAAACCAAGACTGCGCATCTCATTTCTGTGGCCAATTTGTCGATAAGGTCCTTGTTTTCTTGCGCATCCTCGATAGGTTCTTCTTGCTCCGTATGTCCAGGTTGTAGATTTCTACCATCAAGCAGCATCTTATTTTGCGTAATCGCTATGTTATTAATTTTTTATTGTTATTATTACTATCATGTTGTTTTGGTCTCAGTGTTAATTAACATCTGATTGTATAAATAAAGGGCCTGTTATCAAACCTTATTATATTTCATGCGTTGGCATATTCAAGACGTTCTTACGATGCGACAGGTTTCTAGGATAACATTCTTCTGGAATACGCGTTGCAGCTTTTATTTCGTTATATTCTATCGAGAGTGGGATATACCTTTTAACATTCTCTTCATCTGCTTTGCGTATGTTGTGGTCATTGGGATGCCTGATGTCTACGAAGATTGCTGTCTGTAGTACTAGGTTTGTTCTATTTGCAGTTATTGTTTTATCTGTATGAATTTGGAGGTCTTAATAAAATTTATGTGTTTCGTTTTCTAACACTGGTCTTGCTTTATAGGCATAGTAGGGTACCATTTTATTTTCGGGTACGAACTATTATTATTATTATTGTAAAAAAATAATTTCAGTTTCTTAGGTTACACTATTTCTGGGAAAATATGTTAGTACTCTAAGTTATTTCTTTAAAAAAAAACGAATAACTACCATTGTACAAGTATTATTATTAACAACGGAATGTTTTAAGGTAGGTTTATTTCTTTCTTTCTTTTGGCATAAACAAGGAAATAGAGATCGGAACAAAATTGCTTGTTTCTCTATAGTGAATACTCTATTTCAGCAAAATAGATAGAGTAATAAAGTAGCCTGCTTATGCAAATGAAACATAAATTAACTGCAGAAATGTCAAACTTTCTTTACAACTTCGCCAAGATATTCGTCTAGATTTTCTTGTTTCTTTAATAAATTATTCTTGAGAAGGCAGAGAAAGCAAGAAATTAGAGGCAAATGCAAAACTTTGCTTAAAATCGTTTGCTATTCAGAATGTTGGATCTCTTTTAAAAGAAATCCTACCAGTTTTAAAGTGAATGATTTAATTAATTAAAGGTAAGATTTAAGTGTTTTTAGTTCTAACTGTACCATTTTGAGGGCTTGGCATTCAAAGTCCGTTCAACTAAGTATATACAAACAAGATTAATGAGATTAATTTCTCGGACATTATCTTATAATCATAGTTAAGAAAATAAACTCCCACCATTTAACCCCCACCACTTTATCAATTTAAAAAAAATATCAACCCTACATTTTTTCATCACAATTTGATGGATCACATTTCTGAATGTGAAGATACCCCATATGTATGGTTTAATATTACAGTTTTCAATACAGGGTGGAAATTTAATAGGGGAATATTAAAACTGAACAGTTTACCCTGAAATTCAAATTTCGAAAATAAACCTAATAAAAACGTCCCTTTCTTATAATAAATGTTCAAAATGTTCTACATTCACTTGCACACAACGAAATAATCGCTCTGGAATTCTTCACTGATTCTTATCTTAAATGTCGTATCTTGTCTTTTATCCAAAACGTACTTGGTATCATTAATCGTTTCTTATTAACTACCAATTTTTGCAGTACGAAAGGTGAAATTTAACAGCTCTTATTTATTTGTGGTGTATTGTGTTGAATGCACGGTCTCCTAATAAATTAGTCGTAATTTTGCTCCGATAATTTCAATTAATTTTTGATCTAATAATGCGATATTTAACTGAAACTCCGCGAACAGAAATATTAATGATGATTGGGTATGGTGATATGTGTAGAATATAGGCACAAGTTGTTAACTTCATTTCTGAACGTCACACAGTCTGGGAGTGACATAATTGGAAATTGAATCAAAGGCTTTTCCTCCAGACATCAAAATTTATTTTAAACTTCACTCCCGACGCGTTTCGACCTGCAAGAGGTCATTTTCAGGGGATAAATCTACAAACATAACAAGAAGGGTCTGTCAGAAAGACATTAGTTTTTCCGGTATGCTATTGTGCATGTCAGAGAACAATGATGACAAGGTAATCTCTACAGAAAACGTCACAGGGTAAAAATTACAAGTCATACAGTAAAATTCCAACCAACAATCAAGTGAAAATCTAAGAGCTACAGATACCGTAACACTAGTTAAAAATATGCTAAGTTAAACCTGCAATTAAACTAACAAAAACTAACAACAGAGCAAATTGAAAAGCGTTAAAAGCCACAAAATTGCAAAAGTCTAATATTTGAACACTAAGAATTCCAGTCTATTTCAGAAACAAAACATTGGCTTTGCTTTATGTTGCAGCGTTTGGTTGCCCTTACTTACTTATTTACGGAGATATTACTTTTTTTTATAAAGAAAACACAAAATTTTACGGGAAAACCTGGTCCGATTTTCCTAGCTAACGAACTTATCCAAGCCACTTGCAAAAGGAAGGTACTCACCAATATTGGTCACGATTGGTACGTTACTTTTTGAGTTATCGGTCGGATATATATATATATATATATATATATATATATATATATATATATATATATATATATATATATATTTATATATTTATATATATATATATAGATATATATATATATATATATATATATATATATATATATATATATATATATATATATATATACAGATCTCCTCATTAGCGAATTAAAAAAAAATTCGCTAATATGCTTCTTTGATAAACGCATTTTACCAAGGTTTAAAAAATTAATTGTAAAAGGCAAATGTTGAAAATTATGCGTATTTACTTTGCACGATAACCAAAACGTAAATTGACTACTATTTTATTTAGATTGTATCCCAAAAAATTATGAAACTTATGTTTGATTAGTTTTTATGACACATGTCACACAGCAGATAATAATTGTTATCATCAGTCAATCGTTACAAATACGGCATAATATGCCACAAAATCTCGAGAGTTATTAGTGAATTTTCGTAGAAAAAATTCACTAATGGGGAAATCCCGACTTTTGAATTTGGAAAAAAAATTTGCAAATGAGCGCGAACTAGGACCCCTAGAACCCATATCCTGGGTCAGTTTCAATTTTTATATGTTTATATATATATATATATATATATATATATATATATATATATATATATATATATATATATATATATATATATATATATATATACACACTTTATTTGTTTGCTGTACGTTTGTGATTTCTTATTGGTTTGCGTGGACTGCAGTTTCGAACCGTCCCGGTTCATCATCAGCATGCTACTCATGATGAACGGGGACGGTTCGAAACTGCAGTCCACGCAAACCAATAAGAAATCACAAACGTACAGCAAACAAATAAAGTGTATATTTAAAAGTGATTACAGTGTAGTGCAATATTCCTAAAGATATATATATATATATATATATATATATATATATATATATATATATATATATATGTATATATGTATATATATATATATATATATATATATATATATATATATATATATATATATATATATATATATATGTTGTGCTGAGAATTGCTAAGGCCATATAAAAGTTATAAAAACAAAAATGAAAACCCTTACGGAAACTACTATGATAATGTTAAATTCTGATTATTGATTAAAAAATTGGGTGATCAGATTAGTAATGGGGGGTAGTAGTAGTACCACTGGTCAGTAATAAGTAAAATACTTACGGTTTACACGTAATGCATAGGGGTTCTCTGTATATTGCATACATATCCACATCGTTCGACATATTTTACTGTACACTAAAACAGAAAACAAAATAATAACATTAAAACACAAGCACATTCACTATTATTGTTAGTCAGTGTTATTTGGAGAAGCAATGAAAGATATATAGCCATAATTTGTTGGAATGATAATTAAATGAGTCTTAAAAAGTTTAACTAGCAATTTGGAAAATATCTCAGTTAAAGTGAAATAAAAAGAGCCAGAAATCTATATGTAGATAGATTGAAATATTAAGCATGAAATACATACCAAAGAATTATGTTCAAAATCAATTACCTGAAGGTAATGAACAAAACAAACCTTTTGTATGATGTATTTAGATGTAAGTCTATTATTATTTTATGTGAACAATGAACTGAAATGTACCCATATATGTGTCTGTGTTTGTATAAAAACAATGAACTGGAAGTTACTAAAAACAGTGTTTAGTGTTCTGGAACTTTTAAATCAAGATTATAGCATAAAATGGATTAATGTTATAAAATTATTATTGTTGCTTATGTTATGTAGAAATAAGGTTAGGTCAGATGTCAATTTTAAGAATAGAATATTCAACTTACTCGATGGTTCCAAGGACAATATCTGTCAAACATTAAATAATTAATTGGAAGAGAGAATGCTTTAAACAGACAGGAAACACGAAATGTTAGATGAATTTGGGCAACATTTCCGCTTTTGTTATTATTGTTGTTGGTTGTTGTTGAAATTCAGATGCGAGAGAGCGTCATTCTGGCTTCCCATTTTAAATATAAATATTTTAAAGTATAAATTGTCCAAGGGAAATTCAATTTGCCGCTAAAACAAAGAAGAGACGTTACATCAAGTTTTTAACGTAAGGAAGTACGAGATAAGCAGTAAATATATCAATAATACGTACATTTGAGGATACCCAATACCATTAGCGAGGAAGCCAAGGTTAGAGATTTATTTTATTTAATGTATAGCAGCTCAACCAGACAAATATTTCAATAAAAAGACAGCCCATTCTGTCAAATATCATTTCAAGCAAATGTGTTTGTGGGAAATTAAGATTTAAACGCATAAAGTAGAAATCTTATGGGATAATTTAACCATAGTTCAACATTGAGAATACAGAGGGAGTGCAGGTCAAGGATCCATATTTATTAATAAGAACAATTGAATGAAAGCCGTAAATTCGGATACTAAATTTAATCATTGTAAATTGATATTAGTTTGATAATTAGAACAACGGATCCGTTTAAAGTTTAGAGTTTAGATTTTAAATTTGAAATTGTGCCAATAAAATTTGTTTAAGAATTTTGAAACGTAATTCTTTGAAAACCCATAATAAGATAATAAGGCTACTATAAATATTTGCAGGCTACTTTCTTCCTATTTTAGCAGAACCGACTACTGAGATAAGTAAGTAAATAAAATATTTGAATATAATTTATTTGACATACATATATATATAATAGAAGGATAGGCAACCCAAATAACCCTGAGATAGCTTAAATCACATAAATACAAGAGTCATAAAACATTTTTATTCAGATAAAATTTCACATTATAAAATATACAGAGTCACCCATAATACATGGTGTAAAATAATACATGGTGTAATATTTTTTTTTAATATCACTTTTCCATATATAAAATAATTCTAAATATAAATATCAAATAACATTTCAATATCATAAATATAATAATAATAATAATCGTAAAATTTTATAATATATAAAAGCCAAAGCTGATTGTAATCAAAGCCAAATAACAATATAATTGGCACCCAACAGTGGGGCATTAAAATATAAAATATAAAATAAATATAAAATATAAAAAGTCAAGCCAATCAATATAATTGGCGCCGCAACGTTCGGGCACAGCAAAAATAGGGGAAACTAGCCATAACGTCAGGCACAGCAAAACAGGGAATCAAACTGCAACATCTGGGCACAGGAATTCTTAATATTGGTAGAGCCAGACCTGAAAAATAAAAATTTAATTACTGACCATCCTAAATAAAGAAATTTAAACATAAAAATGTCGCAACAAAAGCAAACAAGAGCTAGAAAAACAAAGAAGACTGAAGAAATACAGCAGGAGGAACAATTTGATGAAGGAGACACGGGAGAAGAGAAAACAGAAGAAATGTTAGTAAAAGAAACCGTATCGCAGGAGGAAATACCAGATAAACCGGAGGAGAGTGAAGAAACTGAAACGGTAGAACCGAACGCACAAGAAGAAACGCCAAGTATGGAACAAAATTTATTGCAACAAATGGCAAGTATGTTTCGACAAAATATGGAAAGTATGAATAAAATAAAGGAAAGTATAAATGAAAACATGAATGAAAAATTTGCGAAGCAAGAAAAAAAATTGCAGAAACAAGAAGAAAATCTGAGTGATAAAATGGCGAAACAGGAAGAAAATTTAGAAGTATTTATACAAAATGAAATAACAGAAATCAAACAGGATATGAATAAATTAAAAGAAAATGATACTATATTGTATAGAAACATTCAAGATCTCAGAGAAGAAACGAAAGAAAATATAGAAAAACTCAAGCAAGATATGGAAAACAGGATGGCAGGAAAAATAGAAGAGAGTGAGAAATATCTCATGGAGGAAATGAACAGGAAACAAAACACCTTGGAAAAGGAAAATGAGGTGGTAATTATACAAATAAGAAGTGACATGGACGAGGCAAAACAGAAATGTCAACAAAATTGCCAGAAAATAGAAACCGAAATGAATACAGGAATGCAAGAAATCCACGACCACTTATATAATCAAGCCGAGAAGACCAGAGAAGAGTTTACAAAAGTCGAAACACAAATACAAATGGTTGACTCAGAAATAACACACATAAAAAAGAAAACAGAGGAGCAAATTGGCAAGACGAGAGAAGAAATCTTCAACAAAATAAACAGTCAAAACACCAGAAGCTACGGTATGCCAATAAATATGGATACAGGAACAAAATTTGATGGAAATATAAACAAACTACACCCCAGAGTGTTTATCAACAGCATAAAAAACAAAGTAAGATATATAACTGATATCAACGATGTAAAGGACGTGATAAGGATGCAGCTGGTAGGAAATCCTTTACTATGGTTTTCCAGTAGAGAAAACGAAATCCACAACATAGAAGAATTTGAACATCTTTTTATGAAATTTTACTGGGGAGAGTTCCATCAAGGGATATTCAGAGAAAAACTTTACTTTGGACGGTTAGATTACAATAAAAATCAAGATTTTAGCAACTATTGTCTGCATTTATACAATACAGCGCAGTACCTACACCCGAGAATGGAGGAAGAAGAAATAGTCATGTATATCTCCAGGCATTTCGAAAACCAGATTACGGATACAATTGCTATTAATAATATCAAAACAATGGAGCAACTATTAACTTATTTGACAAGAATTGAAAGAACCCTAAGGACAAGAAATATAAGAAATAAAGGGGAAAACAAACCAGACTACAGAAGACCAAATTATCAAGAGAATCAAAGATATGGAGGTAACACGTATGACAATAGGCCACGCTACAACCAGAATGAAACAAGACCTGGGGTATCGAACAACAATAGCAACCAAAGAAATTATCAGTATCAAAACAGGGATAGAAACAGAAATGACCAAGGAAATTACGACAACACAAGACAAGATCAGAGGCAATACAGACCTAACAACAATTATCAGCCTGGAAGAACACAGATGCCCAGGACAAATGACAACAATAACCGTCAATATCCTAATCCAGGTGGCCAACTAAGAAATTGTGCAATGGAAAATAATATACCACAACAAATTGAAGAGCAAAACCGAATTGAAGTAGCAGCACAGATACATCGACCCAGCCAAAATTTTTTAGAATAAGCGCACCTTTGTTTGTAAATAATGTCATGCAGTATAGTCACCCGAGAGAATTTATAAAATTAGAAAATGAAAAAAACCTTGAAAACAAAAATAAATTAGTTTTTGTAAAAGCAAACTTCCAAAACAAAATGGTAAATATAATGGTGGACTCTGGATCAAATGCGTCAATCATCAGTAGTAATATAATAGATCAATTAAAGTTAAACAAATTTAGTTATAATATACCAAAGGTGTCACTAATAAATGCGAGGGGAAGAAAGATTTGTGAAGTATCGAAGGCAGTAATGGGAAAATTACAATTTAACAAAAATAAAAAGGAAATCAACGTTAATTTATTAATAATGGAAGGTTTGGAATTTGATGTAGTAATGGGATCAGATATATTAAATGAAAATAATGCTATCATAGATTATGAACGGAATATAATAATTATCGACAACGAAATAGTGCATATGACTGACGAAATTGTGAATAAATGTGAAGAAAATAGTAGTGAAAATGAAAATATGAATTATATAAATAGTATAGATTATATGAAAGAATACGAAGAAAAGAATATAAAAGAAATAATAAATGAAAATGAAGAATATGATAGAAAAATAAAGAATATATTATGTAAGTATGAAAGTTTGTTCGATGAAACTAGTCGAGTAGCTGTTGGTCATGTGCATCAATTTAAAGTAAAAGAGATAGCAAATTTTAAATCGAAAACGTATCCGATTCCATATAAATATCAGAAACAAGTACACCAGGAAATAAATAACATGTTAGAGCAAGGAATAATAGAAAGAAGTGATACTCCATATATCAACCCAATAGTTGTAGTAAAAAAGGCAGATGGGGGAATAAGATTGTGTTTAGATGCTAGAAATATTAATAAATTGTCAATTCCTCAATATAGTTCACCAGTAGGAATAGAAAGTATTTTCGGAAGTATAACGGGTGCAAATATTTTTTCAAAAGTAGATTTAAAACATAGTTTTTGGCTGATACCACTGGAAGAATCATGTAGAGAGTACACAGGCTTTATGATAGATGGTTCAGTATATCGATTTGCTGTAACCCCATTTGGAATACAATCAGCTTGTTCTGCTCTAGTTAAAGCATTACACAAAATCCTAGACAAATTTGAAGATTTTGTACTGCATTATGTCGATGACATATTAATCTACTCCAAAACCATTGAAGATCATTACAGACATGTAGACGTTGTTTTAAGAGCATTAGACAGAGAAGGTTTAAAGGTAAACTTGGAGAAATGCCATTTCTGCAAAATGCAAGTCAAATATTTGGGATACGAACTGAACGACAAAGGAGTTAAAATGGACGAAGATCGAGTCAAGAGTATATTGGAATATCATCGACCAAGAAACCTAAAGGCATTACGAGGATTTCTCGGGGTACTGAATTATTTTAAAAGATTAATTCCAGATCTCTCAAATAAAATGTTACCTTTGTTGAGATTACTGAAAAAGGATGTCAAATGGAAATGGGGGGTCGAGCATGAAGAGGCTTTTTGCAAAATAAAAAAGGAATTTACGAAGAATTTAGAGGTATATCATCCTAGATATGATCAAGCATTTACTCTGAGAACTGATGCTTCGCTAAATAGATTCGCTGGAGTTCTTTTGCAAGACCAAGATGGCATAGAGGTTCCTATATCGTTCGTATCAAGGGTGACAAAGAAACACGAAAGGGGATATTCCGTTACTGAACTAGAATTGGCGAGCATTATATTTTGTGTAACCAAGTTAAGATTTTATTTGCTCGGAAATGAATTCATAATAGAAACAGACCATTTGTCGTTAATACATATAATGAATAACAAATTAATGAACAACCGAGTACATAGATGGGCCTTATTGCTACAAGAATACAAATTTACCATCAAGTATATACCAGGAAAGCTAAATATTATAGCAGATGCTTTAACTAGGGAAAATGATAGCAACAGGAAAGAACAGGAAAAGAGAATAAGAATAGGAATGAATATACTGAAGGATAAACAAGGAATCTTTTCACTACATCAGATAACGCAAGATCAAGTAAACTTGTCCGAGAAAGAAAAAAGAGGCTCTAGAATTTGTTAAAATGTATATGTAAAAGGACCGATTGACGATGAGAAATATGTAATTACGAATAACTTGGCCTATAAAATCATTGATCAACTACATACAGAAAACTGTCATATGGGTGCTAGAAAACTATGGCTGACATTTCGAGAAAATTATATTACCATAAACGACTACAAAGTAATTAAGGAACGAGTGAGAAAATGTGCCACATGTCAGTTGGGAAAATGGAAGAATCTTAGGTATCAAAATAGCCCTAAATCAATCATAGCAAGGGAACCATTGGAGATTATAGCCATAGATTTCTTATCTGACCTAATACCTAGCTATAAAGGCAACAAGCACATATTAGTCGTAGTAGATCTATTTTCGAAATTTGTGAAGTTATATCCATGTGTGAGAACTAACGTTAAATGTGTCAATGATTCATTGAGAAATTATTTTCAAATGGTAGGCAATCCAAAGTTCTGTATTGTCGACAATGCGACATGTTTCCAATCAGAACGTTTTAAAAGATTTTGTCAACAAAACCAAGTGACATTGCGACTTACGAGTATTCGTCATCCACAATCAAACATTTCTGAGAGATATATACAAGAACTTAACAAGTATTTGAGGATAATGGTACACAGCGATCACAAAGAGTGGCAAGATAAGCTAAATATAATAGAAAAATTACTTAATAATAGTCCACATACAATGACTGGACAATCACCGATTTATCTATTCAAAGGTGTCTTGCCTGAAAGAAAATGGCTCCAACAAAATAGTAAAACCTACGAAGAAATAGTAAAAATGGTCAATAAATTAAATGAGAGACGTGCAGAGAAATGTGCAAAAAGGTTTTTGAAAAGGAAATCTAAGAAATCGACATTTAAAAGAGGAGATTTAGTAATCATAAGGGCATTGCGAACCTCGAACTATAAGAAAAATATTAGTGCCAAGTTAATGATGCCATTTGAGGGTCCATTCGAGATCACAACAGAAAACCCAGTTAATAGTTATGAAATCAAAGACCCAATCACAGGAAAAATTAGAGGAATATTTAATATACAAGATATATTCCACTTCTATCAATAACAATGAAAATAAAATATCAGCACGTATGTAAATTTTGCTTCCATTACTTTCGAGAATCGAAATAATGTATGCAAAATTGGGGGGTGTTGTGCTGAGAATTGCTAAGGCCATATAAAAGTTATAAAAACAAAAATGAAAACCCTTACGGAAACTACTATGATAATGTTAAATTCTGATTATTGATTAAAAAATTGGGTGATCAGATTAGTAATGGGGGGTAGTAGTAGTACCACTGGTCAGTAATAAGTAAAATACTTACGGTTTACACGTAATGCATAGGGGTTCTCTGTATATTGCATACATATCCACATCGTTCGACATATTTTACTGTACACTAAAACAGAAAACAAAATAATAACATTAAAACACAAGCACATTCACTATTATTGTTAGTCAGTGTTATTTGGAGAAGCAATGAAAGATATATAGCCATAATTTGTTGGAATGATAATTAAATGAGTCTTAAAAAGTTTAACTAGCAATTTGGAAAATATCTCAGTTAAAGTGAAATAAAAAGAGCCAGAAATCTATATGTAGATAGATTGAAATATTAAACATGAAATACATACCAAAGAATTATGTTCAAAATCAATTACCTGAAGGTAATGAACAACAAACCTTTTGTATGATGTATTTAGATGTAAGTCTATTATTATTTTATGTGAACAATGAACTGAAATGTACCCATATATGTGTCTGTGTTTGTATAAAAACAATGAACTGGAAGTTACTAAAAACAGTGTTTAGTGTTCTGGAACTTTTAAATCAAGATTATAGCATAAAATGAATTAATGTTATAAAATTATTATTGTTGCTTATGTTATGTAGAAATAAGGTTAGGTCAGATGTCAATTTTAAGAATAGAATATTCAACTTACTCGATGGTTCCAAGGACAATATCTGTCAAACATTAAATAATTAATTGGAAGAGAGAATGCTTTGAACAGACAGGAAACACGAAATGTTAGATGAATTTGGGCAACATTTCCGCTTTTGTTATTATTGTTGTTGGTTGTTGTTGAAATTCAGATGCGAGAGAGCGTCATTCTGGCTTCCCATTTTAAATATAAATATTTTAAAGTATAAATTGTCCAAGGGAAATTCAATTTGCCGCTAAAACAAAGAAGAGACGTTACATCAAGTTTTTAACGTAAGGAAGTACGAGATAAGCAGTAAATATATCAATAATACGTACATTTGAGGATACCCAATACCATTAGCGAGGAAGCCAAGGTTAGAGATTTATTTTATTTAATGTATAGCAGCTCAACCAGACAAATATTTCAATAAAAAGACAGCCCATTCTGTCAAATATCATTTCAAGCAAATGTGTTTGTGGGAAATTAAGATTTAAACGCATAAAGTAGAAATCTTATGGGATAATTTAACCATAGTTCAACATTGAGAATACAGAGGGAGTGCAGGTCAAGGATCCATATTTATTAATAAGAACAATTGAATGAAAGCCGTAAATTCGGATACTAAATTTAATCATTGTAAATTGATATTAGTTTGATAATTAGAACAACGGATCCGTTTAAAGTTTAGAGTTTAGATTTTAAATTTGAAATTGTGCCAATAAAATTTGTTTAAGAATTTTGAAACGTAATTCTTTGAAAACCCATAATAAGATAATAAGGCTACTATAAATATTTGCAGGCTACTTTCTTCCTATTTTAGCAGAACCGACTACTGAGATAAGTAAGTAAATAAAATATTTGAATATAATTTATTTGACATACATATATATATAATAGAAGGATAGGCAACCCAAATAACCCTGAGATAGCTTAAATCATATAAATACAAGAGTCATAAAACATTTTTATTCAGATAAAATTTCACATTATAAAATATACAGAGTCACCCATAATACATGGTGTAAAATAATACATGGTGTAATATTTTTTTTTAATATCACTTTTCCATATATAAAATAATTCTAAATATAAATATCAAATAACATTTCAATATCATAAATATAATAATAATAATAATCGTAAAATTTTATAATATATAAAAGCCAAAGCTGATTGTAATCAAAGCCAAATAACAATATAATTGGCACCCAACAGTGGGGCATTAAAATATAAAATATAAAATAAATATAAAATATAAAAAGTCAAGCCAATTATATATAATATATATATATATATATATATATATATATATATATATATATATCACACCGATAATTCAAAAAATAATGGGCCGATTTTGATAAAATTTTGCATGTACCTTTCTTTTGTAAATGGCTTGGATAAGTTCGTTAGTCAGGAAAATCTGACGAGGTTTTCCGGGAAAATTTTGAGTTTTCATTCGAAAAAAATTCTTATCTCAAAAAATAATAGGCCGATTTTAATAAAATTTGGCATGTACCTTCCTTTTGTAAATGGCTTTGAAAAATTGTTGATCAGGAAAATCGAACAAGGTTTTCCGGAAAAACTTTGAGTTTTCATTCGGAAAAAAAAAATTCTCAAAGAATAATGGGCCGAAAGAATAATGGGCCGATTTTGATAAAATTTGGCATGTACCTTCCTTTTGTAAATGGCTTTGATAATTTCGTTAATCAGAAAAATCGGACAAGTTTTCCGGGAAAATTTTGAGTTTTCATTTGAAAAAAATTTTTTTCTTAAAAAATAAAAAATCTATGATAACCAAATTTGGTAGGTAGGCTTACGATATAAAATGTAAACTATACACCAAAATTTAGATTTCTGTGTTGCAAGAAAAAAAAGTTATAATAAAATATTTTATGCCAGATCATTTCTATGAAAATTCACTACCATAACGCACTTGCTGCGTCCAGGCTTTTTTTATCTGTTTATATATATATATATATATATATATATATATATATATATATATATATATATATATATATATATATATATATATATATATATATATATATATATATATATATATAGGGTGGCGTATTTCTACAGTAAAGCCCAATATAATTGTTATTATACAAGATGCGAGAAAAAATTGTATACGTTAATTATAGGGGTTTTGAGCTACATCTTGTAAAATTAGTTTGACAATCACAAAATGGCCCATTGTTGTTGATGATACTTACAATTTATTTTTCCGAACATCCCTTATATTAACACATTTTTGCATTTTTTGTCGAAAAATGAAGCATGTTTGTAAGAAAACCAATCGAGCGCGTTTTCGTAGTGAATTTTCACTAAATGCTTCAAATTTCAATAACTCAATTTGCTATTAACCTAGGAAACCAGTTTTCTCGGAAACATTTTAAGTTTATTTTCAGCAAATTTTTGTACACTGACAAATAATAATTTATTTTGATAAAATATGGTACATTGTTTCTACTATATAGGTTATACCGGTAACCAAATTGATGCCTGCTTGAATTAAAGAGAGATGTCTGCTATTAAAAATATTTTTATGAAAATTCACTTCCATAACGCAAATGCTGCGTCTAGACTTTTTTCGTACAAGAATCTCAATATTTGAAACATTATTTACAGATCTTGAGATATTGAAGTATCATATCATAAGTATTATATCAGTATCATAAGACTGGACTATGTAATTCTTTACAGGCTTCACTTGTGTTAGGTGTTACTGATATTAAAAATGTTATTACTCACTTTATTTTATTCCTACAAAAAAAAATTGTTGCTGAATAGAGAACTGGATTAGCTTTAAAAATATGTATCACACTACCCACCAACTAGTTTCAAAATTTTGAAAGGGTTGCTACCCTTTGAAGAGGTATGACGATACAGTATGTACTGAAAAAGTGGAAGGAGAACCCTGAGATCGAACCCAGCACCCTTCAGTTCAGAGGCACACGTTCTTGCCCCTACACCACTAAGGCTCTAATGTGAATTAGTAAACATTTATGTACAAGGTGAGTCAACAATAAAATAAAGTCAGTTTGTCGTTTCTGCGAAACTTTTTAAATAATATACAGGCTGATTCACTAAGAATGGCAACCAGCTGTATCTCGAAAACCGTATATCTTAGAATTTGCGAAAAATTTTTTATAACGAAAATCAGCACAAAAAGAGCCTGAAAATTATTTGGAGGGTTGAAACTCGACCGCCAGAAAGCGTTTCTAAAAACCAGAAATAAAAAAAACTGATTTTTGGAAAAATTCTTATAAATACAAATAAATGCTATAATTAGAGATTCTGTATAACCAACAAACAATTTTGTAAAATGTCAGTCCTGGTCTTTTCTTCCCTAATACAGCCAACCAATAATTGCACACAGTCTCTATTTATAACATCTGTCTACCCCGCATAACACCCATTTTCGACGCAGGTCCCGTAATTTTCTTGGGGGTTGCTCCCAAATAATTTTTCTTGTGCTTTGTGCTGTGAAGGTGATTGTACGAATGCACAAGGGGAATGAGAACATCCCGTGTTTTTCGGTGAAGATCCAGACACCCTCTTCGTCCTGGGGGTTCTTCTTCCCCTTCTGCATTCATATAATCATCCTCAATGTATGAAACACAAAGATTTTTTATGTTTAGCGTTCTAATTTATTGTTCGTTGAGTGGGTATATTTCCTGTTTATCAATTGCTTGAGTTTTTAGTTTTGTGTCCAATTAGTTATATACATATTCATATTAAAGATCATGATTTTGCTTGCCCTCCTTTACATTATGTTTTACTGCTCGTAATCAAATAAACTAATTTTTATAACCTCTAATATAAGGTTAAATCACTACAGTATATTATATCACTAAGTGAGTGGTGAGCATGTCGCCACCTAGTTGCGGAACCAGGTAGTATGTTGTCACTCCTGCTCCAAATAACACAAAATGTTTAAAAAAAGACTGTATACAACCAACTAGCAATTTAATAAATTGTCAGCACTGGGCCATTTCTACCCTAATATAGGGACAAAGTATGAAAGGCTAGATGCATTCTCGCAACAATTAGAGCGAAACCAGTCTACGGTTCTAATTGTTGCTAGAATGCATCTAGCCTTACATACTTTGTCCGTATATTAGGGTAAAAATGGGCCAGGGCTGACAATTTACTAAATTGTTAGTTGGTTCTATACAGTCTCTTTTTTTTTTTAACAAAGTATGTAAGGCTAGATGCATTCTTATAACAATTAGAACCGTAGACCGGTTTCGCTCTCACTAGAGCTCGTCAGTACGACATACTAATTGCAGAGAAAATACACCTATAAAGTAATACGGCTAAAGTAGCCAGCCTTTTAACACTAAGTGAGTAGTGAACATATCGCCACCTAGCTGCGGAACCAAGTAGTATGTTGTCACGTCAGCTCTAAATAACACAAAGTGTTAAAAAAATATAGACTGTATTACTTTATAGGCGTATTTTCGCTGCAATTAGTATGCCGTACTGACGAGCTCTAAAGAGAGCGAAACGGGTCTACGGTTCTAATTTTTGTGAGAATGCATCTAGCCTTACATACTTTGTGTCCCTATATTAGGTGGGATTTTTTTATCAAAAACTTAGTTTTTGACAATAAAAATGGACCTAGTTTTGAATTTTCCTTAATAATGGTCACTTTCAATTTTATTGTATTTATGCGTTACTTTATGGACACAGTGTATATATATATATATATATATATATATATATATATATATATATATATATATATATATATGTGTGTGTGTGTGTGTGTGTGTGTGTGTGTGTGTGTGTGTGTATAAAGTATAAAAATGGACCTAGTTTTGAATTTTCCTTAATAATGGTCACTTTCAATTTTATTGTATTTATGCGTTACTTTATGGACACAGTGTATATATATATATATATATATATATATATATATATATATATATATATATATATATATATATATATATATATATATATGTGTGTGTGTGTGTGTGTGTGTGTGTGTATAAAGTAATAAGTATAAATAGGCACTTGTATTTCCTGAGATTTTTGACAAAACCTTTTCAACATATTTTTTTCGTACAAATAGGTAATATTCAATTTCTTCTAGCGTAAACAATTTCGTTGCTATGGGAATTTTTTCTTCAATATGACTTTCCTTGCATGTTTGGAAAGAACATCTCTTTCTTGATATTGCGCAAAAAATGCTATTGGGATAAGGGCCTAATAATACTGTCTGGTATACCGGTCCACCGGTTCATACATTAATTGTTTGTGGTCGCTGGGTTTGAGCTTCCAGCATCCAATGTGGATTTTGCTGAGACCAATAACGACGATTTGGTTTACTAATAAATCCATGCAGTCTAAGCCATGCGTTAACTTTTTTTGTGTGGAGTAAAACACCCTCTTTAAATAACAATAGTCTGTTGACGATAACCTTTTTAGTAAATTTTCTTTAAAAAAATCACTAATGGCGAGTTCTGCGTTTATATATACATACATACAGACATATATATATATATATATATATATATATATATATATATATATATATATATATATATATATATATATATATATATATATATATATATATATATATATATATATATATATATATATATATATATATATATATATATATATATATATATATATATATATATATATATATATATCTTACGGATAACTGAAAAAATAATAGACCGATTTTGATAAAATAAAAGCTTTGCAGCCATAAAAATTGGATTAGTTTTTCCTGGAAAATGGTGGGTTTTCTTTCGGAAAATTTGTTATCTCCGAAAATAACAAAGCTATGGAAACCAAATTGGGTACGTAGGTTTACCTTATTAAAAGGATAGTTATAGACTTTGTGATTTAATAGTCTATACTTTTTCGCGAATTTTCAAAGAAAAAAATCGTTATTGAGATAACCCCGACTTTAATTTTATTTAAACATTTCTTAAAAGGAGTGAGAAATAGGCCCCCCTTGGGGTCAATTTCAGCCTCTACATGTTTACATAGTATATACAAGGTAGTTCACTTTTACTGCAAACTTAATATATCCGTTATTATATAAGATAAGGAAAAATATTATAAAAGTTATTTACAGGGTGTTTTGAGCTGCATCATATAAAATTCTGCTGACAATCATAAATCGTTGGTGATACAAGTATTCTTTTTTTTTTAATGGAACACCCTTTTTATTGTAGCATTCTTGTATTTTCCATCAATTTATAATACATGCTTGTAAGGAGAAAACATTTATATCGCCCATCGTTTCGGAGTTATTTCAATTTTTTTCAACTTTTTTACATTTTTGAACATATCAAAAATTGCGATACGCCCTTTTTACCAATGGAAACCGGAGTCCCAAGAAAATGACGCATTTAGGGAGGTTTTCAATTATATTATTCGTTAAAAAATCGAGACGCCATATACAGGACGCTATCACATTACTTATCCAATCTTTGTAAAAAAATGTCGAATTATCATGAAACAGATTGTTTACAAATCTACATGTAAAATTTTTTTAAATTTCTGTCAAAAAGCTTTCTGTGAATAATTGTATCTTGGTTGGTGTAGTTCTTGTGTAAATTACGTGGATAGGTTCGTTGGCCAGGAAAGTCAGACTATATTTTTGGGGAAACTTTAAAATATATCTTCGGAAAATTTTTGTACTTTTTTTGTTTTATTTTTTATTTCAACAACACACCACGAGGGCTTACAGCCTAAATACTATCGTACCGTGGGTGTCGACAAGGAGGAAAGAGGCAACTTGTTAATTCTGGACTTGAAGGTTTGGCGGTTCGAGGGAGAAGGAAAAACATGTGCCGGCAAGGAATGCCACAACTTGGAAGTCCTCGGGACAAAAGAGCTGGCATAACAAGATGTTCTATGTCTGGTGACCTGGACAGTAAAAGGGTGCATTCGCTCTGTTCCCCTGGTAGCAGGTGCAGGAACTATGGAAGAAAGCTTCTCTGAGCAGTGCCCGTGCAGATATCTATAAGAGAGAGAGAGAGGGAGAGAGAGGTTACCAACAGCAGGTCGGTGGGCAAGGGATGGCAACCTCTGGATGGGGGTAGGGTCACCAAAGAGACGTATAGCTCTCTTCTGAATGGAGTCCAGGATAGCGAGTGTAGAAGCGGCAGCAGCGCCCCAGATGTGGGAGCAGTATTCGAGGTTTGGCCTTATTTGTGAAGTATATAAGGTATAGAGATTAGCTGATGAAAAGTATTTGCGAGCCCGGAAGAGGAAACCTAATTTCTTAGCAGCCGCTTCTGCAATTGATGTGACATGTTGGTGCCAATTGAGATTTCGATCCACAGAAATTCCAACAAGTGAAAAGGACTCATTATTTTGAATAACTTGGTTGTTTATTCTGATGGGTCTAGGGCTGGTGTATCTCTTATGAGAAAGAAAGCAAGACTGAGATTTGGTGGGGTTGAATTTTGCAAGATTTCTACTTTTCCAGTCTAACATTTTTTGGAGATCCACGGAGATAGAACCCTCCATGAGTCTGCGATCCTCATCTAATTGGGCTAAAGAGACAGGCTTAGAATATTGTATATTTGAGTGGAGGGTGCTGTTGTCCGCGTAACTGTGAATTGGGTTGGATGTGCTAGAGAGGAGGTCATTGGTGTGGAGAAGAAACAAAGTAGGGGCTAAAGCTGAAATTTGAGGAACTCCTGCATTAATTGGATACAGTTTAGAGGAATGGCCATCCACAACAACAGAAATGCTCCGGTTGTAGAGGAAATTTGCTGTCCACGTACAGAGTTTTGGTGGTAGGCCATAGGCCGGTAGTTTATTAAGCAGCGCTGTGTGCCAGACCTGGTCGAATGCTTTGGATATGTCTAGAGCGACAATCTGGGATTCACCGTGTAGTTCCGTAGGCTTCCAAGAATGGGTGACAAAGGAAAGAAGGTCGGCAGTTGATCTGCGCTGACGAAATCCATACTGCCTGTCGTGGCTTAGACTGTGTTTTTCAAAAAATTTTGGTAATTCGGTGTTTATATACTTTTC
Source organism: Tillus elongatus (assembly GCA_964006375.1). Classification (NCBI taxonomy): domain Eukaryota; kingdom Metazoa; phylum Arthropoda; class Insecta; order Coleoptera; family Cleridae; genus Tillus; species Tillus elongatus. The sequence goes on from OZ023266.1 coordinate 41,040,152, forward strand.
CATCACTTTAGAGACAACCGAAAGGAGAGAAATATGCCTGTAGTTGCTAGGAAGCGTTTTGGATCCTTTCTTGGGGACGGGTTGTACTCGAGCAGTTTTCCAGTTACTAGGGAATATGCCTCTATTGTAATATGTCTGAGACAGGCGAGTCTGAACAGGAGCAAATTCTGGTGCGCATTTTTTGAGAACAATTGCCGGGATCTCGTCAAGACCAGAGGCTTTCCTGGTATTAAGAGAAAAGAGCATCTTTCCTACCTTTTTAGTTTTGAAAATGATATGCGTAATTTTATGCGCGACATTGGGGACTGTTGGTGGTTGAACATTTGGAGGTGGGTTGAGAGTAGAATTGCCGGCGAACAAAGAGGCAAAAAGTTCAGCCTTGCCCAGGGCGGTAGAAATAATTTCAACCCCTGAGACAAGAGGTGGGAACGTGCTCTTGCAGAAATTATTCCCAATAGATTTAAACAAATAGTTAGTTTGATAAAATACGGTACACTGTTTCTACTATAAAGGTTACACTATCTACCAAAATTCATGTCGCTCTTTAAAAAAACATATTTCAACATAAATATAGCTTTTATGAAAATTCGCTACCATAACCCACTTGCTGCGTCCAGACGTTAGTGAATTTTACTAAAGGATTTCCAGAAAATTCATTTAACCCTTTCTCTGATGCTTTGGCAGTAGTTTTAGTTAAAGTTTATAGTTTAATAGTATATAATTTTAAGCGAATTATCGTAGAAAAAATATGTTCGTTAATATACAAGATACGAGAAAAAATTGTATATATTAATTATAGGTTGTCTTGCTTAAGTTTATTGTCGGAAACATTTTCAAACAGTAAAGTCATTGGGATGAAATGTGGTACATTGTTTCTACTATAATATAGTTTATACTGGTAACTAAATTTAATACGTGGTTTCATTAGCAAAAAGACATATTTACTATTAGAAACATTTTAATAAAATTTCACTACCATAACGCACTTGCTGCGTCCAGACTTTTATGTTAATACATAGATTTTAATGTGTCAATAGATTATTTCAAGAGATTACCTCTAGATATCGATATGATATTCTTTACACTGATGGATCAAAAAGTGAAATTGGTGTCGGATGTAGTATCACTTCTGTACTAAAGGAAGAAGCATATCACTTACCGTCAATATGTAGTAATTATACAGCAGAACTATGCGCCATAATGAGAGCAACTAACACATTCCTCAAATCTCATTTCAATAACGCCTTAATATGCACCGATTCTCTTTCATCAGTTATATCACTCAATCATTAGACGCAAGTTACCTACCAAAATTTAGCTCCGTAGGTTAAATGACAAAAAAGTTACAGGCATTCAAAGAAAAATTAATTTGGATTCTCCTCAAAACGTCAAAATCGCGATTTCAAACGTCAAAATTGGTGAGTACCTTCCTTTTGCAAGTGGCTTGGATATGTTCGTTATCCAGGAAAATCCGATGAAGTTTACCCGGAAAATTTTGTGTTTCCTTTCGAAAAAAAAATTATATCTCCAAAATTAACAAAGTAAGGGCAACCAAATTTTATTCGCGGATTTATATCATTATAGGCAAGCTACCTACAAATTTAGCTCTGTAGGTCAAAAGACAAAAAAGTTATAGGCATTTAAACAAAAATAAATTGGGGTTTTTCACAAAACGTCAAAGTTGCGATTTAAACGTCAAAATTGGCAACATTTAGGAAAATAACTTGAATCTAATACGGGCTATGGAAATAAAATGTCTCAAGAAGAATGTTTTACAAACCCTGAAGTCTTAGTTTCAACCGTCATTGTCCTTCATTTTAATAAAATGTTTCCAGAAAATTTATTTCAAATAGACCCTTTCTCTGACGCTTGGCAGTAGTCTTAGCTATAGAGTTTATCATTAATAGTATATAATTTTTGTAGAATTTTCGTAAAAAAAATCAATAAAGCTCAATATATCTATTATTATACCAGATATGAAAAAAATTTGTATATATTAATTATAGGGTGTCTTAAACTACATCTTAAAAAATTATTTCTACAATCACAGGGTGGCCCATAAGTCGTTGGTGATACAAATTTTCTTCTTTTTTTAATCAAACACGCCTTATGTTATTGCATTTTTGCATTTTCCATCGAACTATAATGCATGTTTGTAAGAACAAAAATTCTGGACGCAGTAAGTGCGTTATGGTAGCGAATTTTGATCAAATTCTTAATATTTGAATAGCTTAATTTGCTATTAACCTATAAGGTTGACCAAGAAACGAGTTTTTTCGGGAACACTTTAAGTTTACTTTCGGAAATTTTTCTACATTTTCAAACAATAAAGTTATTTTGATGAAACATGGCACATTGTTTTTACTATATAGATTATACTGGTAACCAAATTTGATGCCTGCTTTCTTAAAAAAAACACACATTATTGCTATTAAAAAATAGTTTTATAAAAATTCACTACCATAACGCACTTGCTGCGCCCCGAGATTTTATTATCTGGGCCAACCAACTTAGTTTTTTAATCACACTTGTTTTTTTATTTACTATATTTACCAGTAATAATAATCTAGCAACCCTGATACGTGTAGACTAGACTAGATACATATTCTTATCAGAGAAACCCCCTGGTAATTACATAAGAAATGTAAAACATCTGTAACGGGTATTAACATTTAATTTTCGGCTATAATTTTGAAATAAACTCTTCAGGCGTAATGTCTATTTCCATATTTAAATTGCTGGTTTAAAATTTTTTGTCCTATTAAACTCTGTAATGAAGTAAATCGCTTGTAGTAACGCAGAAAGGACTTGTTTCAGATAGTTGATTTTTACGGTCGCTTGTCAAGTAAATGATTGCTGTCCGTATCGTCAGTAGGGTTGTCAGAATAAAGTGGAACGAAGCTGACTCGTGTGAAAATACGACGTACGTTAATAAAAACCTCATCTGTTTGGCCAGCGTTTAATTAACTTTGGGTCTGCTTATCGTATAACTTACTCCTTACTCAGTAAACAACACTAGCTACTTTTTCTCTGCATAAAACGTTTACAATAATTCCAAATCAAGTTTCTGTGTAAGAAAATTGTATGCCTTGCATACATCTTCATTTACGAATTATGTATATCTTCTTATTTGAGATTTATCGCAATTTAGGAGATCGCGACATTTGAATTTTGAAAAATTCTATAAAAACATTAAAAAAACTATTAAGGAAACAAATAGTGTGTGTATATATATGTGCATATATATGTATATTATTTGTGTATATATACAAAAGAAATAATGATACCAATTTAGTTATAGGAACTATATAACTATATCTGTGAGTGTATACTGAGCGATGTGTATGGTTTAATCCTCAATTTTGTTGCTCGCATTGTTAGTCATAAACCTTTCCTTACGTCTCGTCTGTCTTTCATGGTAATGGACCTGGTTTCCGAGGCATCAGGATACAACACAATACACAACACAGAAACTTTTGAACTTGTAATAGGAAATTCGATCTGTATATTTTCATCATAGACCTGATGAATGTCTGTCCTTCAAATAAAAATACTTTCAAGATAGTGGCACAGCCGGTTATACCGGAAATTGCAACCAACTCATTTATTTTAAATAGAACAGCCTATGTATTATAGTATAACATTAATTTGAATAGAATGATCAGAAATAAAATGAGCTCTTCACAAGGCAAATTATTCGATCCTATCCATCCAACTAGATAATGTGTCGACACAAAAACTTACAGAATGCAACTCCATGCAAATGTTTGTTATATGAGACTTATTAATGGTTTTACCGCACAAAAGGTGAAACGCAGTTTAGTAAAGGTAATTGTAATTATGCGAACCAGAAAGTGAAGTAAACAATAATATCATTACTATGATATTCCACACTCCATATTTCAAAATTGGCGTTAGCATTCCGCAAAAAACGGTTCAACAGCTTGACGAAACATTTTGCCTGAGGATCTTTGGTTAGGATATATTTGTGTGTACACATATACACACGGGATGCTAAAAAATAATTTCGCTGCCTTTACCTGTAATAAATGTCATATTAATAAATTCTTCAGTATTATAATTATTTTTTATTGAATAACTCAAAAGTTAGAACATACGACTTGGCTCAAACACCTGAGAACTCAAAATAGTTATAGTTTTGGTAGATACCGGTTGTTTCCTTCTTTGTGCCTCCTGTATCTGGGGGTGTAAAGTTAGTTCGCCTCCCCGTGGTGCACCCTGGATAGCGTCTACTATTAGACGTGAACTAAATGAACTAACCAAACCGTAACCCTTCCTAGCCATGTCTTAGGAGGGCCGGGAATGCTTGCCTTAATTGGCCGGCATTGCGAGGAGAGTCCTCTATAAAAAACCCACATCGCAAGGTCGTTGGCGGGTTGGTGCCGAGGCGATGATGCTTCTGGCCGATATGGCCGAGCATTGGCAGGATGGTAATTCTGTCGCTAACGTTAACCCTCCCCAGGGAAACCGGGCGACCTCCCTGTGTAATTGCCTATTCATGGGATGCGGGGCTCTTCCATGGAGGTCTATTTTCCCTTGCTGCTCGTGGGACCAAACATGGACACGGCTTACACAGACCCAATAGAGGAGGTGGCAGGATTCAACCTTCCACTGGAACCTCCAGAGGGAAAAAACAGGGGAAAGGAAAGTCCACCCCTAGGACGACTACCAAAGGTAGACCCTCCTATAGGAAGCTTGGTTATCGAGCTCCTAAAAAGGAGGAGGAACCTGCACCATAATTCCCTTTTCCTTTAAGCTCCTTAAACTACTCCTTTTTCCTCCATACATTCCTATATTCCTACCCCCATGCCCACCAACTTAAGGTGCATTCAAGCTAATCTGCATCATGCTAAGGCTGCGACATACCTCCTTAGCATGAAATTAAAGGAAGAGCAAATAGATATTGCTCTTCTCCAAGAGCCCTGGACCGCTAATTCGGAACGAACAAAAAGGCTGGGTAACACTTCTGGTAAGATAGTAGAGGTGGGCTCTGGTATTAACCCCAGAGCCTGTATCTGGATCAGAAACAACTTGCAGTATTTTACACTTTCAGAGTACTGCACCAAGGACATGGCATCCATCCATCTCGTGATCACATCCTGGGGGACCAGGCTGGAAGTAGTAGCCTGTTCGGCCTATTTCCCTGGAGACAGAGATGCAGAACAACCACCTCCAGCAGAGGTGCGGAAATTGATCGCCTACTGCAAGAGGAACAATTATCACCTCGTAATGGGGTGTGATGCGAACTCCCATCACTTGGCTTGGGGGAGCACGGACACTAACAGACGAGGTGAATCACTATTTGAATACATTTTAGGGGAGGAGCTGGTTGTCAACAACATAGGCTCGGAACCCACCTTTCTTACAGCTAACCGGAGAGAGGTTTTAGATCTTACGATCAGCTCAAGGCTTTTGAGCTCAAAAATCCTCAAATGGAGGGTGTCGTCTGAACCCTCATGTTCAGACCATGCCCATATCCTATTTGAAATTGAAACAGGCCCTAGACCTGTGTTGGAGTATCAGGACCCGAGGAGGACGGATTGGGAGGGATACAAACAGTCCCTCGCCGGCAGACTTGGGTCCGCAATCCCCACAGTGAGGGATCGTGATGAGATCGAGATTGCGGCCGAACAGGTTAGGGAAGCTGTGGTCTCTGCCTATCACGAAAACTGTCCACTGAGGTCAAAGAGAGACAGTCGGGGGTCTACTTGGTGGAATAATAACCTCGATAAACTACGAAGAGAAGTTAGACGTCTCTTCAATCGTGCTAAGATTACAGGCAACTGGGAGCAATATAAAACTGCTCTAACACATTATAATAAAGAGATCAGGAACGCTAAGAGGCAGTCCTGGAGGAGGTTCTGCGGGGACATTAATAATTTGCCCAGCAGCGCCAGAATCCACAGGATTCTCTCACGCGACCGTGTACAGGAACTGGGATCGATAAAACGACCAGATGGTTCCTTTACTGAATCTCGGAAAGAAACGTTAGAGCTCTTAGCACACACACACACACTTCCCAGATTGTCTGATCCTGAGCAACGGTGAGGTCCTACCAGCTGAGGGACGATCTAAACGCCCCCAAAGGGAGGACTGGCTAGTTGCTCGGAGAATAGTTACAGCCTCGGCAGTGGAGTGTGCTGTGAATCATTTCCAGCCATTCAAGTCGCCAGGGGAGGATGGGGTGGTACCGGTCCTACTACAAAAGGGACTGGAGATTCTCCTACCCTTCCTTATCAGGCTGTTCAGAGCCAGTCTGGCCTGGAACTATATTCTTTCCAGCTGGACGGTGGTTAGGGGGGTTTACATTCCCAAATTGGGACGTAATGACCTCCTACCTACTTCACTGAGACCTCTCAGTATTACATCATTCCTCCTGAAGGGATTGGAAAAAATACTGGACGGACACATTAGGGGGAACATCTTACCCAAGAACCTCCTAAATACCCACCAGTATGCCTATCAAACTGGCAAATCAACTGAGTTAGCGCTCAATAACCTCGTCGAGAAGATCACACACTCTCTGGAAAATGGAGAGGTTGCGGTGGCGGCATTTCTCGACATAGAAGGAGCATTTAATAATTACTAATAATTACCGATCTCCCTCTACGAGGCCACTATCGCTAGGGGGGTGGAACCTACCATCTGTGGCTGGATCGGAAATATGCTGCACAATCGGACCATTATTACCTCATTACGGGGAGAGGTGGTCAGCGTTAGGGCTGCGAGAGGGTGTCCTCAGGGGGGCGTTCTATCCCCCCTGTTGTGGTCCCTCTTTGTGGACGACCTGCTGGCTATCCTCGGACTCTGGGAGGTTGAGGTCCAGGCGTATGCGGATGATCTTGTCATAATGGTTAGAGGCAAATCTGAGGAGGAACTGTCTAGTACTCTTCAAGAAGCACTAAATGTAGTCAATGATTGGTGCCGTAGGGAACAGATGTCTGTGAACCCTCGCAAAACGATCATTGTCCCGTTCACCAGAAGAAGAAGGTTGGACAAATTAAAACCACCTAATCTTATGGGGGAAAACATTCCATTTTCGGACCAAGCAAAATATCTGGGAGTTATCCTAGATAAGAAGCTCAACTGGGACAGACAGTTAGAAAATGTTATCCGCAGGGCTAAGATGTCCCTGTGGACCTGCCGGAGAATCTGTGGGAACAACTGGGGAACAAACCCCCAACAGATGTACTGGCTCTATGTAGTGGTTATCAGACCTATGATAACATATGGAGCCATAGTTTGGTGGCCTAAGGTACTTCGTGGTACCGCGAGGGCCAAACTGGCTCATCTACAGAGACAAGCATGTCTGATGATAACGGGAGCGATAAGCACCGCACCATCAGTCGCTCTGGAGGTCCTACTCAATATTCCCCCACTTCACATATGGCTGGAGAGGGTGGCGAGGTGGACAACGTACAGACTAATACAAACGGCAGATAACATGCCGAGGGAAGTCAGTCTGAGGGGGTCCGGACTCCTTGATGACAGTGATTGTCACAGGATTCTGGGAATGGTCTCGGACTTGATGCCTACAAAAATCAGCAGAGATCTGTCTTTCAAGACCGTCCTCCCGGAAAGGGAGGACTGGGACCGGAACCAATCCACCCTGTTGAGAGCGGACCTCTGCTGGTACTCTGACGGCTCCAAAACTAATATGGGAGTAGGAGCCGGCGCATATGGGGGCAGCACCGATGCTAGACTATCAGCTAGCCTCGGGAAGTACGCAACCATACACCAGGCAGAAGTTTATGCCATCGAGATGTGTGCAAGGGAAAGCTTAAAAGACATATGCACAAACAAATCGATAAAGATATTTGCAGATAGCCAAGCTGCAATAAAGGCTCTTGGTACCTACCGGTGCAATTCAAAGACGGTATGGAGTTGTAAATCTGCCCTTAACGAATTGGGCAGCTGTAATGAGGTGTCGCTGGTCTGGATACCGGGTCACTCGGACCATGATGGCAACGTTGCGGCAGACGCGCTTGTCAGGAGTGGTGCCCAGTGTGACTTTGTCGGACCAGAACCGGTGCTGGGAATAACATCTTGCACAGCAAAACGCACCTTAAAGACCTGGACAGATAGAAGGACAATTCAATATTGGCAAAATCTTCCAGGATTAGCTCACTCCAAGGCCTTCATAAATGGCCTGTCTGAGTCACGGGCTAAGAAACTTCTAGAGTTGAACAGACAACAACTGAGTACTCTAGTCGGCCTGTATACAGGACACTGTCGCTTGCGGCATCACATGCACCGTATTGGGATCGGTCAGGAGACCGAGTGCCGGCTGTGTATGGAGAATGACGAAACAGCAGAGCACGTGCTGTGTTCCTGTCCGGCAGCGGATAGGACTAGACACCTGCTCTTTGGCAAGGTAAAGCTTGCTCCAGAGGATCTGGATCAACTTTCGCCCGCAAAGGTTATCGACCTCTGTAGGAGGCTGGATTTGTTGGGCGAAATATGGACATTAGGCGTGAGCCACAATAGACCTTATGGTCGCGGTGGAGGGACCGATATGGACCACTCACAAACTAACCTAACCTAACCTAACCTCCTGTATCTGACAGAATACAGATTTCACAAGCGAAATTAAAACAAACCACTATAACTCGAAAACAATTAACTATAGCTATAGAGGGATTCATACTGCGTCGATGCATAATTTAATGACCCTACCTGACCAATCCATAAAAAATAGGATGTTCTATTTGTAAAACGCAAGTTATTCCACTTTATAAATAGGTATTTTGTAACCCAAAATAGGATTCGCTGTTAAATTTCAACTCAACATTTTTTGAACCGTCATGTTCTAATTTTAAACAATTTCTAAGATATTCGTGAATTTCCGTTATTTTTGACGTATCAACACTTTAGAGAGACCACGGTATCTACCAAATGATAATTGGTAGTAAGTGACCAAAAAAAAAAAAAAGAATTGAAAATGTGTATTATTAAATGGCGATGTGGTAGAGAACACCGTTGTTTAACCTGAAATGTTATAACTATTTTCTTGTGTTTCTTGTTTATTTCTTTCATTTTTTTTTAATAAAATTTAAATGAATTATCTTGGCATCGGCGAAAAAATTTCATTTTTTTTTTCACTTTAATATAATGGAAAGTTTCAAAATATATAGGAAACATGATTTGGAAACGATTTTTTTTGTCTGCCGGTCTGTATGTTTGTCTGTTTGTAGCCACGATAACTTTAGAACGAATTGAGATATCGTCTCCAAATTTGGTATACAGTTAGCACCCGACAAACGAACGGTTCGGATTCTTTTTGGGTAAAATCGCTCTAGAGGCTGGGGAACGAGTAAGTGATGATTTGCTGAAAATTAGCATTTTTTCGCTTAACCTGAAGTAATAGAAAAGATCTGGTATTCCGTGCAGCAATTGAATAAGGGGCTGCATGCGTGGAGGTGGAATGTCGGCGACAGAATTTTTTTTTGCTAAAACGACGTAAAAAGTCTCAAAAGATATATAGAAGTGGATTATGGAATAAATATTTTTTTGCTTGTTGGTCTGTCGGTCTGTATGTCTGTGTTAGCATTTTAGTAGGCCCTATAACTTTCGAACAAATTTAGATATCATCTTCAAATCTGGCATCCAGTTAGCACTCGACAGGTGAACGATTCGAGTTGTTTTTGTGTAAGGTCGCTGCAGGGGGTAGATGATAACTAAGGGGTAATTTGGTGGAAATTGACACTTTTTCGTTAAAACTCAAGTAATATAACGTTTCAGAAGTTTATGGGTACAGAAATACGAATCTTTTTTGTGGTCAAGTCATGGACCATTTCATGAGACTGTCTTCTTGACACCGTTGTTTAACCTGAAATGTTATAACTATTTTCTTGTGTTTCTTGTTTATTTCTTTCATTTTTTTTTAATAAAATTTAAATGAATTATCTTGGCATCGGCGAAAAAAAATCATTTTTTTTTTTTCACTTTAATATCATGGAAAGTTTCAAAATGTATAGGAAACATGATTTGGAAACGATTTTTTTTTCATATCACACCTATGTGGAATTTATGATTCAATTTGCAGCACTATTTTTTTAAGTGTTAACCAAACTTGGGAATTGCGTTTTCAGGGTGGCCTCCTAGGCTCTCTAGAACAAATATCCGGGGTCAGTTTCGGTTTTTACATGTTTACATATATACCGGGTGCCGTATTTCTACGGTAAAGCTCAATATATCCGGTATTATACAAGATACGAGCAAAAAATATACAAGTTAATTATTATAGTGTAGCTTGTACTGCATTATTTTAATAATCACCCAGTTACACATAAGTGGTTGGTGATATAAAGTTTTTTTTTCTTGAATAGGAAACACCTTATATCATTGCATTTCTGCATTTTCCATTAAATTATAATGTATGCCTGTAAGGAAAAATTCATATTGTTCCTCGTTTTCGAGTTATTTCAGTTGTTTTGCAACGTTTGACGTTTTTAGCACATATCAAAAATTGCGAGAAGGCGTTTTTACCAATACAAATCGAAGTCCCATGAAAATCAGGTATTCGGAAAGGTTTTCGTTTATATTATTCGCCGACAAAATCGAGATGCCATATACAGGGCGCTCTCACATTTTTTTTTATGTCAACAACACACCACGAGGGCTTACAGCCTAAATACTATCGTACCGTGGGTGTTGACAAGGAGGAAAGAGGCAGCTTGTTAATTCTGGACTTGAAGGTTTGGAGGTTCGGAGGAGAAGGAAAAACATGTGCCGGCAAGGAATTCCACAACTTGGAAGTCCTCGGGACAAAAGAGCGGGCATAACAAGATGTTCTATGTCTGGTGACCTGGACATTAAAAGGGTGCATTCGCTCTGTTCCCCTGATAGATCTGCTGGGGGCAGCAGGTGGGGGAATTATGGAGGAAAGCTCCTCTGAGCAGTGCCCGTGCAGATATCTATAAAAGAGAGAGACAGGTCACCAACGGCACGTCGGTGGGCAAGGGATGGAAGCCTTTGGGTGAGGGTAGGGTCACCGATGAGACGTATAGCTCTCTTTTGAATGGAGTCCAGGATAGCAGGTGTAGAAGCGGCAGCTGCACCCCAGATGTGGGATCAGTATTCGAGGTTTGGCCTTATTTGTGAAGTTTATAAGGTATAGAGATTAGTTGGTGAAAAGTATTTGCGAGCCCGGAAGAGGAAACCCAATTTCTTAGCAGCCGCTTCTGCAATTGATGTAACATGTTGGTGCCAATTAAGATTTCGATCCACAGAAATGCCAACAAGAGAAAAGGACTCATTACTTTGAATAACTTGGTTGTTCATTGTGATGGGTCTAGGGCTGCTGTATCTCTTGTGAGAAAGAAAGCAAGACTTAGTTTTGGTGGGTTGAATTGTGCAAGATTTCTACTTCCCCAGTCTAATATTTTTTGGAGGTCTACGGAGACAGAACCCTCCATGAGTCTGCGATCCTCATCTAATTGGGCTAAAGAGACAGGCTTAGAATATTGTATGTTTGAGTGGAGGGTGCTGTCGTCCGCGTAACTGTGAACTGGGTTGGATGTGCTAGAGAGGAGGTCATTGATGTGGAGAAGAAACAAAGTAGGGGCTAAAGCTAAACCTTGAGGAACTCCTGCATTAATTGGATACAGTTTAGAGGAATGGCCATCCACAACAACAGATATGCTCCTGTTGGGGAGGAAATTTGCTGTCCAGGTACAAAGTTTTGGTGGTAGGCCATAGGCCGGAAGTTTATTAAGCAGCGCTGCGTGCCAGACCTGGTCGAATGCTTTGGATATGTCTAGAGCAACAATCTGGGATTCACCGTGTTGTTCCATAGACTTGTTCCAAGAATGGGTGACAAAGGAAAGGAGGTCGGCAGTCGATCTGCGCTGACGGAATCCATACTGCCTGTCGTGGATTAGACTGTGTTTTTCAAGGAATTTTAGTAGTTCGGTGTTTATATACTTTTCCATCACTTTAGAGATGACTGAAAGGAGAGAAATAGGCCTGTAGTTGCAAGGAAGCGCTTTGGATCCTTTCTTGGGGATGGGTTGTACTCGAGCAGTTTTCCAGTTACTAGGGAAAATGCCTTTATTGTAAGATATCTGAAACAGACGAGTCAGGACAGGAGCAAGTTCTGGTGCGCATTTTTTGAGAACAATTGCTGGGATCTCGTCAAGGCCAGAGGCTTTCCTGGTATTAAGAGAAGAGAGCATCTTTCGTACCTTTTTAGTTTTGAAAATGATATCAGTCATTTTATGCGCGACATTGGGGACTGTTGGTGGTTGAACATTTGGAGGTGGGTTGAGAGTAGAATTTCCGGCGAACAACGAAGCAAAAAGTTCAGCCATGCCCAGGGCGGTAGAAACAATTTCATCACCTGAGACAAGAGGTGGGAACGTGCTCTTGCAGAAATTATTCCCAATAGACTTAGCAAGAGTCCAGAAGGGTTTGCCGCCGTTGGAGCTTGAGAGGACTTTGTTTTTGATGTGGTTATTAAACGAGTTTTTTGCCTCAGAAAGAATGCGGACTGATAAGGACTGAATTTAAAAAAACTGCGGTAACTCAATTTATTCAAATAGAGCAGCCTGTATTTTATGTTTAAAAGTTAATAGCATGTCCTCTGCTTTAACTCTTGTATAACTTTCCCTATATCTTAAAAGTCTGGACACAGCAAGTGCGTTATGGTAGTAAATTTTCATAGAAATTATATGGCACCAAATTTTTTTTATAAATTTTGTTTTCTTTTGACATAGAAATATAAGTTTTGGTATATAGTTTTCCTTTAATATTGTAAACTTACGTACCAAATTTGATTCCCATAACTCTTCTATTTTTGAGTTATCGGTGTGATATATATATATATATATATATATATATATATATATATATATATATATATATATATATATATATATATATATATATATATATATACAGTGTGGAACAGCCAAATGGAATAAATTCGATAACGGATAAATGAGGGCGTGTTGGGAAAAACGCTTGGATACGTCGATTTGTATTTCTAACTGCGCATCTTTTTCAAGAAAAAAAAATTATATAGGGTGCGTCATGTGACAGTGGCCAATACCAACTTTCTTATTTTAAATACAAGCCCCTGTATATTATTAATTTTTTGGATTCTTCAGAAAATTCTAGACATAATTCATGTACAATGTTCTATACCTATCTTCAACTGTTTCGGAAATATTAAGTATTTTCAGATTTATTACAAAAATTAACATTAAAAATAGAAAATTATTTTATTTCACAAATTCGCTACATTGCATTCAATACTTATTTCCCATTCAGCTCTTGATAATGAGAAAGTAAACAAAAACCATTCCTGCGTTTCTTTTTACTGATATGAAATGAAACAAAAACAAAAACAGTTTTCTTTCTGTTCGTATAAAACTCGTAGCCTTAGCAACTTGTTGTCTGCCTGCATGACAGTAGTGATTAGTGTCAGTGCTATTGTCGTTTGAATTTCGTTAACTGTACGTAATAATATCAGAAAAATGGTTCATTTAACAGAAATGCACAAAATAACCATTCTACAAATGATTGGTTATGGAGATAACACACGGACACAGATGGAAGTGTCTCGCTTATTTCACGAAAAATTTCCAAATTTGCCGCCTGTATCCCAAGGAACAATTAGCAAAATAGAAAAGCAGTTTCGCGAGCTTGGTCATGTGAGACAGATAAAAAAAGTAGCTGCCAATGCAGTAAGTGATGATACGAAATTGGATATTACGCTTGAGTTTCAAGAAAACCCACATACTTCTGGTCGACAAGCAGCCCAACTATTCAACGTTAGCCACACAGCAATTTTTCGAACATTAAAGGAAAGTAAAATGCATCCCTATAAAATGATACCAACTCAGGAGCCCATGGAGGACGATTTCGATAGGAGAACGTATTTTTGTGAACAAATGATGGCAATGTTAGATAACAATGTGATCCAATTAGAAGATGTTTTGTTTTCTGATGAGAGCACATTTACACTTCACGGTCATGTTAATCGTCAAAATTGCCGCTATTGGTCTAATGAGAATCCTCATTGGATGAGAGAGGAACATACGCAATATCCTGAAAAAGTTAATGTTTGGGCAGGAATTGTTGGAAATCATAACGTAGGTCCCTTTTTCATTGATGGCAACTTGAATGGGGATAAATATTTAGAACTGCTCCAAAATAATGTCGTGCCAACTTTGACAAACTTATATCCAGATCCAGCAAACCCACAAGTTCCTGCCAATAAAATATGGTTTCAGCAAGATGGAGCACCGCCCCATTACCAAATCAATGTCCGGCAGTACCTGAACCAAATTTTTCCAAATCGGTGGATAGGGAGGCGCGGATCGATAGAATGGCCAGCACGATCTCCTGATCTGTCGCTATTAGACTACTTTTTGTGGGGATATGTCAAAAGTATTGTATACAAAACTAAGCCCCTCAACTTAGATGACTTAAAAAGACGAATCACGCTTGCGATTAGATCAGTCACGCCTGAGATGTTGAGTAATGTTAGAAAACATTTCTATACCAGATTAGCATGTTGCCAAGATGTTCGTGGCGAGCATTTTGAACATTTACTACATTGACATTATTTTTTTTTTGTTTTTTTAAATTATTAAGAAATAATCAGTATTTCTTATTAGAATTTGTGAAATAAAATAATTTTCTATTTTTAATGTTAATTTTTGTAATAAATCTGAAAATACTTAATATTTCCGAAACAGTTGAAGATAGGTATAGGACATTGTACATGAATTATGTCTAGAATTTTCTGAAGAATCCAAAAAATTAATAATATACAGGGGCTTGTATTTAAAATAAGAAAGTTGGTATTGGCCACTGTCACATGACGCACCCTATATAATTTTTTTTTCTTGAAAAAGATGCGCAGTCAAAAATACAAATCGACGTGTCCAAGCGTTTTTCCCAACACGTCCTCATTTATCCGTTATCGAATTTATTCCATTTGGCTGTTCCACACTGTATATATATATATATATATATATATATATATATATATATATATATATATATATATATATATATATATATATATATATATATATATATATATACTTTATTTGTTTGCTGTACGTTTGTGATTTCTTATTGGTTTGCGTGGACTGCAGTTTCGAACCGTCCCGGTTCATCATTAACCGGGACGGTTCGAAACTGCAGTCCACGCAAACCAATAAGAAATCACAAACGTACAGCAAACAAATAAAGTATATATTTAAAAGTGATTACAGTATAGTGCAATATTCCTAAATATATATATATATATATATATATATATATATATATATATATATATATATATATATATATATATATAAACATATAAAAATTCAAACTGACCCCGGATATGGGTTCTAGGGGTCCTAGATCGCGCTCATTTGAGGAAATTTTTTCAAAATTCAAAAGTCGGGATCTCCTCATTAGTGAATTTTTTCTAAGAAAATTCACTAAAAACACCGTTTTTGTAAATTTGTATATTTATAATCGCTTAGCATAATTCATGTAGGATCAGTTAATAACTTGTTTTTTCAGTTTCTGATTTATTTTTATTAATTGATTAGATTATGAGATGATTTAGCGAATTTTTGGAGAAAAATATTAAAATACTTAAATTAACTTCCGTATAAAAAATGTAAGAAATAATTAATTTTATAAAATTATCTATATTATGTATTGACATTTTCATATAAAAAGTAGTTACACAGACTTAAATAATGTTCTTATTTCTGACAGCTTCTGACATGGAAATATAACTTTTTTTCTGCATATATTTTTCTTTACTTTCACTGGTTCAAATTTCTATAAAAAGTTTTAAAAAAATCTCACATTTCCTCTTTTTTTATTTTAGTTACAGTTTAGGTATATAATTTGAATTTTATGTATTCTTTTAGAAAATGTTTGTGTAAAAAATATTTAGTGAGTTCTCGTAAATATTTTTTTGTTTCCGTAGAAATCATTTTTGTAAGATTTTTGTAAAATTTTGGCAAGTAATAATCAACTTTAGTTAGTTATTGTAAAAAAAATTTTAATTCTCGTGAATAGCTTAAAGAGGTTCGTTGGCTAGGGAAGTCGGACCAGTTCTTTGGAAAACATTTTAAATTAATTTTTAGAAATTTCTTGTACTTTTTCAAACAATAAGGTTACTTCGGTTAAGTATTGTACATTGTTTCTACTATATAGGTTTTAACTAGTAACAAAATTTGATTCCTGCTTTTATCAAAAAAAGACATATTTGCTATTGAAAAGATTTTTATTGAAATTCAGTAACGCACTTGCCGTGTCTAGAATTTTTTATGAGGAAGAAGGTATATTGGTTTCAACCATCTCCTCCCTGATTATGCTCTAAAGAACAAAACCGGTCGCAAAGAAGAAAATAAGCATTTGTCAAGCCAGATACGTTGAAAAGTATTGTACAAAAAAAACATCCGTGCTGAAAAGTCAAATGTTCAACTAAATATACACCGTAGGCTGTATTGATTTTTTTAAAGAGTGGAGTACAAATTTGTGTAAAGTATGGTTACTGGAAGTGATAGCAAAGAAAAAAAGTCTAGACGCAGCAAGTGCGTTTTGGTAGTGAATTTTCATTAAAATGTTTTTAATAGCAAATATGTATCTTTTTTTAAGGAAGCAGGCAGCAAAATTGGCTACTGGTATAACCTATATAGTAGAAAGAATGTGATATCTTTCATCAAAATAACTTTATTGTTAGAAAATGTACAAAAATTTCCGAAACTAAATTTAAAGTGTACCCAAAAAACTGGTCTCTTGGTCAACCTTATAGGTTAATAGCAAATTGAGCTGTTCAAATTTGAAGCAATTAATGTAAATTCGCCACCATAACTCACTTGCTGTGTCCCGAATTTCTTTCCTTACAAACATGCATCATATGTCGATGGAAAATGCAATAACATTAGGCGCGTTCGATTAAAAAAAAAAGAAATTTTGTATCATCAACGACTTATGGGCCAGCCTGTGATTGTAGAAATATTTTTTGAAGATGTAGCTCAAGTCCCCCGATAATTAATGTATTTAATTGTTTTTTCGTATCTTGTATAATAACCGATATATTGAACTTTATTGTTTTTTGCGAAAATCCGACAAAAATTATGTACCATTAAACGATAAACCCTATAGCTAAGGCTACTGCCAAAGCATCAAAGAAAGAGTCTATTTGAAATGAATTTTCGGGAAATATTTTAGTAAAATGAAGGACAAAAAACGGTTGAAGCTAAGACTTCAGGCTCTGTAAAACATTCTTCTTGAGACATTTTCTTTCCAAAGCTCGTATTACTTCCAGGTTCTTTGCCTAAATGTTGCTAATTTTGACATTTTAGATCGCGGCTTTGACGTTTCGAGGAAAACCACAATTTTATTAAATTTTTACAATGCTTATAACTTTTAGTGAATTTTCTTAAAAAAATTCACTAATGAGGAGATCCCGACTTTTGAATTTTGAAAAAATGTCTTCAAATGAGCTCTAATTAGGCTCCCCAGAACACACACACACACACACACACACACACACACACATATATATATATATATATATATATATATATATATATATATATATATATATATATATATATATATATATATATATATATATATATATATATATACATATATATCTGTATGTATGTATGTATGTATGTATGTATGTATCACACCGATAACTCAAAAAATAAAGGTCCGATTTTAATTAAATTTGGTGAGTACCTTCCCTGGCTTGGACAAGTTCGTCAGCCAGGAAAATCGGCCCAGGTTTTCCCGGAAAATTTTGTGTTTCCTTTCTAAAAAAATGTATATCTCCCGAATTAACAAAGTAAGGGCAACCAAATTTGGTACGCGGGTTTATGTCATTATATGTAAGTTAAATACCATAATTTAGCTTTGTAAGTAAAAAGACAAAAAAAGTTATAAGCACTTAAATAAAAATTAATTGGGGTTTTCCTCAAAACGTCAAAGTTGCGATTTAAAACGTCAAAATTGGCAACATTTAGGCAAAGAACTTGAATCTAATACGGGCTATGGAAAGAAAATGTCTCAAGAAGAATGTTTTACAAACCCTGATTTCTTAGTTTCACCCGTCACTGTCCTTCATTTTAGTAAAATATTTCCAGAAGATTCATTTAAAATAGACCCTTTCTCTGATGCTTGGCAGTAGCCTTAGCTATAGAGTTTATTGTTTAATGGTATATAATTTTTGTCGAATTTTCGTAAAAAATCAATAAAACTCAATATATCCGCTATTATACAAGATACAATAACAATAAAAAATGTTTCTACAATCACATGGTAACCCATAAGTCGCTGGTGATACAAGTTCTCTTTTTTTTTAATCAAATACGTCTTATGTTATTGCATTTTTGCATTTTCCATCGAAATATAATGTATGTTTGTAAGAAAAGAAATTCTGGACGCAGCAAGTGCGTTATGGTAGCGAATCTTAATCAAATGCTTCATATTTGAATAGCTCAATTTGCTATTAACCTATAAGTTCGACCAAGAAACATGTTTTTTCGGGAACACGTCAAGTTTAATTTCGCACAGTTTTGTACATTTCCAAACAAAGTTATTTTGATGAAACATGGAACATTATTTTTATTATATAGGTTATACTGCTAACCAAATTTGATGCCTGCTTTCTTAAAAAAAACACACATATTTGCTATTAAAAACATTTTTATGAAAATTCACTACCATAACGCACTTGCTGTGTCCAGAATGTTTTTTGTTTTTTAACCTACAGAGTTAAATTCTGGCAGGTGATTTACCCATAATAACATAAACCAGCGTTTCAAATTTAGTTGCCCTTACTTGGTTATTTCCGGAGATTTTTTTTTTCGAAAGAAAACACAAAATTTTCCGAAAAAACCTAGGCCGATTTTCCTGGCAAACGAACTTATCCAAGCCAGTTGTGAAAGGAAGGTATTCGCCAAATTTAGTTAAAACCGGTCTACTATTTTTTGAGTTACCGGTGTGATGATATATATATATATATATATATATATATATATATATATATATATATATATATATATATATATATATATATATATATATATATATATATATATATATAAATTTAAACTGACCTCGGATATGTGTTCTAGGGTGTCTAATTAGCGCTCATTTAAAGAAATTTTTTCAATATGCAAAAGTGAGGATCTCCTCATTAGTGGATTCTTTTTAACAAAATTCACTAAAAGTAAGGTGAAAGTAAGGAACGGCTAAAATTAGACAAAATTTGATAAGTAAGCTCAATGAAAAATTCTGCAACTATACGTGACGAACGATAAATCGAACGTGTCTTTAATACGTGGACAAGCATAAGCTTATATACCGACTATTGCTAACACTAGTACATTATGTGCGTGTCCAATTATTTTTTTAACTTATCTCCCTAATTATTGCGAATTTATATTGCTTTAAATTTATTTCAATAAACAAGTCAAGGTAACTAATGGTGGGAAGGTAACTAATGGTCATACGAATATAACCTTACTTCTTTAATAAACTTTAAAAACACTTGTGGTTATAGTTTGGAAACAAGTATTTTATGTAACTAATCGCAACATTTTAAAATAACAGATCTACACCATATCAACAAGTGAACAACAAACTTTTCTATTTACCTTAAGTAACTTTATTTCATCTTCCAAACTTTTTTATACTGCAGCACAAACTGGAAGAAACAGTAAATGCTCCAACATAGCGGCAAAAAGACGTTGATTCAGACAGTTGCTTTCCACAGTCGCCTGTCAAGTAAATAACCCGGTTTCATATATTGTCACTTATATTGTGGGAACGACAGTTTGAGAAGACGGATCGGATGAGACGCGCCGCGTGAAAACGCCACGTACATTCAGTCGAATGTACGGCCAGAGCGTCGGTGACACACTGAGCGTTGCGACGCCTGTAATGCTCACCCGGTTAGCCTAGGTTCTCGCGTTGCTTCTGCTCCACTCAACTAACTACTAGCATATGGAACGGAGATAATGGTCGTCGATGAAAAGTTTCAATATCTTATGGATTAACCAACTTAATTAATTGAAAGACTAATTAAATAACAGCTATCTGTTAATCACCGTTGAACAATTTAAACGTCCGTTTCAATTTGAATCGTGGTGATTAATGATTCTTGTAATGTTGTTTATTAGGAAACTTACATAATATAAGTTATTTGTGAGCTTTGAGCAAAGAATCGATAGACGCTATAGAGTTGAATATTATTATACTGGTAGCAACAAATTGATACGTAAAGTATCGACAAAGGATTGCGCCTGTATGTAATACCTTTCTCATTGAAGACTTGGTAGCACAAGTATCCCAATAATGCAGTGCGGTAACCACCGTTCACACACTTTAGTTTTATTTGAGACTCTTCTTCAAAAAATACTCAGACAACGGTTATTAATATTTCAATAATAATTTATAGTTTACAATAATAATTGTAGTTTAATGTAGCAATGACAGTACAAAGCAAACTACAAATAAGTATTCTAATAATGTAATGTAATACTACTAGTACTACTGCCCGTTACGTCGTCCCCATAAAGCGGTAGGCACACCCTTAAGTCTTTTTTTATTAAAGTTTTGACTTCTAGAAGTGGCTCATACAGTCACTGTTAATCTTCAAAATAAACAAAGAAGCATCTGACCTTGCTTTTCACAATGGCAAAACCTGTCTTAAGAATGTTAATCTAACAAGCTCTTTACCTTTTTTAGTGAATTTTCTTTAAAAAAATTCACTAATGAGGAGATCTCGACTTTTGAATTTTGAAAAAATTTCTTCAAATGAGCGCTATTTAGGACCCCTGGAACCCAAATCCGAGGTCGGTTTCAGACTTTATATGTTTATATATATATATATATATATATATATATATATATATATATATATATATATATATATATATATATATATATATATATATATATATATATATATATATATATATATATATATATATATATATATGTGTGTGTGTGTGTGTGTGTGTGTCAAAACTATAACTAAAAAAATAATGCACCGATTTTGATAAAATTAGGTGAGTACCTTCCTTTCGCGAGTGGCTTGGACAAGTTCGTTAGCCAGGAAAATCCGCCGAGGTTTTCCCGGAAAATTTTGTGTTTTCTTTCTAAAAAAATCGAAAAAAAAAAATATATCTCCGGAATTAACAATGCAAGGGCAACGAAATATGGTACACGGGTTTATATCATTAAAGGTAAGCTACATACCAAAATTTAGCGCCGTAGGTTAAAGGACAAAAGAGTTACAGGCATTTAAAGAAAAATAAATTTGGGTTTTCCTCAAAACGTCAAAGTCGCGATTTTAAACGTCAAAATGGTTAATATTTAGGCAATGAACCTGAAATTAATATGATCTATGGAGGGAAAATGTCTCAAGAATAATGTTTTACAAAGCCTGAGCTCTTAGTTTCAATCGTCATTGTCCTTCATTTTACTAAAATATTCCCAGAAAATTCATTTCAAATAGACCCTTTCTCCGATGCTTTAGCAGTAGTGTTGGCGTTTATCGTTTAATGGTATATCATTTTTGTCGAATTTTCGTAAAAAAATCATTAAAGCGCAATATATCCGTTATTATGCAAGTTACGAAAAAAGTTGTATAGATTAATTGTAGGGTGTCTTAAGCTACATCTTAAAAAATATTTCCACAATTACAGGGTGGCCCATAAGTCGTTGGTGATTCAAATTTTCTTTTTTTTTTAGTGAATTTTTTTAATCGAACACGCCCTATGTTATTGCATTTTTGTATGTTTTATCGAAATATAATACATCTTTGTAAGAAAAGAAATTCGGGACGCAGCAAGTGCGTTATGGTAGCGAATTTTCATTAAATGCTTCAAATTTTGAATCAATTTGCTATTTATTAACCTATAAGGTTGACCAGAAAACCAATTTTTTCGGGAACAATTTAAGTTTACTTTCGGAAATTTTTGTACATTTTCAAACAATAAAGTTATTTTTATGAAACATGACACATTGTTTTTAATATATAGATTATACTGGTAACCAAATTTGGTGCCTGCTTTCTCAAAAAAACATATTTGTTATTAAAAACATTTTTATGAAAATTCACTACCATAACGCACTTGCTGCGTCCAGAGTTTTTTATCTCTCTCTACACTTGCTGTGTATTAAAAATAGATAATAAAATTAAAGCTTACATACATATCCACGCACACATACATATGCATGCACACATCTACGCTACAAGTTGCTACAGGAGAAACACTGGGACATTTTTCACACCAATGGCGCCTGTTATGGTGACTTTTTAACATACTGGGGAGGCTGCGGTCAAAATAGGTTGACACAAGGGAAGACACAAAGGAACTTAGTTTTATCTCTCTGACTATACATTAAACTGCTACGTTTATGTAGTATCCCTTGCGATTATATACTAAGAGCAATATAAACCTAGCTAACTTAGAATCTTTAACAAAACACATGAAAGCTACCATGACACTTTTATTACAAACAGCTTCATACATAAGTGATGTCACATCAAGTGGAAAGCAAACATTGTATTCTATCAAATTACAAAATGATATTTTTCTTTGTTCATGATGCATAAAACAGAATCCAATCAAACGATTTAGATCAGCTCGGCTGGTATTGTCCCCTTAAGTCTTGTGACGATGTATTTCCGACGGGTGGAGCGGTGATGTGTTCGGTTCGACCAGCAGATATTGCCAACTCCATCGCCACCTTCAAGCTTTTACAATTTTGGGGGAAAGTGGAAACCCAGAACAACGGAAGGCAATAGTAATGGACCACCCTATAACAGTATATTGTCCAGAAAAACTCCAGTGGAGATAACTGATCTCCAGTGGTAGATTTTCACAGATTTTGACAAGTTATAAATGAGCAGATATGTTAACTTAAAATAAATATTGATCCATTTTAACGCCATATCTATTTTTCATCCACTCAACGTAATTGTCTATTATGTATAAGGCTAGATTATAGTATTCTCAGCATAATTTTAACCGCAGACCGGTTTTGCTCTAATTAGAGCTCATCAGTACGGTATACTAATTACAGCGAGAACACACTTATAAAGTAATACGGCTATGGTAGCCAGCCCCTACAACATTGTAAGATGTACGACAGGGTCGCCATCTCGGTGTGAAACCAGGTAGTATGGTGTCACGACAGCTCCAAATAACACAAAATGTTAAAAAATAGAGACTGTATACAAGCAACCAGGAGGCTGGGTACCATAGCCATATTACGTTATAGGTGTGCTCTCTAATTAGTATACCGTACTAATTAGAGCAAAACCGGCCTGCAGTTTTAATTATGGTGAGAATATATCTGACCTTACATACATTGTCCTTATATTAGGTAAGAAATGGCCCAGGGCTGACAATTTACAAATTTGTTAGTTGGTTGTACACAGTCTCTATTTTATAGGATTCTGTGTTATCTGGAGCTGCCGTGACAACATACTACCTGGTTCCGCACCGAGATGGCGACCCTGTCGTAAATCTCACAAGGTATCTCTTACGTGTGATGGACATCTTCTTCGCTAACTGGAGGAATTGCAGCTCTTTTCACCAATTAAACATTTCTTTTGTTCAGTTCGTGAAATGGTAAAGCTGTGTGTCCACTTAATGAGGAAATCTTCTTATATAACATCATTCGGTCATTGTGTACTATGCTTTTGACCTGACATGACCTATTATTCAGTTACGCACAGAAACTGCTTTTAACTTCAAAGATTTAACCAAAGTTTACGAACTGACATGAAAACAAACTATAATAACCTTGCAAAACCGTTACGCGAGAAAGTAAATTGGTCAAACGCCAGTTATTCAATGCAGAAAATGGATTTACAATTTCCAGATGATGTAATGTAATAAATATTTATCCTCACTACTCGGCCACTCTCGGGAACCAATGAGTAGAAATACACGGTACAATATTTATAGGCCTCCGGAAACCAAACTATTTCCACAAGTATCGCCACCTTTCGTACTTTATCTTGGAGCCGGGAGTCAACCCGATGGCAAATAAGCAATTATCACTATGATAAGAAAAATAAACAGCTGGAAATTAGATGCAAATAATTCTATTAAAATCTCGCGGTCGCTAGTCGGGTGTGTGCACAAATTAGGAATATATATATATATATATATATATATATATATATATATATATATATATATATATATATATATATATATATATATATATATATATCAAAAATAATAGGGAATTAGATAAAATTATTGTCGTCCTTTCCTTAAACTAAATTCGGAAACTAGTAGAGACGAAAATTTGCTACGGTTTTTCTGATGGCCGGGGGTACAAGATTAAACGGATTTCTCAAAAAGCTAATCAGCGCTCTACTGAATTCGGATTTTAGTGAATTTTCTTTAAAAAAAACTCAATATGAGGAGATCCCGACTTTTGAATTTTGAAACGAATTCTTCAAATGACCGTGAACTAGGCCCCCTACAATCCATATCCAAGGTCAGTTTCAGTTTTTATATGTTTATGTAACTATATATATATATATATATATATATATATATATATATATATATATATATATATATATATATATATATATATATATATAGGTATAACACAGATAACTCAAAAAATAATAATTCGAATTTGATCAAGTTTGGCAGATACCATTTTTTTGTAAGTGGCTTGGACAAGTTACACAGTCAGAAAAATTGGACCAGGTTTTCCCGGAAAATATTGTGTTTTCTTTCGAAAAAAAAATTATATCTCTGGAAATAAAAAATTCTTGAGGCAGCAAGTGCGTTATGGTAGTGAATTTTCATAAAAATGTTTTTAATAACAAATATGTGTGTTTTTTTAAGAAAGCAGGCATCAAATTTGGTTACCAGTATAACCAATATAGTAAAAACAATGTAGCATGTTTCATCAAAATAACTTTATTGTGTGAAAATGTACAGAAATTTCCAAAAGTAAACTTAAAGGTTAATAGCAAATTGAGCTGTTCAAATATGAAACATTTGATCAACATTCGCTACCATAACGCACTTGCTGCGTCCAGAATTTCTTTTCCTACAAACATGCATTATATTTCGATGGAAAATGCAAAAATGCAATAACATAAGGCGTGTTTGATTAAAAAAAAAAAAGGAAATTTGTATCACCAACGACTTATGGGCCACCTGTGATTGTAGAAATATTATTTTAAGATGTAGGTCAAGACACCCTATAATTAATATATACAATTTTTTTTCATATCTTATATAATAACAGATATATTGAGCTTTATTGATTTTTTACGAAAATTCGACAAAAATTATATACCATTAAACGATAAACTCTATAGCTAAGGCTACTGCCAAGCATCAGAGAAAGGGTCTATTTGAAATGAATTTTCTGCAAATATTTTTGTCAAATGAAGGACAATGACGGTTGAAACTAAGACATTAGGGTTTGTAAAACATCGTTCTTGAGACATTTTATTTCTATAGCCCGTATTAGATTCAAGTTACTTGCCTAAATGTTGCCAATTTTGACATTTTAAATCGCCACTTTGACGTTTTGAGGAAAACCCCAATTTATTTTTCTTTAACTGCCTATAACTTTTTTATCTTTTGACCTACATAGCTAAATTTTTGTAGGTAACTTACTTATAAAGATGTAAACCTGTGTACCAAATTTTGTATATATATATATATATATATATATATATATATATATATATATATATATATATATATATATATATATATATAAATATATATATATATATATATATATATATATATATATATATATATATATATATATATATATATAAACATATAAAAATTGAAATTGACCCCGGATATGTTTTTTCGGGGGCCTAATTAGCGCTCATTTGAAGAAATTTTTTCAAAATTCAAAAGTCGGGATCTCCTCATTAGTGAATTTTTTTTAAGAAAATTCTCTAAAAGTGAAGGCAACCAAGTTTCGTACTCCAGTTTCCGTCATAAAGATTATCATATGTACCAAAATTGAGATCTCTATCTTAAAAGATAAAAAAGTTAGAGGTAGATTAATTTTTAATTAATTAAATATGATTCAAGAAAGTTAAAACATAAAAATTGATTGATCAGAATATGTGTGGAAAATACCATAAGGATTGACTAACAAGCTCCTAAATATGTGTCTAAGTCGTTATTTTTCTTGATTATGTTAAAATATAAGCAAAAAGTCCATTGTAAATCAAACGGGTTCTATGTAAATTGTACAATTGAACAATCGGATATTCCTGCTAGTAAATGCATATAGTCCGTAGCTCAGTGGGTTAGGTCCCTGTACATCGTATAATCGACTCCAAGATGACGAGTTCTAATTGGTTGGTGACTTTACTTTTTATCATTTTTTTTAGATCTCATTTCACTTTACAGTTATCTAATCTGATTGCTGTTATTCTGATCATTTTTTAGCAAATTTTTGTATAAAAAGTAATTTGATAAAGAGGAGATGAAAGTGTTAAGACTTAATTCAATTTGGATAGCATATCTGGGGGTTTGTTCTTGCCCTAACTTAGTGAAACCGTTTCATATTTAATACAGTCGTAGACTTTCCCCGTTGGTTCACAAGTGCTTGTTTAAGGGAATTTTCTTTAAAAAAAACCACTAACGAGGAGATCTCGACTTTTGAATTTAGAAAAAAATTCGAGTGCGAACTAGGCCGCCTAGTACCCACATCCAGGGTGAGTTTCAATTATATATATATATATATATATATATATATATATATATATATATATATATATATATATAAAGGGTGAATAATTTACCAAAATTTAGGTCTGTAAGTTTAAAGACAAAAAAGCTAGCGGCATTTAAAGAAAAAAAATTAGGGTTTTCCTCAAAACGTAAAAAATCGCGATTTGAAACGTCAAAATTGGCAACATTTAGGCAAAGAACCTGAAAAAATACGGATTCTGTAAAGAGTGTTCTGCAAACCCTTAAGTTTCAGCTTCAACCATCAACCATCATTGCTCTTCATTTTAGTAAAATATTTCCAGAAAATTCATTTCAAATAGATGATGCTTTGGTAGTAGTTTTAGTTAAGTTTATGGTTTAACGGTCTATAATTTTTAGCTAATTTTCGTAGAAAAAATTCGTTAATGAGGAGACCGCGGCTTTTGAATTCTAAAAAGATTTCCTCAAATAAGCGCAAACTAGGCCTCCCCTAGAATCCATATCCGGGTTTACTTTCTGTTTACATAGATACAGGGTGACGCAATTCTACGGTAAAGTCCAATATAATTGTTATTATGCAAGATACGAGAAAAAATTGTATACATTACCTATAGGGTGTCTTGAGCTGCATCTTATAAAATTATTTTGACAATTACAGGATGGCCATAAGTCGTTGGTGATACATAAAATTTTTTTTAACATTCCTTATTGCATTTTTGCATTTTTATTCGAAATATAGTGCATGTTTGTAAAAAAAAAACAAGACGCAGTAAGTGCGTTTTAGAAGCAAATTTTTATTAAATGCTTCAAAATTCAATAACGCAATTTGCTATTAACGTAAGGTTCGTCAGCTAGGAAGCGAGTTTTCTCAGAAACGTTTTAAGCTTATTTTCGGAAAATTTTTGTACATTTTCAAACAAGTTATTTTGATAAAATATGGTACGTTCTTCCTACTATATAGATTATTTTATTTATTTGTATTAGCGAATTTTCTTGTACAAAATGTAATTTTAATAGCGAATTTCCGTATAAATGAATTTAGTGAATTCTCTTTGAAGAAACATTTGAGAATTTTTGTATGAAGAATTATTCAATTGATGGAACATTTTTTAAATGAAATTCGTCGAAAATAAGGTTTTATTGGATTTTCGTGCAAACAAATTATTTTATTTTCAATTTTAATTACAGGTTACATATATAATTTGAATTTTATGTATGCTTTTAGCAGAATTTTGTGTAAAAAATATTTAGCCAAATTTGATGCCTGCTTCCATTAAAAAAGGACATATCTGCCATTACAAATATTTTAATGAAAATTCACTACCATAACGCACTTGCCGCGTCCAGACTCTTTAAATAATTCTCTGGTCCGATAAATGGGCTTATATATTATAGGAAAGATTTGTCTTTTATTGCTTCTAGAAGGTTGGGCTTCTTTATGTATCTGATTGTGGCCGTGGACATTTTAAAATCGAAAATTTGTTAATCTACACATTTTCACGCGGTGTTATCATATTAATATATTTGATAAATGTTTTTCATTATAAACTGGTTTCCCCGAGATATAACTTATCAACAAACGCCTGGGCGCAACAAGTGGGTTATGGAAGTGAATTTTCATAAAAATGTTTTTAATAGCAAATATGTCTCTTTAATGCAAGCAGACATCAATTTGGTTACCGGTATAATCTATATAGTAGAAACAATGTACCATATTTCATCAAAATAACTTATTGTTTGAGAATTTACAAAAAGTGTTCGTTTTCTGAAGATTTTTATATTTGTCAAACAATAAAGTTCTTTTAATGAGATATAGTAAATTGTTTCTACTAAAAATGTTACACTTCTGCCAAATTTGGTGTCTTTGATTAAACAAAAGACATATTTGGAATTAGAAACATGTTTAAAGAAATTCACAATCATAACGCATTTGTTCCGTGGAGACTTTTTTTCTTAAACTAGTTTGCGGGTTATCTGCTACATGAAATAAAATCTCTACTTATTAGAAACCGATATTTCTTGGAAGGGTCTAAAATATCTCGTTTTAGAGGATGATTTCAGATTATGACTCTTCGGTAGGCCAACTACCTTGTCTCGAAAATTGGAAAATGTTCATAAAGACTTGGTAAAAATTGACCTAATGCCACAACAATTAACAATGATAAAAAATTTAAATAATACAGACGTTCAGACTACCTCTGAGGCTTCACTAATTTTCTTTTTTGTGAATGAAGGACGTAGCCAGAAACATTTAGAACATATAGAACATCTATAATTAAGAAGGCCGACTTGTTCCAGTTAGCTATGCGCTGGCTATGTCCTTAATTCATAAGAAAGAAAATTAGTGATTATTAGTCTCAACGTCTGTATTTAGTATGAAACGGTCTCACCAAGTAAGGGCAACAAGACATAGAACATCTTGTTATGCCCGTCTTTTGTCCCGAGGACTTCCAAGTTGTGGAATTCCTTGCCAGCACATGTTTTTCCTTCTCCTCCGAACCTCCAAACCTTCAAGTCCAGAATTAACAAGCTGCCTCTTTCCTCCTTGTCAACACCCACGGTACGATAGTATTTAGGCTGTAAGCCCTCGTGGTGTGTTGTTGAAATTAAAATAATAATAATAATAATAAATTAAAATAATGTTTTAATGCCAAAAATCTACTTCTGCTCTGTGTTCTTATACTTTTGGAACATGCTGTGCAATGGTATAACACCTTACATGTTTCTCTTTATTTTCCACTGTCAGACTTCCAATCACGGACACAACTGTCATCTATGACGTCATCACTTTTCTCTATCGAATAACTGAATACTCTATGGTTTATTAAAGAAATTGTAAGATCTAAAATGTATGTGATTCTATGTTCTACTGTTCTAAAAATAACTAACGCTACTTATCACCGACACAGGCAGCTCTATATACGACGAAAAATTCACCAGGTTCCTCTTTTGTCGCATTTAAATTGCATTTTAACATCTCGTGTGCACAACGAGCAGAATGCTGCCGCAAGCTTGATATTCTAGCTCCATCCAGGTATAAAACAGTTTAATTTCACGATATAAAATATGTCCTAACCTAAAATGTTATTTCTCCTAGTTTTTAGGGTTTGGGATGTGTTTTAATCTACCTGCTTATTTTTTTAAAATATATTTATTAAACATATTTTGCAATGTTTGCATACTTCGTGACACTTGCTTCCTATTGACGCGACTTTTTAAGGAATTATTTGATACAACTGTAATCATTTAGCTACAAATTAAGTTGCATTTTGCTTGATTTAATAAACGGGCACGATGCAACGAAACATCACACTATGATCATAAAACAGCGTGTTTCAAGATAAATTCTTATTTTTATTTAGAACATCCCGTTAGGAGTAGGGGACAAATGTCACCAGCCCCGTAGAAGAAAAATACACAACTGTTCAGAGCAGGGGCCAAATGTCACCAACCCCGTACACACGAGAGCTGTGGAGCTGCTAAATCTTAGCAGAGGACAGGTCAGAAATATAACAGGTCTCTTGAATGGACACATGGCCGTCAAAAAAACACCTGCATAAAATGGGGCGGTTCGAGGGGGACCTCGCATGCAGACTCTGCGACGAGGGGGAGGAATCAGCCCAGCACATATTGTGCGAGTGTAAAGCTCTGAACCGCAAAAGACAACAGATCTACGGACAGTCTAGACCGGAGACAGAGCAATATAAAACTTCGCCCTACCAATCGCTGTGCAGACTAGTTCAAGGCACAGTGATTTTGGAATGGGTTGAGTAGAGAAAACTAAGGGCATGAACAATAAGTCAGAGGCTGCAGTGCTATCGGGGCGGCAAAGACGCGGAGAAAAAAACCGTATACAACACCGTTCACAGCCGGGGAAAATGTCACCAGCTCCGTATACAACACCGTTCGGAGCAGGCGGCAAATGTCATCAGCCCCGTATACAACACCGTTCAGAGCAGGGAGCAAATCTCACCAGCCCCGTAGAAGAATAATCAGGGTTTCCACTCCTCTAGAAAACCAGGAAAAGTCAGGGAACTGGTAGAAAATTTGGTCAGCGAAATCAGGGAGAAATTGGGAGAAATTGTGAAAATTGATTAAAAGTCAGGGAGTTTGTTATCCCTGTCAGGAAAAAAAATATTTGTTTATATGAATATGAATAATTGAATCAACGTGTTTGCTTTTTGTGCAATTCTAAACCATTATTTTAATGGTGTCCTTTTCCACGAAACCACAAAAATGGTTGTTTCTTAGCCAATTGAAAAATTGAATTATCACTATTTGAAATATTTTTACGAAAATTCGCTACCATAACGCACTTGCTGCACCTAAACTCTTTTCAACACCTATTTACTATTGCTGTATCCATAATTTTTGAAGATGAAATAAATAACTATAAACAATAAAAAAATTTTGAAATTAAAATTTTAATAATATACACTGAACATCTGTCTATATGTAGAGAAATTTACCTCAAATTTTCCATACACTACATTATGAGTAAATAAAACTAAATGTAAACAATAAGTACCTTATTCCAAGGTATTAGCGGATTGGCGGAGCCGATTTCGAGGTTATCTTCTTCGTCTTCTTTATTTATGACGTCTGTAAACAGAGAAGAAGAAGATAACCTCAAATTTGGCTCCGCCACTGCTGTCAGTTGGCAAAATAACAAATGACAAATAGCTAACTGGTGTTGTCAGATTAAAGTAGTAGCGGGAGATGGTTTTTAAATACCGTGAAGAATCGAAGCTTAATATTTATACATAATAAAATGTAGTTGTAGATTGCCTTTAAACAAATTCACTTTCAATAAAAAAATTATTTATTACTATATATTTTTCTGATATCTTCAAATTCACATGAGAGTTTTGGCAAATGGCAACGCCGCTGATTGTTTATTGCAACATATTTTTGTGGGCTGTTTGTTTAAAGTTTGATTTGGAGCATTTGTTTTCCATAGCAGCGTAACCCTTATACATCTGTCTGACCTTGTCTAACATTATAGGCAACCATTCAGAGGTAATTTCAGGCCATATCGTAAATTATTTATTTTTTCTTTAGTTATAACTCAAAATCTCCTAACCGATTAAGTTCAAATTTGTTAGAGGGGACCACTTGTACGATATCTACGTGCGTGTGAAGTTTCAGTTTCATACTTCTAGTAATTTAAATGATATTGCGTGCTCAAATCAGTTTTTCGCACTTTTTAGTGAATTTTCGTAGAAAAATTTAGTAATGGGGAGATCCCGACTTTTGAATTTTGGAAAAATTTTTGCAAATGAGCGCGAACTAGAACCCCTAGGACCCATATCCAGGGTCAGTTTCAATTTTTATGTTTATATATATATATATATATATATATATATATATATATATATATATATATATATATATATATATATATATATATATATATATATATATATATATATATATATATATATATATATATATATATCACACCGATAACTCAAAAAATAATGGGCCGATTTTGATAAAATTTGGCACATACCTTTCTCTTCTGAATGGTTTGGATAAGTTCGTTATTCAGGAAAATCCGAGAAGGTTTTCCGGGAAAATTTTAAGTTTTCATTCGAAAAAAATTAACAAAGTAAGGGCAACTAAATTTGGTATGCGGGTTCATGTCATCATAGGTAAGCTACCTACCAAAATGTAGCTCTGTAGATTAAAGGATGAAAAAGTTACAGACATTTAAGGAAAAATAAATTTGGGTTTTCCTCAAAACGTCAAAGTCTCGATTTAAAATGTCAAAATTGGTAATATTTAGGCAATGAACCTGAAATTAATATGAGCTGTGGAAAGAAAATGTCTCAAGTAGAATGCTTTACAAAGCCTGAACTCTTAGTTTCAATCGCCATTGTCCTTCATTTTACTAAAATATTCCCAGAAAATTCATTTAAAATACACACTTTCTCTGATGCTTTGGCAGTAGTGTTGGCTATAGAGTATATCGTTAAATTTTTGTCAAATTTTCGCAAAAAATCAATAAAGCTCAATATATCCGTTATTATGCAAGTTACGAAAAAAAATGGTATACATTAATTATAGGGTGTCTTGAGCTACATCGTGAAAAACATTTCCACAGTTACAGGTTGCCCATAACACGTTGGTGATTCAAATTTTCTTTTTTTTTTAATCGAACACGCCCTATGTTATTGCATTTTTGCATTTTCCATCGAAATATAATACATCTTTGTAAGAAAAGAAATTCTAGACGCAGCAAGTGCGTTATGGTAGCGAATTTTCATTAAATGCTTCAAATTTGAAAAGCTCAATTTGCTATTAACCTATAAGGTTGACCAGGAAACCAGTTTTTTCGGGAACAATTTAAGTTTACTTTCGGAAATTTTTTTACATTTTCAAACAATAAAGTTATTTTGATGAAACATGGCACATTGTTTCTACTATATAGATTAATGCCTGCTTTCTCAACAACAAAAAAATGTTTGCTATTAAAAACATTTTTATGAAAATTCACTACCATAACGCACTTGCTGCGTCCGGAAGTTTTTATAAAAGTATTTGAGTGTCAAAACTGTCTAACAACGAACTCATCCGAGCAGGCTATTAGCAAAATGAAGGAAATTGCCAAATTTGGTTTCGGTTGGTGAAGTATTTTTTAGTTCTCGGTTGGATATATATATATATATATATATATATATATATATATATATATATATATATATATATATATATATATATATATATATATATATATATATAACCATTTTAACTGACCTTGGATTTGGTTTTTAGGAGCCCTAATTCGCGCTCATTTGAAGACATTTTTCAAAAATCTTACCATCGATACCCCTCTATTTGTGAATTTTCTTAATGAAAATTCACTAAAATTAACATGACCAGGATTTCTTCAATGGGTGATTTGAAGGTTTAAAAACAGATATATTTTGGTGTATCAAGTGAAGCTTAAATAAACTAATTAGCAAATTATCACACACATGTTGCTTAAATTGAGAACCATAATTATCTGCATCTTGAAACCTGTAGGCTGCGACTAAAAGGCACTCCGTGTTAATTTAAATTTAAAATCATACATCCCCTTTAACAGCATGGCCACCCACAAAAGCGTGTAGTAGCAGCGCCTTCTTTACTGTGCGTTGCTACAAGTAGTCTGAATAAAACCATCGATTATTTCATTAAATATGGATTTTGTGTTCTAATATATTTTAAATACTGCATGAAAATTTAGACAGCATGGTTATTCAATTCTGTTTTAATTTCTGTTGTATAGTCGACAAATATTCCAGAACCGAGACATCGTGATTTACGACACTAATCTAATAATGATTTCTCTGTCACAATAGAAGTGAATATGTATAAGGTAAATATTTTTTCAAGTATGGTTTTTACGAGGGTGATTTTATACTCTGGTTTCTTTGTAATTTGCATTCAGAATAGTAAAACATTAGAAAAAATTTCGCAGGTTTTGAGTGTTTCCTCAATACACACCTGCCTCAAGAATGAATTTTGAACAAAATATTTTACTGTTAGCCTAAAAAATAACATGCATGAAAAGCACACTCAAATATTAAATTACTTGGCCTTCTAGTTCTTGTCTAGCTGACTAAAATCGGCAGGTTAGACCAATCCTATAACCTAAACTACTGCCAAGGCATTAGAGAAAGGGTCTATTTTAAATGAATTATCTGTAAATTTTTTAGTGAAATAAATGACAATGGCATTTGAAGCAGAAACTTTAGGCGTTGTAAAACACGTTTGATTATATTCCTACTAGATAACACGCAATTAGTCAAAATCTGTTTTCTTGAATCGTCAATTTTTACATTTTAAATCGCTACTTTGATGTTTAAAGACGAAAAACTATAAAATGTTCAGACTAATTTTACTGGTCACCTTTTTGCGCCAAGATAACTTAATCTTTGTCTGTGATATTTAAAAGATATTGCCAACCAAACAAAATATTTTAGTCTTTGGCGTTTCTCTAATCGACAATGTCACCCAATTTTTGTGTTCAAACCTTTACAACGCCTATAACGCTTTTTATTTTAGCTTAGAGACCTAAACATTGGTACATACTGAAAATTTACCCTGAATCACAAGCCGATATCTCCAAGCTAACCAACTTGTACAAGCGACCTACAAAAATAAGGGGTGTCCCAAATTTAATTAAAATCGGCTTAGTACTTTTTGAGCTATCGCTGTGATATATATATATATATATATATATATATATATATATATATATATATATATATATACATATATATATATTTCTTAAAAATTGTGGGGTAGCCGTCAGTTGCATTAAGATCTCTTTATCAAGGCTACAATATGGAAAGAAGAAAATTTACAATTTACATAGGAAAAATGGAAAGGTTTAAAATACTTGCATATAATGCGAGTTTTAAATGAAACTAACGATGAAATAAAAACATGTTTTTATTAGTGAATTCTCATAAAAAAGTTCACTAATGAGATCTCGACTTTTGAATTTTGGAAAATTTCTTCGAATGAGCGCAAACTAGGATCCCTAAAACCCATACCTGGTGTCACTTTTAATTTTTATATGTTTATATATATATATATATATATATATATATATATATATATATATATATATATATATATATATATATATATATATATATATATATATATATATATGTATGAATGCATATGTATCACACCGATAACTCAAAAAATAATGAGAATTTATCAAAGTTGGTGAGTACCATCCTTTTGCAAGTGGTTGGATAAGTTCGTTAGCCAGGAAAATCGGCCCAGATTTTCCGGGAAAATTTTGTTTTCTTTCGGAAAAATCTACGGAGATAACCAATTAAGGGAAACCAAATTTGGTAAGCAGTGTTTGTGTTATAAATAGTAACCCACCTACCCAAATCTAGGTCTGTAAGTTGAAAGACAAAAAAATAACAGGCATTTAAATAAATAAAAATTGGGGTTTTCGTCAGAATGTCAAAGTGCGATTTGGGACGTCAAACTTCGCAACATTTAGGCGAACAACTGTAACGATTGCGTTTTTATCTGGCATCGTTACTGCTTTAAAAACATATAGAGAAGCCCAGGTGACTTATTTCTGTAATGCATTTCAAATTTCAGTTTCAAAAATTGTTTGTTGAAAATCTGCTAATATCTTTAACTGCCCTAGAGCCCGTACTGCGTTCAGTTCATATACGTTGAAATTGAAATATCCAAAGACGCAATGTTTTTATTGGGGAAAAATATCGTAATGTTCCAGAACAATTCTCAGTGAAGTATGATCTCATTTAAAAATCCAAGAAAAAGCCGTTGGATCTGGTCCATTATTGCCATATTAAGGGAAAGTCTGACGTCGGACTGTGCCCATTTATAGCATTAAAAGGGTAGTTAATACCCCATCTGTCTCTCTCAGACACATATGTCTAATGGGGAATCAACCTTAAAAGCTGGAATTGAGGAGCGGGGTAAAGAGGTAAAGACGACACGCAGTTGCCTGCTTCTAGAGGAGTTTGTTCTGAGCGACCCTGCGGCTAACATCGTTGAAGTTATCGTGGCACCTTTTTACCCTAAAATGGGGTAATATCTCACTTTTTGCCATTAATATCGTTTAACATAGTTATCGGTGGTTGTTATAAGTGTTTTGATCTAGATCTAATTTAAAATTAACAGTCCATTGTGTCATCACAATGAGCTTGGTGCAAGTAGAAAGTCTTGAAAAAAATCTTGCTGGATGGAGAACATGTAACATTTGATCAAAAGTTAGAGAAATCTATATAAACACATCTCAAATACCTTTGCGAAATTAGAAGGCATGATTATCAGTACCAAAAGTTCCTTTGTTAGTAAAGTATTTTTATTCCGAATCAAAGATCCAGAAGTGTCTTATTGTGAGTGTGTGTGTGTGCGTGTTTTGTTTCTTTAACGTCGGCCTATTTCCTCGACTATGGCCAATCACCGACGCCAGGGAGCAGTTTCACCTCACTATCCCGGAAATTTTGCCGAACCCCTGCCTTTCTGTAAGGAGGGTAGGGATCTTTAACGTCCCAACATCGCATGGACGCGGGACCGAGGGCTTTACGCCCCCTCCGAAGGGGGGAACGTGCGGACATTCAACTTGCTCAAATACAATGCCAGAACCTCGTTTGATGTTATTTTTACAGTTTGTACTGAAAAAGTGAAAGGTGTACCCTGAGATCGAACCCAGTACCCTTCGATTCAGAGGCCAACGTTCTTACCCATGAACCACCGAGATTATTGTAGTATTGTAAAAGATAACAAAATGTTTTGTTATGTTATTTCTAAGGAAGGATTTAACAGCTTTCATTCTGACATCCCTTGAGTTACCGTTTAGTGTTCTTTTATCTCAGATTGTACGATATCCTTTAGTGAAAACCAACACTAAACGTTTTATATTTCAACTTAAAAAAACACTCTAAAACAGGATTATAAAACTCTTGTAATAAATATACATAAACGCCCTTGTATACGCTTCGATAATCGCGTGTCTTAACTCGTGAGGTATTGTAGAAAAAATTAACACAGCGTTACACATTAAGTGAGCATTGTGGTAACACAAATAGAAATACGCATATAAAAACTCCAAAACGAGAATAAAATATAAACAGTAATCGGCGAAATTCTCTATTGATTAAAAACACGCGATCCATTAGAAGCTTAAAGCTGAAAACAAAACCGTAATTCACAGGCAGCTTGAAAGCCACACATGTAAAACAAACTCAGCTCTTTCGAAAGTCCCTTAGTAATTTACAACCTAAACAGTGTGTGACTGATTTTATTTGCACGATATTTCTGTCTCGGTTATCATTAGGAAGAGATTTATTACTCGGTTTCGGCAATTTTTGCGTAATGTTTACAAATTTATAATTTACCCGCTTCAGATTGTGCGATTTCAAATAGAACTATTTATCTGTATCTATGACAGAGAGAGAGAGAGAGAGAGAGAGAGAGAGAGAATTTGCGTGGAAACAGAACCTTTCGCCAAAAAAAAAAAAATATTTAAAAATTCATAAATATATAATAGGCAGCCAGATATACTTACTATATGTTAAATTGTTTTTTGCTCTCTTTTAAATACTAATGTTTACCTGTCTCAAAAATTTGACTAGTACCTTGAGGATGTCAAGTCTTTTAAGACCTAATAAATACAAAACAGGTGCGTTATGGTAGTGAATTTTTATTAAATGCTTCAAATTTGAATAACTCAATTTTCTATCAACTTAGAGAGTTTAATTTTGGTGTGTAGTAAGGTCTTTCCTAACGCAAGATATCCACCAAATTTCATTTAAATAACTTTGTAATTTTCGGAGAAAAAAAATGTTCGAAAGAAAATTTAAAATTTGAATAACTCAATTTTCTATAAATTTAGAAAGTTTAATTTCAGTATATAGTAAGATCTCTCCCAAGGTAAAATATACAGCAAATTTCACTAAAACAGCTTTGTTACTTTCGGAGAAAAATTTTTTTTTCGAAAGAAAACTCAAAAATTTTCCGGAAAACCTCGTTCGATTTTTCTGGCTAACGAACTCATCCAAGCCATTAATAGAAGAAAGCCACTAGCCAAGTTTCATCGAAATCGGTTAATTATTTTTAGAGTTATCAGACGGATATATATATATATATATATATATATATATATATATATATATATATATATATATATATATATATATATATATATATATATATATATATATATATATATAAACATATAAAAATTGGAAACTGACCGCGGATATGGGTTCTAGGAGTCCTAGTTCGCGCTCATTTGAAAAAATTTTTGAAGTCTCACCATCGATACCTCTCTATTAGTGAAAAATAAAAGTCTGGATGCAGCAAGTGCGTTATGGTAGTAAATTTTTTGAAAAATGGTCTAGACGTTTTATATATATATATATATATATATATATATATATATATATATATATATATATATATATATATATACAGGGTGTTACAAAATAGTGGGCCAACCCACTAACCACGGATTCCCGAGACGAAAATTTTATGACTTTCCTTATAACATTTTTCTTCTGGGGACCCCGTTTTCGAAATACAGAGTGTTGAAGTTGAACTTGAAAAATAATTTTTCATTTCTAATTTTTATGTTTATGAAGTTATCTCCATGAAATTTTGCACGTAGCCTTATTTCAGAACTAGACGCCATCTGTGTAGATGAGGAGAGAAAAATCAAATCCCAAGGGGGGTACACGGGGGGTGGAACAAGTATTGACCCTCTAAACTTTTTTTGTGCGCACACCAATGCTTTCAAACCAAATGGCTTTTGTTAGACAAAATAATTTTATAACTTTTGTTTATCCAGTTTAATTTTGATAAAACAACTAGTTTATGAGTTATTGTAAGTTGTATGGTCGGACCCAAACAGGCGAGAAAAAACCTACGAAACTTTTTTCATTTATAATTTTTATGTTTTTGAAGTTATCTCCATGAAATTTTGCACGTAGTATTATTTCAGAACTAGACGCCATCTGTGTAGATGAGGAGAGCAAAATCAAATCCCAAGGGGGGGGGGGTACAGGGGGGGGTGTAACAAGTATTGACCCTCTAAAATTTTTGTGCGCACGCCAATAGTTTCAAAACAAATGACTTTTGTTAGACAAAATAATTTTATAACTTTTGTTTCTCCAGTTGAATTTTGAGAAAACGACTAGTTTATGAGTTATTGTAAGTTGTATGGTCGGACCCAAACAGGTGAGAAAGAACCTACGAAACGTTATCTCCATGAAATATAACATGTAGTCTTATACCACGACTAGACGACATCTGCGTGAATAAGAAAAATCAAACCCCTACATTTTTTATTCGGGCCCCGGTGGTCTAATAGAAACTAATATCCTGGGTTATTTGCGTTTTTCAACGCCGGTAACCTGTCTCAACAAATTAAAAAAAATTGGAATTTTTTTTTACTCATTTGCAATCAGAAGAAAGAATGTAATACACATAAATTGTAGCTCATTCCATTGCCTTAAATATTGCTGCTTGAAAACATACATACTTGTTTCACACATATGTAATTAGAAGTCATCAAAACCGTTTTATAAGTATAACTTGTATTAAACTTAAACTGTCAGTCTAGTATTAACATGAAAACTAAACTAAAAATAATGAAAAATGGTAAGTAAATCGATGTTATAGAAATAAAATTATAATTAAATTAAATGCTCAATATAGCTACCACCATCTTGGATGCACAGGCGGGCTCTTTTGTAAAAGAAAACCAAATTTTTTTGAAAATGTCTGGTTTCATACGGTATTCCTCTGCGCCTTGTACGATTCGTTCCCGCAGATGTTCTGCATCGAGTATGGGCACAAATTATTTCATATATCCGCAGAAACTAAAATCTAAGGGGTTGACGTCGGGGGAACTACATGTTATATTTCATGAAGATAACGTTTCGTAGGTTCTTTCTCACCTGTTTGGGTCCGAACATACAACTTACAATAACTCATAAACAAGTTGTTTTCACAAAATTCAACTAGAGAAACAAAAGTTATAAAATTATTTTGTCTAACAAAAGTCATTTGTTTTGAAACTATTGGCGTGCGCACAAAAAAGTTTAGAGGGTCAATACTTGTTACACCCCCCCCCCTGTACCCCCCTTGGGATTTGATTTTGCTCTCCTCATCTACACAGATGGCGTCCAGTTCTGAAATAATACTACGTGCAAAATTTCATGGAGATAACTTCAAAAACATAAAAATTATAAATGAAAAAAGTTTCGTAGGTTTTTTCTCGCCTGTTTGGGTCCGACCATACAACTTACAATAACTCATAAACTAGTTGTTTTATCAAAATTAAACTAGATAAACAAAAGTTATAAAATTATTTTGTCTAACAAAAGCCATTTGTTTTGAAAGCATTGGTGTGCGCACAAAAAAGTTTAGAGGGTCAATACTTGTTCCACCCCCCGTGTACCCCCCTTGGGATTTGATTTTTCTCTCCTCATCTACACAGATGGCGTCTAGTTCTGAAATAAGGCTACGTGCAAAATTTCATGGAGATAACTTCATAAACATAACAATTAGAAATGAAAAATTATTTTTTAAGTTCAATTTCAACACTCTGTATTTCGAAAACGGGGGTCCCAAAAGAAAAATGTTATAAGAAAAGTCATAAAATTTTCGTCCCGGGAATCCGTGGTTAGCGGGTTGGCCCACTATTTTGTAACACCCTGTATATATACAGGCTGTACCAATAGTGTGTAATTCCTCTATATATCCCTTACCCTTAGAGTTGACCGAAAATTTTTTCTTATGATTATCTGAGCTATATCGAGAAAATATATTCAGCTTTATGAAACTTCCGTTTGCACCAGAAGTAACTATCAACTTCGTTATTTTAAATGGAATGCTATACTTTTTATTGCTCCGATTTATGTGTTATTTGAAACGTCTGCTGTGAGCTGAGTTTTGAGTTTTGCTACCTTAAATTCTAAATATCAATACACGACATTTAATACTTTAAAATGGTTAAAGAATAATTTACCATCATTGTACAGGATGTATCATTTTGGAGTTACAGCATATCTAATTTTAAAGCAGCATAACTTGTGTTTTTCAAACTGGACACCCTTTTTTTATGGATTAATCAGGTAGACCATTAAATTCTGCATCGACGTAATATAGGTCTTCCTATAGTTATAGTTGATAGTTTTTTAGTGATAGTGGTTTATTTTAGTTTCCCTTGTAAAAATAATGGTACTGTCATATTGTCAGTGTATGCAGCACAGAGCATGTGAACAATGTCAATCAATTAATTAACAAATTGATCGACTATATATGAAACCACGGAACATAAAGCTCATAAACAAGACTGAAAATCTACAAACAAAACTTATCTTGTACAATAAAACAATTTGCTAAAAATCCTTACAGCGATACTGATTTTCACTTTGGCAGAAAAAGTAGACACTCACTCCACTGCACAAAGCACAATACCGTGTAGAACATTTACTGGTTTTATACAAGTTTCTGCAAGTTTGTTAAGTCGCATATGCTTTTGTACCGATAA
Source organism: Tillus elongatus (assembly GCA_964006375.1). Lineage (NCBI taxonomy): Eukaryota > Metazoa > Arthropoda > Insecta > Coleoptera > Cleridae > Tillus > Tillus elongatus. Next base: position 41,081,945 of record OZ023266.1, read on the forward strand.
AGTCAAAGCACTCTGTTAAAATGTGTCCTGCACCAAATATGAGTTAATTGTATTGTACCTATTTTTACATAATATTTGCTTTGTTCGTAACAAAAAGAAACTTCTATTATCTTTGCTTTCACTTGACCTATCTTAAGTTGTATTGGTGATAACATATAAAAATTGTAGATTATATACAGCCTTGACACAAACAGTTGCGTCAGATCAATAATAATAATACCAAAAAATCTTATCAGCCGATGTTCTTAATGCTTATTTTCCCGTATAGTTTATAAATCAAACGAAATAAGACCTTTACAAGCTGCATTGTTGAGAGAACACTTTCCTGGCCAACGAACCTCTTCTACCAGGATATTAAAAACAAGCTTTCTGAGAAAACAGGTTTGCATAAAAATTCTTAGGCATTTCTCTCGCAAAAATTTGCCGTTTTCTTAACACAAATTGTGTTAAGTAATGTCATGTAACAATTATATTTTTTACGACAATTTGCTGAACAATTTTTGTAAATTTGAAGTACCTCCGAAAGGTTTTTCCGGAAAAAAATTCTGATACATGTTTAGAACATCCTACCCTAGATTCACAAACCAGAAGAAAAATCCTTGTTAGCACTCTCCAAGAAAGTTACGGAACCAGGAGTGAATAGGGGTGCTGGGCGTGGTAGAGGATAAAAAGGAAACACGCCCGAGGACATACACCTCTATTTATATCAGCGGTGCATACAAACTTTTATATCATACTAGTTTATTATTGCATACATAATGTAAATTAGTATTTTAGTAACATTATTTTCATTTTATTGTAGTAGAGTCTATGGTTGCTAGGTACATACTGTCAAAGAGAAATGCTGGTTTACATGTGTCAAATTTAACTCGGAAGAAATGCAGTTTCTGAAATCCTGAAAAAGGTAACTCAAAATGTATTATCAAAGAAGTCTAAAGTCCCCTACGAGAATGAATACGACTTTTTTTTTAATTGATTGAAAGATAACTACGTAGAACATATTAATGAAACTGTCGCTGAAGCATTTTCTCCGAGTTCCTTATGGTCCAAATATTCAATGGTGATTAAGACTTTAATGGTAAATAAAACTATTAACATTGCTAATTACCATGGGTTAACGGAATATTTGTAGCAGACTTCAAAAATACCAGCCAAAAAAGTCAAAAATTCTGTCTAGAGAAGATCTTTTAAAATTTATTCATGACGCACCGAATGAGACGTTTTTAGTAAACAAAGTTGCATTAATATTTAGTGGATGTCGACGGCACGAACTCGTGAATATGCTAGTTACTCATTAGAAGAGAGAAAATTAGTTTTCGAGGTAAACATACCAGAGACAAAAACCGATACAAAGAGCATTTTTACCATTATCGATGAGGATGAAATGAATAGCTTAAAGCTAATAAAATATTACATGTCAATATGGCCATCTGGTTGTTCAAAAAAAAGGCTTTTTCTGACCTATAGACAGGGTTGATGTACCGTACAGTCAGCAGTAAAAACACATTTGGTAAAATCCCGTTCATTATTACCAAATATTTGGGTTGGAGTGATCCTGACAAGTATACAGGTCACTGTATGCGTCGAACGTCGGCAACTCTTCTTGCAGAGGCTGGAGCCAGTATGACAACGTTGGAGTGCCATGGTGGATGGAAGAGTACGTCGGTTCCTGAAGGATATCTCGAGGACAGTATATCTTAAAAAAATAAGGTTTCAAGAATTCTGGCAAGCGTACCTTCCGGGTCTTAATTTTCTGATACCCAGCCAATGACACATGAATCAACGTTTGCTGAAGGGAACCTAACTATCACCAGATCTTTTCAGAATTGCCAACTTTATGTTATTTCGAATAAATAATGTTAAATTAATATTTACATATTGCTTTTATTCCATTATTTCAAATTTCATCAATAGAGGTTATTAAATAAGTTAAACAAAAATTGATTGTCTTAATGCCCGCGCGGGCCATAAAGTGAACTTTGTGCGCGCACGGGCATGATGTACACCATTATGTAGTTGTTAGCTAAGCAATAAAAACAGAGTAATGAACTAGTATGACACAAAAATAATATTGGAGACAAAGTTGGAATATTCGACACCATTTCGTAGAAACCAGCCGTAAAAACTAAGCGTTCTTGGTGATCAGATGGATTGAGAGCCTGCGTTTGTTGTACCTGTTACGGGAAAGCTGATACACGTGAATGCTTCTCCAAACAAATGGTGCACTAATTTCTGCATCGGCAGATATTTCCCGCAAACTTATCTTTGAATTCTGGGCAGGCCTCGCTTATATTTTCCCTTCTACTTCAGGAGTGAACACCGGCCTTGGTCTTCGAAAAGAACTGAATGTTTTCCGAATAAACCAGTATCACGCAATATTTGGTAAAGTCTTACAAATAGACAAACTGAGGAGATCTGGTGATTGGACTCAACGTCAACATAAAAAACGTAGCGCTTCTTTGGCATTCCCATTAGCAAATTTATACATGAAATGCATGTTAGCCAGCTCATTGTTAAAGAAAACACGCCTAGCGACGATTAGTGAAATTGTGGTCAAATACAAAATGTATGTATGACAGACTACCTGCTGATTACATTTAGACGTTGCAAGTTTTGTTAATGATCAAAGATATAAGCAAAAAACTACACAGCTACAAAATGAAATAATCATTCGCGTTTCCAAAACTGTTCATGTTAATAGGACCTTTTTCTGTTATAGGCCATTCTGTCCCTCGTCAAAGATTGTGGCACATTCTGTATAATATGCCAGTATGTTTTTTCATAATTTTTGTAAAAGTAGACATAAGCCCAAACAATCTGTTTTATAGCATATGAACGCAGCAAGTGAGTTTTGGTGGCGAAATCTTATCAAAGAAAAATTTAGTCAAATATGTCTTTTCTTGAGTAGCAGACATAATCTAAATTAGCAGATAGTATAACCCTTATAGTATGAACCTTTGTGCGCTATATGATCGAGTCGCTATTTGTAACGGTTATGTTTTATTCATTACCGTAACTCCCTTACTGACATAACGAGAACCCCCAAAGGAAGCTTAAACAAGATCGGGTGGCTTCATTATTGAACAACAATTCAAGTTTTGTTTTGAAAAGATTTGTTGAAAATTTGCTACCAACAATTACCATCGTAGCGTCCTTACTGCTTTTTCCTTTCATTTACTTTAAGTTAGATATTCACATGTTGGAATATTTGCCTAAAGAAAAGATCGTTATTTTGCTACAGTTTCCTACTGGAATATTCAGCCGGTTAAGGAATGTGAACAATAGAGTATTTCTTAGAAATCTAAAAATATCGATTTATATATTTAAAATGTAGTTATCTGCGGTAAAGGCACGAATTATGCATGTAAGTGTCCAGAAGGTCTTAAGGGGAAATGTTAGATTGTCACCCAGACCTGCCCCCCCCCCCACTATCACACGTGGCGCTAGACGTCGGTAATTCAAAATGATAGAGATTCGACAGGTCCGCGCACGATTCTAAAGCGACTAGGAAAATAAAACTGAAATGCGACGAGGTAAAAGCGGAGAAAGTATGATGTAAGAGAACAGCGCGTAACCCAGTAGTTTTCAACTACCGTTTTTCCGAAAGTACCTAGGCCTCTCTTCGTGGGCCACATAGTTCTTTGTTAGAAACCTGTTTAGTGAACCTCACTTACGGAAATCCACCTAGTGGGGTCGTGTTGGTTCCGATCGTGTTTGTCTTCCATTGAGTTATCTCCCATTATCTTGTCTCCCTTTACGTTATCTGCTTTGATCTGGTATTGTCTTGTATGGGCACTCCCCTGCTTCTTTGGCATCACCGTATACGTCATTTACTAGCTCCTGGCGTTGCCTTTATAGTCTGTCTCCTCAGACTTCGCGGGAGTCAGCTGCTGTCTAGACATCTGTTGACGGCGTCATCCAGCATAGAAATAATTTCGAGGCCAGACCTAGGCTGTTTCCGATCCAGGCCTGAAGTGGAAGACCATACTTCAGCACCTGAAAATGTATCCTCGAGAACACAAGTGAGTTTCTGCTAAATTGTTTTTATTCTGACTTAGAGTTTTGACTTCAATACAAACTTTTTCTGAAGTCAGTCGCTGTCTAGACACCTGTTGACGGCGTCATCCAGCATAGAAATAATTTGGTGACCAGATCTAGCCTGTTTCCGATCCATCTAATGCAGGGCCTTAAGTTAGAAACCCTACTTCACCACTTGAAAAGGTATCCTCGAGAACACATGTGAGTTTTTGCTAAATTTTTTTTATTGTGACCTAGAGTTTTGACTTTCATACAAACTTTTTCTCTCTACTAGTGGACTTATAAATAAACTTAAATTAATTTAAAGTATTCTAAATTGGCATTTTGTCTAAACAGTGAGATTGTTTATTAAATATTTTTATTACGAATGTAGAATGTGTAAAATTCTTAAGATGTTTCTCACGAGATGTAATGTGTGTAAAACTTAAGATACTTCCTTGTAAATGTAAATATGTAAATTATATTTTTTCTTGTTGATTTGAATTGAAAAAGATATGAATTCAAGTATTTCTGCTATTTCAGACATTTTAGTATTGATATAATTAATATTGCATTAGTATTTGTGAGTTATAAAGTTAAGCGTTCAGCAATCTCATCAGTTGACAATTTCTTGTATAAATCTGTCCATGATAACTTTATTTAGACTTAATCAGTTAATTAAGCTCAACCCATGATTAGATTATATAAAAAATACCCTGTCCACATGTTGTTGCCTTTCACCTATCAGAAATTTAAATCTCACAATTTACAATTACATATTATATCTGGTATATGAAAATATGTTATGATAATAAAAGCTAATATTTGTGTTTTTTTTATATCTGTGTCTAATTGAGTAATTAATTCCATTTAAACAACTCTCCTAATCACGTGTTATTGTAGCGCAATTTAAAAGATCCATATCTAGATCTCTCAAAAATTAAAGAAAAAGTTACAGTGTTTTAATCTGGGGAGTTCAGAAATTTAAGACCCTGGTTAAAGCAACATTATGATGTGGTAGGTATTTATTTATTTATTTGTTATAAAACGGTATAGTGTATTCTTTATCCAATTAGGTCACTCTTTATTACAAACCTCAAGGATAGGTAAACTATGCTAGGGTCTGTGTATTCATCCTAACTATCGTCCGGATTTAGATCCAACCTCTATATATCGACCACGGATAAATACACCTTAGAAAGAGTACAAACACCTTCTTTATCGAAACCGTAACGGTGCGAAACTAGGTAATATTTTGGTACGACAACTATAAGACAAAATGTTATGCATTAAGACTGGTTACAATAATCAACAATTTTGTAAATCATCAGCCCTGTTACGGTTTTAAGACACAGAGAACAATGAACGTAAGGCTGCATGCATTTTAGCCATTATCAGCGCAAAGGTCTGGAAAACCTCATGAATGTTGTAACTGAAAAATTGCAAATTTCCGTCATTAAGGTTATACAAATAATCTAAAATACGAATACATGGTGTGTCTGTTTACCCATTTACTGTCAAAAAAGAGCATTTTCAAATTTATTTTCTTAAACACAAAACTTTGACTAATCACAAACTCCACAATTTATACCCCAACCAAAGCATCATAGAAAGTGTCCATTTGAAATGAATTTCCTGAAAATATGTTTGTAACATGAAATACAACGGCAGTTGTAGCAGAAACTTAAGACTTTATAAAACCCCTCTCTTGCCACATTTCTTTAATATAACTCGCATCAGTTTCATCATTTTTGTTTAGAAACTGCCAATTTTAACATTTAAATTTGCTACTTTGGCCTGTTAAGAAGTTTAGGTTTGCTGAAATTTAAGGTTTTATTTGAAATAAGCTAGTTGGTGACAACTTCCAGTATATTTGAAGATGCCACGGTAATGGCATTATTTTAATTGAACTAGGCTATATAAAAACCTATGTGTGTGTTTTGCTAACTTATCTATTTTACTAGTTCTTTGCATAGCAGAGGATATAGGATATAAATCACCTGAATGAATGAAACATAAAAGTCTAAAAAATTACTATATACTTGCCAGTTTACATAGTATGTTGACAACAAATCCTCATTCACAGCCAAAAAATACAAATAAAGTTCGTAATAGCGTCACAAATAAGAACTTTCTAAGTACGTTTATCATTTGTTTTTGTCATACGTTGCATATCCTAAACAGTTTTTAGAAAGATAACTGACAATAAATACGAACAATCCAGATATATTACTGTTTTTGTGATCGATTGACACTTTTTGCGGCGAACGTTTACACCTATAGATTATTCTGTTATCACTCGGTCGATGAGCGAGATTCAACCGTAAATTATTGGTTATGGTGCAATTTTGATGTCGCATTCCTAACTGTTTACAGATTTTATCTCTTGGCACTTTAAACACAACAGTATTTAAACAACTATCTAAAGTATTAATAATACGAAACATTATATTCATGGGTACATTGCCCTCTAAACCTTTAGCTGATAATTTGAAGTTTGTGCTACAATATCTAGAAGGCTTTGAACGATTGGACAATATTTAACTACAGGCTGACCCATTAGCATCTTTACAACTTTATAAATAAAAATCATATTTAATTTTATGAGGAATTGTTCATATGAATATATGTTCATTCGTTCTTTGTTCAGAAGTTATGGCATTTTTAAAACGACTACCCCTTTTAACACTGAAGTCATTATAATAAAAAAACAATTGTTTCGGCGAAAAGCAAAACTTAGACTACAGTAAATGTTCAAAAATTAGTTCATTGTCTTGAATAGTAAACTGGACATAACGAATTAAATCTTATTTCTCGGGCAATATTTATACGATATATTATTTCAAGTATAAGTTTCGGCATCCTTAGTTCTCTGTAGTAATAACTGATTACGATCATTTGTATTCACCTCAAGAACAGATTGCTTTAAGGGACAATATAAATAAAAACCGGATGATTGAGCCGGGTGATATATCTGGCTATAGTGTACGACTGCAGTTACTAATCGATTTATTTGGCAAATAACTATGAAGCCATTGGGTCACTTGTCTTCATCAGCTAGGCGGTGCCCCGTCCACTTATACAAAATATCTTGTTTAAGGAGTCTTCTTCCAGAAGATCAAGTAATATCGTGTTTACAACGTTATGATACCTCTCTGCATATCTTTCCGTTAAATATATTTAGCATTACTGTGTTTTTAAGTAAGCCACCCCAAATATTTACACTAAATCTCGGCTCTAGACGTTTTCTGGTCGCATTAGTTTTGTCTAGAGGTCAAAGGAAATTATTAATATCTTGGAGTGGATTGTCTGGAGTACCAAGGCAAATATTAGTATCGTCTCTTGGGAAATTGCATCATCTGACCATACATTTTGGATATCTTTTGGACTCGTTGCGAAATTCAGTGACAAATGTCTGTTCACTTTGTCGATGGAAAGGATGCACCCTTTCCTGATTTATAGCTCGCAAGACAAAATTCTGTGATAGGCTAAAACTTCGTATTATGCCTGTGATACTAATTTGCGGATGTTTAGTTTTAAGATTTATGATGTTTTTGAGATCCTGATTAATTACACCGTGCGCGAAAAAAAGCCACAAGTAGCGGAAGTACCTGACAGGCGCCATCTTCGAAATTTCTAGATGCTATACTAAATAAATAATGTGACTGTTAAATGAACCATAAAATCTATTTCGATATTCCTGGCTGCATTACAAACCTTTCTATTACAAAATCCATACACAAGGACAATATCCGGCTATTCTTTGACAGGTGGTAGTGGACTTTTCCTTTACGTGATAGCAAAGGATTTTTTTCACGCCCGAATAGGTACCACTTCTTTCATCAAGGGGCCAATGAAGTAGCAACGGACGTTTCCGGTTCTGGTGTATGAGTCAGTTTCACTTATAAACAAAGTAATGATGCCTATTCCTTGTACAAAACATTCCGGAGATGAAATACCCCTCAATTCAGATCTTCGGCAAAGGGGTGCACAGGAGGCGCCGGCATCAATATTTAACATATCCTTTTCGAATATATGTAGCCTAAATTCTAACCTGAACTCTGTCCACCATTTCCTCCAGGCTAATAGGCCCCAACTCCTCTTCCTCACCGAAACCCAAATCAGTGCCAAAACAGCCACTAATCAGCTTAATTTCGCGGGGTATAAGCTTCTTGCTTTCTTTAGATTGCATGGAGGTGTAACCGTAGCAATCTACCCTGCACCAGACTCCCCAATTTAGAAGCTGGAAGAAAAGACATACTTTGGATGAAACTTTCTCTCAGAGCTGCAACTAAATTCGACTGTTGCATTTACCGGTCAGCTTCTGACAACAACTTTGTCCAGCTCTTCTACTACCTTTCTGAAAAAACCGACCATCTGATTTCTGTATATCCTTCCTCCGAGGTCACTATTCTTGGTGACTTCAATGTTCATAATAAGGAATAGCTAGGATCTTTAAAAACCGATCCACAAGGGAGAGCAGCGGAGGCCTTTGCAGTCAGCAATTCTTTAGCCAATATGGTTCAGCAAAATACTTACTTTGCTCGCATCCCAACACACAGCTTAAATTCCTTGAATCTCCTTCTCACTACAAAACCTGAATACCATAAGACATCAGTCACCACCCTCCTTGGTCGCTCAGACCATGGTATGGTCACTGCTTCGTGCGCAATGCAACCCGAGGTCACACAGTCATCATACCCACGTATCGTTTAGCACTAAAACTCCGCGAATAGCTAGGATCTTCAACAACCGATCCACAAAGGAGAGCAGCGGAGGCCTTTGCAGTCAGCAATTCTTTAGACAATATGGTTCAGCAACATACTTACTTTCCTGGCATCCCAATACTCAGCTTACATCCCTTGGATCTCCTTCTTACTACAAAACCTGAATGCCATAAAACATCAGTGGTCGCTCAGGCCACGGCATGGTCACTGCTTCCTGCGCAATGCAACCCGAGGTCACACAGTCATCATACTCAAGTATCGTTTAGCACTACAACTCCGCGAACTGGGACAAAATGCAGGATTACTCTTACTCATTTCCATGGACGTTTGTCTGTTTCTCTCATCCTGACCCCTCTGATATCTCACAAAACGTCACCGAAATTATACAAGCTGGCATGGAATTATTTATTCCACGTACACAGAAAACCTCTGCAGTCACTGAAAAGCCCTGGTTCTCTAAATCCTGTGACAAGGCCAGACTTGAAAAGGTCAAATCTCACAAAACGCTTCTCCACAATCCCAGTTAAGAAAACCGTCAAGCATTTAACGACGCAAGAAACCAAAATCCTCGCAAGCTCCAACAGCAGCACACCCTTCTGGACTCTTGCTAAATCTATTGGGAATAATTTTGCAATAGCACGTTCCCACCTCTTGTTTCAGGGGATGAAATTGTTTCTACCGCCCTGGACAAAATTGAGCTTTTTTCCTCGTTGTTCGGCGGCAATTGTACTCTTAATACACCTCCAAATGTTCAACCACAAACAGTCCTCAATGTCGCGCATAAAATGACGGATATCATTTTCAAAACTAAAAAGGTACGAAAGATGATCTCTTCTCTTAATACCAGGAAAGCCTCTGGCCTTGAAGGGATTCAACCAATTGTTCTCAAAAAATGCGCACCAGAACTTGCTCCTGTCTAGATATTCCCTAGTAACTGGAAAACTACTCGAGTACAAATCCAAAGCGCTTCCTAGCAACTACAGGCCTATTTATCTCCTTTCAGTCACCTACAAGGGATGGAAAAGTATATAAACACCGAATTACTAAAGTTTCTTGAAAAACACAGTCTAATGAACGACAGACAGTATGGATTCTGTCAGGGCAGATCAACTGCCGACCTCCTTTCATGTGTCACTCATTCTTGGAACAAGTTCATGGAACTACACGGTGAATCCCAGATTGTCGCTCTAGACATATCCAAAGCATTGGACCAACTCTGTCACGCAGCGCTGCTTAATAAACTTCGGGCCTATGGCCTACCGCCGAAAATGTACCTGGACAGCAAATTTCCTCTCCAACCGGAGAGAACCGTTGTCGTGGATGTCCATTCCTCTAAACTGTATCCAATTAAATTACTTTGTTTTTTCCTCCACATCAATGACCTCGTCTCTAGCACATCCAACCCAGTACACGGTTACGCGGACGACAGCACCCTCCACTCAAATATACAATATTCTAAGCCTGTCTCTTTAACCCAATTAGATGAGAATCGCTGACTCATGGAAGGTTCTGTATCTGTGGATCTTCAAAAAATATTAGACTGGGGAAGTAGAAATCTTGTACAATTCAACTCCACCAAATTTCTTCTTCTTTCAGTTTGATAAGTCTAATAAGAGATACACCAACACTAGACCCATCACAATGAATAACCAAGTTATTCAAAGTAATGTGTTCTTTTCACTTGTTGGCATTGCTGTGGATTGAAATCTCAATTAGCACCAACATGTCACATCAATTGCAGAAGCGGCTGCTACGAAATTAGGTTTCCTCTTCCGGGCTCGCAAATACTTTTCACCAGCTAATCTCTATACCTTATATACTTCACAAATAAGGCCAAACCTCGAATACTGCTCCTACATCTGGTGTGCCGCTGTCGCTTCTACACTCACTATTCTACACACAGAAGAGAGCTATACGTCTCATCGGTGACCCTACCCTCACCCAAAGGGTGTCATCATTTGCCGACCGACGTGCCGTTTGTGTCATCTCTCTCTTTTATAGATATCTGCACTGGCACTGCTCAGAGGAGCTTTCTTCCATAGTTACACCACCTACTGCCCCCAGCAGATCTACCAGGGGAACAAAGCGAATGCACCCTTTTACTGTCTAGGTCACCAGACATAGAACATCTTGTTATGCCCGCTCTTTTGTCCCGAGGACTTCTAAGTTGTGGAACTCCTTGCCGGCACATGTTTTTCCCTCTCCTCCTAACCTCCAAACCTTCAAGTCCAGAATTAATAAGTTGCCCCTTTCCTCCTTGTTGACACTCACGGTACGATAGTATTTAAGCTGTGAGCCCTCCCTCGTGGTGTGTTGAAATAAAAAACTAAAAAATTCTGCATTTAGAAACGTATTCGATAATAAAGTGAAATTGTACTAATACAAATTATAACAAATCCCAACAAAAAGGTTTAACATAAACGAACTATTTTTGACAACTGATTATTTTCGCTGATAGTTACTCAATTTTTCTCGACCAAAGTCATGGCTACTATGTTCTTTGAATTTGCAAATTTAAAAAATGCTATAACTTTTAAACAATTGTATAAAGTATATTTTTCATTACCAAAGTTTGTAAGAAAATCATGCTGTATACCTAGTATACCTGTATACCTAGCCTTATATAAAATTATTTTGATGAAATTTGGTATATAATATATGAAAACGTCGCATAATATACAGCACCGGCAGCTTTACCTCCCTTTTGAACGATGAAACGTGCAGATACTCAACTTGCTCAAACACAATGCAACAATCTCAGTTGACGTTAACTTTACAGTATGCCCTGAAAACTAATTTGTCGCTTGCACTGGAAATCAAGCCTACGACCTTTGGGTAGAGTGGCACACGCTCTTACCACTGAACCACCGACACGACTCTAATTAAATAATTTAACAGTTTGTCTGTATTTCGTTTAACATTGAGTTCAGAGGAAGATAATTCATTCCAGCATTTCATCTTCCACAATGGAAATAATTTCTGAATTTAAAAGGCTAAAATTAATTCTAAGGTTATTGAAGGGACAAAAATGATTAAAGTGCTTAAGCCCTGACATCTTAATACTTTCACAAACAATGAAATTGCAGCCAGATTTAATCATGAATTGAAACAGTTTAATATTTCTTCTCGACGAGTTGTTCCTCTTTAAAAAGTCACGGCCACTTAGTCTGAGTGCCTAATGCTGAAATTGTTTTAGGTAGAATTTAAAATATTCCAATTTTCATTGTCCATTTCTAAGATCTAAATTAGCGTGAGATAGATAAATATAAACAAGGTTTGTGTAAAAAGTGGGTTTGTATATTTAAGTAATTTGCAAAATCAGCTCTTACTGCATTAAATAAAAGGCGTCCGTTCCATTCGACATTATTGAATGCTGAGTATCTCTTTGACGTTATGAGAAATGTTACTAGAAGCAAATGAAGCTATGTTTCACCCACTTTTACATTGTGATTGTGTTCCACACTGAGTTTTTATAAATGATCGCCATTTTTAATTGAGTGGGTTAAGAAAACAGAAAATTAGTTATACAGGGTGTTTCATCAGCAAACCGACATAGCTGAATGGAAGGTGTATTTTTTCAAGGCGATTCAGGATCCGGTATTGAAATTTTTGTGAGGCCCTTCGTTTCGATGTTACAGGGTGATTCATGTATTTTGTCGAAATACTAGCTTTTAAGAGCAAAAGGCATTAAGTGAGTGGTGAACGTGTCGCCACCTAGTTCGGAACCAAGTACTATGTTGTCACGCCCGCTCCAAATAACACAGAGTGTTAAAAATAGAGACAGTATACAACTAACTAACAATTTAAAAAATTGTTAGCCCTGGCCCATTTCTACCCCAATATAGGGACAAAGTATGTAACACTAGATGCATTCTCGCAACAATTAGAACCGTAGACCGGTTTCGCTCTCATTAGAGCTCTTCAGTACGGCATACTAATTGTAGCAAAAATGCACCAAAAATAACAGGGCTATCGTATATATAAATTGTTATTTAGTTGTATACTGTCTCTATTTTTAACACTCTGTGTTATTTGGAGCGGGCGTGACAACGTAGTACTTGGTTCCGAACTAGGTGGCGACACGTTCACCACTCACTTAGTGTTTTAAGACTGGCTATACGATAGCCGTGTTATTTTTGGTGCATTTTTGCTACAATTAGTATGCCGTACTGAAGAGCTCTAATGAGAGCGAAACCGGTCTACGGTTCTAATTGTTGCGAGAATGCATCTAGTGTTACATACTTTGTCCCTATATTGGGGTAGAAATGGGCCAGGGCTAACAATTTTTTAAATTGTTAGTTAGTTGTATACCGTCTCTATTTTTAATACTCTGTGTTATTTGGAGCGGGCGTGACAACATAGTACTTGGTTCCGAACTAGGTGGCGACACGTTCACCACTCACTTAGTGTTTTAAGACTGGCTATACGATAGCCGTGTTATTTTTGGTGCATTTTTGCTACAATTAGTATGCCGTACTGAAGAGCTCTAATGAGAGCGAAACCGGTCTACGGTTCTAATTGTTGCGAGAATGCATCTAGTCTTAGCAAAAGGCATTCTATGTGACGTTTTAATAAACCCTTAAGGGCTAGATTGTGTTACGATTAGCTTTTTCTGATAATCGCAAATACAGAGAAAATATATTTGACAACAAACCGCCTAAATATTTGACGACAAACCGACGCTTGTGTTCAAGAGATTTTAAGGACAGCTGTTTTATTCACTACCGTAACTCCCTTACTGACATAACGAGACCTCAAAGGAAGGTTATATGAAAGATTAAACATATGTGAATTTTTGAGATATTTAACTTCAAAATATGACAAACCTCAAATTAACGAAACTCAAATGATAAAATCCGTTCAAAATAAAATATCTGAAAATGATTTAGTTTTTCCTGAAGCTGATAAAGGAAATACAACTGTAGCTATAAGTAGAGATGCATATAGCATTAAAATTAATGATTTTATTACTACAGAAAATTTAACAGAAATTAGGAGATATCCAACAAACGCATTTCAAACGAAACTAAAAAATGAACTTGAAAATGTATCTCTGTTTAGTTAACAAGAAAAGAAATATCTTTTATATAAAAGCCCACAACCACCAAAAATGTATGGCTACCTAAAAATTCATAAGCCAAATACTCCGGTGAGGCCAGTAGTTAGCTATGTTAATACACCTAATCATAAGATAGCGAGCAAACTGGTTTCACTTATTAGAGAATACAATTACATTCCAAAATATTCAGTTAAGAATTCTTATGAACCAATACAAAAATTAAATAACTTAATTATCTCTACAAATAGTAAATTAGTCTCGTTTGTTGTTTGTATCATGTATTCTAAGATACCCTCTAGAGAATGTTTACCTCTATTAGAAAACCTTTCAAAAGAAAAGAAAGTAAATGTCATAAAAAGACAAGAAATAATGAATCTTTTTAACGAATGTATAAAACATAACTATTTTAAATTTAATGATAAAATTTATATGCAAAATGAAGGCCTACCTATGGGTAGTCGGTTGTCACGTTTATTAGCCAACATATTTATGGAAAACTTAGAAAACCAAATTTTAACATCAGAACTTTTGCATAATATTGTCTTTTGGTACAGATACGTAGATAACATTTTAGCATGTTTTCAAGGTAGCCATACAGAATTAAATGAATTTTTTTAATAACTTTCACACAAATATTAAGTTTACTTTAGAAGAAGAAGCTAACAGTTGTGTAAATTTTTTAGACTTAACGATTAGAAAGTTAGAAAAGAAAGTCTCCTTTATTAGCCAACAAATGTATATAAAACTTAGAGATACAGATATATTGATTTCGCATGAGTTTTTCCATTTTCTAAAACATTCCTCTCACACAAAATGAAACAAAACTGCTCAGCATTTTGGCACATTTGTTGCTCGCTCACGTTTTCTTGTCCTCGCTTAAGGGGATCTGCGTATCCCAACCTCTCTATCAATGTTTTCTTTTTATGACCTCAGTGATGATGGGGGAGTAATGACTGTTGTATTTAACTGCGTGTACCGTTAAAATTTGATCACCAGAAGCGACATTTGTATAAAAAAACTTTAGGAAATAACACCGGGAGGAATTCCTTTTTGGACATTCAACTGTAATGTGAAGCGCTAAACTTTATCTTTCACCTAAAAGGCAAATAATTTTTTCATTAAATTTCTAGGCTTTAGCTTTACGTTTGTTTCGCGGTAGTTTAAAAGCAGTTAACGTGAAGATTCAGTAGGCTTAGCGTAAAACAAAAATATTTGTTCACTGTTCT
This sequence comes from Tillus elongatus, assembly GCA_964006375.1. Lineage (NCBI taxonomy): Eukaryota > Metazoa > Arthropoda > Insecta > Coleoptera > Cleridae > Tillus > Tillus elongatus. Next base: position 41,096,974 of record OZ023266.1, read on the forward strand.
TTACTTGTATCGTAAAATAAACTCAAAAACACGAGGTGTTAAAAGAGTCAACTTTTTATAAAAGACTCGCATTCATTTTATCCGTTGACTGAGTGAAGCTTGTATATAATTTTACTAGCTACTTTAAAAAATTTTAAATACAAAATATACTTACTGTACACAAAACATACAGGCTAATTCATCGTGGTCCTCTGCAAAAGTATCCGGAGAATAAGTACTGATGATTTCAATCTGAAATTCTGGTTATTACCTAACGCATATACTAAAATAATTTTATGTTTTGGTTACTTTCTGTTAGAGCGGAAGTATCACTTAGCTTTTAGTGAAATTTCTTAAAAAATTCACTAATGAGGAGACTGCGACTTTTGAATTTTGAAGAATTTCTTCAAATGAGCGCGAACTAAGATCCTTAGAACCCATCTCCGGAGTCAGTTTTCATTTAATATGTATATATATATATATATATATATATATATATATATATATATATATATATATATATATATATATATATATATATATATATATATATATATATATATATATATATATATAAATAAAGTGTGTCCCAAACTCGAGGGGAATGTATTGCTATCTCCGTTATTATTAGAGATAGGGAGACGGTTTAATTAGCAATGTTTTGTATAATTTCATGCTCGTTCCAAAGATGACGTGTATCTTGCCCTGCATCTTTTTGTTTTCGAGTTATTTTGAAGAAAACAAAATTTTTCAATTTCTTTTTTCTTCAATATCTAAGTAGGCGTTCGCCTGACATGTCTAAGACTTGCACATTATCAGGTCAGGTCAGGTCAGGTCAGGTTTTGGTCTATATCTCCGTAACTGTGCACTTTAGGCCAAAAATTGTAGATAATTGCATTTCTCATGTTTTTTGTTATATAATTTTTTTTGTATCACTCACCGTTTACAACTTATACGACTATTAGCATTCATTTATTGACTTTTTTTCCTATACCTTTGTTAATAATTGTTTAAAAAATAAAATGCTTATAACTTAACTTTTCAATCGACAAATTTCCTACAACTTTTACTTGAAACTTTTTTTTCTGAAATTATTAGTAGTGCATTTTCTTTAAAAAAATTCACTAATGAGGAGACCCCGAGTTTTGAATTTTGAAAAAAATAATTGAAATAGGCGCTAATTATGCCCCCTAGAACACATACTCGGAGTCAGTTTTAATTTATATATATATATATATATATATATATATATATATATATATATATATATATATATATATATATATATATATATATATATATATCACACAGAAAACGAATGGGCCGGTTTTAATTAAATTTGGTAAATACCTTCCACTTGTAAGTGGCTTGGATAAGTACGTTATCCAAGAAAATCGGCCCAGGTTTTCCCGGAAAATTTTGTGTTTTCTTTCGAGAAAAAATCATATCTCCGGAAATAACAAAGTAAGGGCAACTAAACTTGGTACACGGTTTTACGTCAATATAGGTAAATTACACACCAAAATTTAGGTCTGTAGGTTCAAAGACAAAAAAGTTATAGTCATTTAAAGAAAAATAAATTGGGGTTTTCCACAAAACGTCAAAGTCGCGAATTAAAACGTCAAAATTGGCAACATTTACGCAAAGAACCTGAAACTAATATAAGCTATGGAAAGAAAATGTCTCAAGAAGAATGTTTTACAAAGCCTGAAGTCTTAGCTTCAACCGTCATTTTTACAGAGCAATCTTTTTGTGCTATTCTCAACTTTGAATTGTCAATTGTTTTTGAGCTACAGGTATCAACGTTTGTTTTTATTATGGCAGCCGTATTGGATTTTTTGCTCAAGTGATAGCCTGTAAAAAGAGCTTTCAAACGATGTACAAAATGCTTGAGAAATCTTGTGATTGCACAGACAATTTTGAGAAAACCCGTTTTGAGGACAGTAAGCTATGAAATCAGATACCAGAAAGCAAATGACAAAATAAAGTTTTCAAAAAGCAGTAGGCTATGGAGACTAACAATAGACTTTTCCTTTTAACATAATTTTTTGTAATGATTCACGATAAAAAAATATTGTGATTTAATTTACAATACTTAATCAGGTAATAATGATAGGTAATATTATGTGAAAGAGTTTATAAACGAAACTCGGCAATAACAAATCGAAACTTAAACTCCACAAACCAACACAATTAGAACGGGAACTCAACAAATAATAAAATTGGTTATATATACAATAAATAGAAAATTTCCAATATGGCCACCGTTTTCTTCAATGCACTTTATACACCTGTTTGAAACATGCCTCAAACTCTGGTGAGGGTGTTTCGGTTAATATGATTTATAGCTTCCGTGAATTTATTTCGTAATTCATTGACATTTTGTGGTGGATCGAATTTATACACATCATTCTTCAGAGTACCCCAAAAATAAAAATCCATGAGTGTTATATCAGGACTTCGAGCACACCAATGAACGATTTTTACGCATGATACGATTATTAAAATTTTGGTACAAAAATTCTTTGACGATCCTAGCATTGTGAGCTGGACAACCGTCTTGTTGGTACCAAATTTCGTCCAAATTATCATGAACTCTTCTAATTGTTGGTAAGGTATCATTTCTCAATAGATTAAGATACCTTTCCCCAGTTAAATTATTTTCAAAAGGAACGAACCAACAATGAAGTTACCTGAAATTTGTTAAACTAACTGTCTAATCTACAAATACAAATAACAGTTTTTTACCTAATAAGCCGCACCAAACATTAATACCAAATATGTCTTGCAATCGTCTTTCTTTCTTTAGATGAAGATTTTCATTTGCCCTCTAATGCATATTATCCCGATTATACACACCACAATTTGTAAATCAGGATTCATCAGTCCATATTATTTTCAAATGAAAATTTTCATCTTGCGGACATTGTCCTTGATACCATCTGCAGAATTGAAATCGCTTAGGGTAATCGTCAACATTTAAGCCTCGTACGATTGTAGATTTGTATAGATGGTAATGGCTTTGTTTTAATACACGGTGTACCGTACTTTTTGAAGCGTTAATTTGTTCACCATAAAACCGAATAGATTGCCGAGGGTTTTCGTTTGAAACCTGTAAGACGGCATTATTTCTTTCTTCATTTTTAGGCATTGGTAGTTTCTTTGCGTGGAAGCTACCGCCGTTCAATAGATTGGTCAACTATCCTGCGAAATATTTTGGTGGTTGGTTATCTTCTTTCTGGGTAGTTGTTTTGATATGAATTTGCCGCTGCCTCAGTATTTCGGTTAGAACGAATATAACATTCCAACCTGTCAAAACGTTCTTCATTACTGAACATATTGTTGAATAATATTTAAAATTAACAGGACACAAACTATTTATACAAAATTTTAAGCAACGCGTTAAATACACCTCAAATTGTTTCTATAATTAAGAATGACAGTATTCCTAATTGTCGCGATAATAGCAACCTTTCTTCTGTTGTTTTTCAGTTTACTTACGTTTAAAAATCAAACAACTTTCAAAGGCATCTTTGTAAATCATTAATCTGCTTTTTGTTGAGTTCTGTTAGCAAATTTAGTTATTTACTAGGTTAACCTATTTAATTTAATTATAACAATTTTTTACGATAATGTTGTAATATAAAATATCATTTGTAATAATGGGCCGATTTATTGGTGTGCTCAAAGTTCCTATTTTTTTATCGTGACTCATTACGGAAAATTATGTTAAAAGTAGAAGTCTACTGTTAGACTCCATCGCCTACTGTTTCTTGAAAACTTTTTTCTGTCATTTGTTTTCTGGTATTGGATTTCATAGCCTGCTATCCTCAAAACGGTTTTTTATTTATTTTGAATACAATTACAAGATTTATCAAGCATGTTGCACATCATTGGAAAGCTCTTTTCATAGGCTATCACTGCTATCAATGCATGTTTGTAAGAAAAGAAATTCGGGACGCAGAAACTGCGTTACGATAGTAAATTGTGATTAAATGCTCCATATTTGAAAACCGTAATTTGCTTTTAAGATAGACCAAGAAACGGTTTTTTTGGGAACACTTTAGATTCCTTTCGAAAATTTTTGTACGTTTTCAAACAATAAAGTTATTTTGATGAAACATGGCACTTTTTTTCTACTATTTAGGTTATACTGGTAACCAAATTTGATGCCTGCTTTCTTAAAAAACACACATTTTTGCCATTAAAAACATTTTTATGATAATTCACTACAATAACGCACTTGTTGCGTCCAGACCTTTTTTTTTTTAATCGAACACATCCTATACTATTACACTTTTGTGCCGTGAAAATCGGTATTTAGGTTAAGATTTCTAAATAATAAAATCGTTTCTATCAACATTTAGAGAAAATCAACCCTCAGAGGTATAAAATAAGGAATAAAAGTTTATGTAATATGTGTATATGTTTGTTACTCAATCGCACATCAATATCTAAACAAATTTGGATCAAACTGAGCAACAGCCCAAGCAATGTTTAAAGTCAAATTGACGTAAAATCGCCCTACCAATAGGTCGGCGACCAAATCACCACAGGTCATTTTCAAGTAAAATTTTAGTGTATATTACCAATGTGGGGAATAAAGTCAAAGTAATATGGAAGTCGATAATAGGTCCAGCAAGGCGTTTCGACCAAGGCGTTTTAGTTATATTTAGGGCATTTTCATTCAACATTGGGCCAATGGACGTAATATATTGGTAAATATGTGCTACGCTTTACTTGAATCTGACATCTAGGCGCCGAGTGCCGTGACGTTCTTAACAACGAACTACGCATACGCATGTGACATTATTCGGTTCTGTAGGATCTGTGGTTATGTATGTATAAACAAACAGTAGAGTAGTAGAGATATTGTCCATCTTTGTTAAAAAATGACATCTTGAATGATCAAAGAACTTACTTCAAATATTTGCAACAATGATAAAGGTGATTCGCACTGTATAAAGAAAAAAACCACTGCGGTTATGTTTTTTTCTGTTAACATGATGATGATACTTCGATAAAATTCGAGCGCCCTTGTAAAAGATAAAATTAGTGAAAATAAAAAATTATTCAAAATTCTTGAAATTCTGATTTTGGAGGATTGGTGATGTAAACAACACAAAACTATGTTGTCGTCATGGTATACAATTATTATTTAATGTTTTTTTCGAATTAAAATTTGATTACACTATATTCAACAAAATATTATTTTTCATTTTCCAATACAATCAAGATGGATACCGCAAAATTAATTTAATATGGCTGCCCTTCTAACATTATTGACCTGAAAGTTAATTTTGCCCTATTTTTTACCTATAAGTCACAATTCCTAATGACAGGGCAAACTAACCAAACTTTGAAGGCATTTTGTCCTATTATGAGAATTTCAACTATATGGTAAACGAATTTTGTTTGAATTTATTAGAAATGAAACATTTTCGTGTATAAAAATATATATTACTTATATCTGTGCACAGCAGAGACATATAAGAATGATTATACAGCGTTTTTGGTCTTGGATTCCATAATATATAAACATTAATAGAAAATAGAAACAAAATAAAATAAGTAAATAAACATAAACATGACAGCTGACCGTGTTGCCAATACTTCACTCCATTTGGCATGAAAAGGGATGTATTATATTGAAGAGGGAAACGTGCTGATTTGATACCAGCATAGAATTGAAATTCAGTTTTACTTTCATATACCTAGTAGTAGTGGCCGATAAAGTTGTCATACTTTTTTAGGATTGAAAAATGAGTTCTTCATTTGATGTAAGCCACTTTGAATAATCAGCATCTATCACTATTTTTCTGTGAGCATTCTTTACTACTCTATAATAGTTTGTAGTATGTCTGTAAACTTTCATTCGTAGCAAAGGGCGTATTGTAACACTATATTTGTTACTGGTGCACGCACATTAACAACAAGAATAAACTTTTATTGATAAAGTTTATCAACTGACACACCTTTAAGATTCACAAATGTATTTCACTGCTGTACACTTTGAACTTTGAGGACAATTTTTATTTCAAGTCAGATTTTATGGGTATTTTCAACTTTGAAGGTAGGCAGTTTGACTTGGAAGACCATTTCTGCAGTAATTATGACTTTATAGCCGATCAGAAAGCTATTTTAGGTTAGCTCAGTGCCCAAAATATTTCCTGTGCTGTATTGCAATGAAATTGGTAATATATATGTAAGCTGGACTTCATAAGAAGACCTCCAATTTACTATACCACAGAGACATATTGCAGGTTAATATTAGGTAATAAATTACCTTAAAGTAAGTATTTCAGGCATCTGGACTTGGTAGTCGATTTTCAGTCCAATTTAGGGCACACTTCGAACTAAAAATTACCAACTCTGGACTTGAAACACAAAAGTATATTCAAGTATATTTTATGAGTAAAATTAAACCAATTTTTTCCCAATTTAGTTACTTGTAAGTTACTGACTTTGGAGTAATTTTAATAGTCAAAAATAAGCTAGTTCGGAGCCGCATTTCCAAATTTGTAGTCCTTATGACAATCAAGGCAACATTTTAGTTAATTATTACTAAATTACAACTTGGTTAGGTTATTTGGACTCGAGTGCTGGTTAACATGCCTTAATTTGTTGCTTGGGAGACGATAACCTGATAACACATACAATATTTTTCATCCAGGAATTCCACTTATGAGGAAGTGAAGTAGGGGTTTGTGTGGTACACAAAATATATTATATATTACAGACATAGCTTACTTTTTCTAGTCGAAAAATAATCAAGAAGTACGATAATTTTTTAAAATATTTCCTATAATAGTTTTTTTGTGCCAATTTTAATCTTTCTTCGATCAGATTATGTATATAATTTTTATATAAATCTTGTAAAAGAAAAAGTTTAAATCATTTATATGAAAATTCGCTACCATAACGCAATTGCTGCGTCCAGGCTGTTTTGATCATCCACTTTGATCGATGTGATAATTGCGATAACTCTATACTATGTTTATATTCGAATTTTGTTATTTTATAAGTAATTTAAATAAATCAACGCTAAGTGGATTTAATTAGAGGCGCTAGCTACAGAACAAAGACGACTAATTACAAGCCGAAGCTTCTGCAATGCAGCAGAAAGTTCTAGATGATAGAACAGAAATCAGGGTAAATACCTTACTATGTTGTGTAAACGTTAGTTATAGCTCCGCAAAGACCAGTTAAAACTAATAAATGCAATTAGCAAGTTTGTGATTTGCTGGGGCGATTTATCTCGTTTAAGAAGTGACACTGGTAGTTGTAGAAACAGCACCAACTTGTGTTTCGGTTATCTATTTTTCTCTCTTTTTTTTTCTCAGAACAACTTTCCTAATTCCGCCACACCTCATTCTTCATCTTGTATACTTTCGATTTTAAATTACATGAATTTCAGTTACTGTAACTAAAGCTAAGCTGTCTTTGTAATTATTTTGTATTACTTGCATAACGTTCTCAAGTTCTACAGGTTTTAGCGAATGTTTCGTATAACGAAATAGCGAAAAATTCGTTAACTGGGATATCTAGGTCTCTACACACACAGAGACACCATCACACACACACACATGCACAGATAAATATATATATATATATATATATATATATATATATATATATATATATATATATATATATATATATATATATATATAGCCCATTATTCTGGGATTCCTCGATATCTCCTAAGCTATTCGAGTTATCAAAAAATAAATAAAAACAAAGGTTGCTTAGTTTTTGAATGTGGATAACCTAAAATTATTTTAAACTATACAGCATGTCCCATAAGTCACCGGCAGCATGCAACTTTGATATTTTAAATAGAACACCCTATATATTATTACACATTTCGATCCTACGTAAAATTTCAATGTTACTTTATATAAGGTACTATATGTCATAAATCAATAGTTTTTAGTTTTTTTTTCAAAAAATGTTGACACTTGCACAGGTTTGCAAAAAACCTAATACTTCCTCTGCAAACAAAGCTATCAAGATGTTTCTTGTTGTAGGCTTAAAATTAATATTCCTTAACTACGGGTAAAATGTTATACTTCAATTTGCAATATACAGGGTGTTTATCTAGACTGTTCACTTTGCCATATTTCACACGCTAAAAACTTATTTTTTTCAAATGAAACACCGTAGATATTTTGTCTGAATCTTATAGAGAATTCAATTCTGCATCGACCTATGGTGCATACTATATACCTATTACATATAGTTTTAAGGTTAGAATCAACTCTTTATTTTATTGGGTCGAATTAAATAGTCTCTAATTAATTAGTAGGCTTTGACATTATTTAGTCAATTTGGCAAACAAATACTATCAAAATATATTCTTATAGATATTTTAACTTGTAATAACTTACTCTTTCAGGTCAAACAGGTTTTAATAACAATCTATAACAGCAAGGAAGATCTTAAGATATTGTATGTGTCTTATAGGAATTGCATCAAATTTAGCAAAAAATTAACATTACAATGTGAATAGTTTATTGACTAGAATTTCCGTCATTTTATTGGATAACAAAATACCTCGAAGGCCTATTACTTGTGATTAAGGAAAGGTCAACTGAAAAATATAGATGGTTTGTAAATCATAATAGGTGGGCTATGACACTTGAGAAATTAAAATATTCTGACAGAAGCTATAAACTGACAAAAAGTACTTGTGTTGTTAATTGTAATTAAGTTCGCGTGCATATTAAAATGAATTTCAGTAAAGAAGAGCTTGCAGATATGGTGTTTACATTAGAAGAGTGCCACATGAACTGTTTTCTGACTTTAAGAGTTTACAGAGAGCGGTATCCAGAAAGGAGATCGCCAAGAAAATTGCATTTCAAGAGTGGAACAAATATTTGAGGAAACCGGTAGCGTTTCTCACAATCAACATAAAGGAACTAACTCTGTATTAACTGAAGCTGTACAGGAAGATGTATTGCTGGCTGTAATAGAAGAACCTCAAAGAAGCGCCAAGGATGTGAGTGAGTACTTAGACATTCCTGGAACATCAGTACAAAGAATAATTAAAACGAACAAGTATCATATATACCGTATATGTGTCACCCAATATTTAAGTGATCAGGATCACCAGCTAAAGGTTACATTTGCCCTATGGGCGCTCCAAAAAGTGAATACAAATGTCAGTTTCTTTGATAAAGTATTATTCACTGACGAATGTACATTTCATAGCAATGGTTTATTAAATAGACACAACTACCATCATTAAGCAACAGGAAATCCCCACGTAACACTGGCAACTGATAACCAGCATAAATTGACCATAAATGTATGGGCTGGTACTTTTTAGCACAACCTTATTGCACGACACTTCTTTGAGGAACGTCTTACTTATGCCCAGTATTTATAATTATTAAGAACTATTCTTCCCGATCTGGTAGAAGAGATTCCTTTGGAAATAAGGCGAGACATGTGGTTTCAGCATGATGGGGCTCCAGTGCATTTCACTCGACCCATTATTCAATTCCTAAATGAAAAGTACCCAAATAAATGAATTGGTCGAGGAGGTATGACTCTGTGGCCGGCGAGGTCACCTGATATTACTAAATTAAAATTTTTCTTTGGGGTTTTCTGAAAAATACTGTTTATAATATACCTGTAACAACACGAGAAGACATGTACCAGCGCATAAACGAGGCCTTTTTGCTAGTGACTTCAGAAATGTTGTCGGATGTAGGATGCAATTTCATAAAGAGATTAAATCTTTATGTACAGCATAATGGAAATGCATTTGAGCCTTTCATTAATAATTTTGTTGTTGAATGTTACATTATTATATTTAATATTATTTAATTATTACAGTGTTTTTTTTAAATAATTTAATCATGAGTGATATTTGCCCGTAAACTCCATATTTAATTGTTTCACATATTTAATAGAATACTTAAAGACAATCTAATATAGTAGTTTTGTATAACATGTATTACTCCGAGAATAAGATCTTTTATACCATATTTTTCAATTGACCTTTCCTTAATAAAAGGTAAGTTCATAAGCTTGTTAGGTTAAAATTAACTAAAAATCGTTATGGCTTTGTCATTTGGAAGATATATTAGTAACGTCCCGCTAATTTTCATTATTATTTATGGTGAATATCAAGACCTGTCACATATTTGACGGGACATATATTTATATAATCGATATATATATATATATATATATATATATATATATATATATATATATATATATATATATATATATATATATATATAACAGGCTGAATAGCTCAGTTCGCGAGGTGAATAATCTCTCCAATTGGACTAGGATGTCGCGGGTTCGAGTACCGTATTCGGTCAGTCAATCTTTTTCACTCGAATGTGGAAAGGCCGCCGCTTCTGATATATTGTGGGTAACCTTCTGCTTAGGAGGCAAGCTCGAAGCCCCCTGCGCCATCTAGGCACATATCAACTTACGTTTTATATGAGTGATACTTTATATTGGCTTCATGCCCGGGATATTATATTCAAAGCATATGTAACAATTGTTAATTACAGAATTAGTAGAATTACCATTAAAACAATCCGACGACTGTTTCTGTCTTATATGACGTTTTATGTGTAAGTTTAAAGATGAAATAAACTATTTTAGAATCATTTTTATAGAGACTTGGCTTGATTTTGTTTAAATTTCTGCTGCCGAGATTTCACGATTGTTGGTTCGGGTAGTATGTTTTATGGCTGGTATATATTTTAGTCTGATTACCGTTGATGTGTAGTTTATACCTGTTGTATGAATCAATCTACGCGTAGCAGTTAACTACTCTGTCTGTCAGGCATTGGAATTTAACCACTAAGTCGTTTCAACGCATGTCTGGGATTTTATTTTTAATTTGGAAAGAACACTAAATATTGTGTACCAAATTACTTATAATTCACAACATAGGTTTACATGCACAATTTCTAGCCACATGTAAAGTCTCATTCCTGTTACACTGATACTTACACAAATATATAAATAAGTTTAATTGAAGTTAGTTTAGTATGTTTTAAGTTATGGCTCGGGATATATATATATATATATATATATATATATATATATATATATATATATATATATATATATATATATATATATATATATATATATATATATATAAATAAATTTTAACAGACCTTGGTTTTGGGTTCTGGGTTCTGGGTTCTAGGGAAGTAAATTCGCGCCCATGTGAAGAAATTTTTTCAAAAGCTTTTCATCGTGACCTCTCTATTAGCGAATTTTTCTCAATGAAAATTCGCTAGAAGGTAAGCCACTTACCAAAATTAGATCTGTGTCTTACAAGAACAAAATATATAAGCATTTTAGTACAAAAATCTTTGGTGGCAGAAAATTTCTATGAAAATTCGCTACCGTAGCGCACTTGCTGCGTCCAGGCATTATTTTTCTTGATACCGTCCAAAAAGGACACTGAAATTGTTTTTGTTTCCTTCCTAATTATCAGGAATGAAATCGGATTAGTTATTGACTTTTTAGTGTGTTGTAGAAGAGTTCATCACTCTGTATAAGTGCAACTTTTGTATAATAAATTTATAAAAAATTGGCTTGTATCACTTTTGTTAGCAGATTGCTAAGGAAAACAATTAAAAACTTAAAAGCTTAATTGCCTGTTAAAACTGGACCGTAACGATATCGCGTTACAAGGAAGTTTGCCCTAATCTAGAAATTTTGCATGCAGTTCTGAAGTTCACTGCAAATATTTTAAGCCTTATCATGAGGGAATGTAGGGGCTATCGCCAGATAAAGGGCTCTTCTGGGATCGGAAGCCTATCGGATTCAACATCAAAGATGTGTTAGCTTTGTCGGGCAAGTGGAATACACACTAAAGCTTACCACGTTTTAAGTTGTGACAGGATCAAAGAAGAGCGTTTGGCTATTTATTTTATCCTTTATTTACACTTATCATTCTAGAGACATAACTTCTTCGAGTGGTTATAAATAAAGGTCATGGCATTTCAAGAGATACATTGCGAAACAGTCAAATGGAATAAATTCATAGTCTCAATTATTCTGCATATTAACCTTTAACTACTAACGTCTTGAATATGTAACGTTGTTTCTAACCAAACGTCTCACAGACGGCTATATCTATATATGTACTATATTTTTTTAAAATTTAGGTGATTATTAGGGTTAACGTCTTTTTGAATGTTGTTAGTATATTTGGCAATATGATAATGGCGTTTAAAATTAAAATAATAACAAAAGTTATTAAAAAAACGTGTTATGTTTAAGAAGTGTCGAAATTTCTGTATATCGACATCGAGTTCTTAAAATACCAAAAGTAAAATTAAAACATTAATATTTGCAATATACGAATTTTATTTAGTACACTATAATAATGGAACTAGGTATATGTGACAGAAATACAGAAAAATAGTTAAAAATAAACAAAACTGTCAACGTCCTAAAACTATGTAGATGAGGCACACTCTGGACAAACTTTTTTGGCACACTCTAAGCATATGGGACTTTGACAGTCAAAACAAATATATGCCGTTCCTCTCCTTTTTTGGTATGGACAAAGAGAGCGTTTTTTCGTTTTTCCAACTTTTCCACTCTTGTTTGGGGAACATTTTCGATGTAATTTTTACCTAATATCTCAAGTTTTTGGATTACAGATGGATTATTTCCTCTCCTTTGTAAGTGGGGTGTCACTAATAGTAAAGCAAGTTGTTTCACGAATTCACCTCTTTCTATTTTAGGATTTTCTGGATAAGAGTTGTGAATAATATAGGAACAGACAGTACTAATGTCAAAAATTCTGTAGAATATTATCATCGGCAATCGACGACTTCTGCGACTGGATAGCAATTTTGAACATTTTTCATCAAGTGCGTCCACCCCGCCTTTTGTAGAATTATAGTCGAGTATAATATGTGGTTTTCAAGACTCTGGATCGTAGCTTTCATGGTGATGCGACGAGGATAGCAAAAGAACGGCTTTATTATTTTTTTTGGTACATAAGAAACTAGTGTGATGTCTTTGGTAAAACCGTACAGTGCCGCACCAGACTGTCTGTTTTTTTTCGGTAAAAGCTCCGGTGCAATTTCTTTTTTATTCTTGTTTATTGTCTCGATGCAGGCTAATACCCCCCCCCCCAGTGACAGTTGCCACCCACAAACTTTTAAATATGAAAAAAATAAATAAAGAAATTCATCTGATTGACTAGCCATGTTAGAACACACAGAAAAATTAATAACTAATATCGTTTCATTTTTGATAATAACAGAAAAACTTCTGGACGAAGCAAATGCGACATGGTAGTGAATTTGCATTGAAATAATCTGGCACCAAACAGTTTTTTTAATTAAGTGCTTATACCTTTTTTATCTTGTAATATACAGATCTGAATTTTTTTATGTACCAAGTTTGGTTAGCTTTGTTATTTTCTGATATAAAGAGGTTTCCGAAACAAAACCCACAATTATATATATATATATATATATATATATATATATATATATATATATATATATATATATATATATATATATATATATATATATTGTCACGAAGTTGATAATTATGGAAAGATTGTTCAACTTAGTCATCAATTAGAAGCTGCAATTTCCTTGTTTACAGTAAATTAAATCATCGTAAACATTTTCTGTAAGTTTCATTTTATATTTGTTCCGGAAACGAGATGGTTTATGCTGGCCAACCGGCCGGTCCACAGCGCAAGGCCGTGGGCGATTGGAAGCTCTAGCCCGAGACGGGCAGATCAGGTGAGAACAGCAAAATTTCAGTAGTCTCACCGCCGTTTTCAGGTGCAGTACGTGAGCTGTCCAGGTCTTAGTAGTTTTGCCGGCGTAGTTGTTTTACTTTGTTTTATTAGTATTAGGTCCTGAGGTTGAATCGAGGTGAAGAGCCCGGCCAAGGAGTGGTTGAAATATAACAGCAGATGCACCAGGCCGTAGAGTCACAGCCGTAATAGTGGTCAAGTGACATTGTTTTATTTTATTAGGTAGAGATACGTGACGCCATCACCGAAGGTGCAGCAGCTGATTAATTGCTAAGAGTGCTGTAACATATAGCTTCTGGGAGTAGTCGTCTGTCTCCATCGAAGTTCATGGGCCGTCCTGGAGAGCCACGGGGGCAGCGTCCCGATTTTCAGTCACCCTGGGAGCGTCAGAGTATAGGCAAAGCGATCATCTGCAAAAGAACGGCCATCGTGGCGATTGCTCTATTGACAAATCTTCCAAACCCGATTTTCGTAGACTCACTCTCTTGGTTCCGACAAGCGTCTGGAACAAGGATATTCTTGGACTGTTATAGATTTACACGGTAGTCTGGATGGAAGCAGTCAGGTGGCACTCGATCTCCCGGCCTGGTCCAGGCTCGATGCTGTTGGGGGTACATTTTACCTTTGAGGTAGTTACGGTTTTCTCGCCACCTAACACTGCTTGTTAAAGCCCCGATTTTTAGTAGTATTGCCGCATCAACCACCCTCTGCATAATACGCGAATATCATAACTAATCCGTTCATTTAACCGCCTCTGGTTTCTCATAATCCCCGTTATATGAAGGTTGTAATTTCATTAGGAAACCACAGTTAGTACCCTCATGCTCATTCTGGAGTACGGGATAGGACATTCTGTTTTCCTGGGGTAAACCTTTTTTTGTACATATTTTTTTGTAAATAATTTGTAAATAGAGTTTTATTGCTACTCGGCATTTCATTGAGTTATTACCGAGAATCCACCCAAAAATACTTCATAACAGTTATTCTTTTACAAAGGCCATAACTAGAAGTCCCGTGTAACTTCTCCACTGTAGCTTACGCTAGGTCTGAGTAGCTGCTGACAGAGGCTTAGAAGGGAAGTATAGTCCTGATTTCCTAGCGAGTACTTAGTCGGTGCTGACGCCTGAGCATGATCCACAATTTAAAAGTTAGGATCTTCTGATTTGTGAATTTTTTCTTGAACGTTCACTAAAATGATGTACGTCTGACAAGGATTGTCTAACTCCAAAGCGTGTTCCTGGATTTCTAAATAAGTTAACGGTTTCTACATTCTTTAGCAAAAATTTTTCGCGTGTGGTTATTGTGTCATTGTAGATCACTAGTTTAAGGTAACCTCAAAGAAAAAAGTCTAGTGGGTAAAAACATGGGCTACGAGCAGACCAGGAAACTACTCTGTCATAAACTATTCAACTCTGGGGATAATTTTCACTTTATAATAATCACATTTCTATGTTATGCATCGACGTTTGTAAAACCAACCAACAATTTGAATAATGTGTATGAACTGGACGACTTCTATTCATAAACCGTAAATTTATATTGATTAACGAAACAGAACCATAAATATTTATTGGGGGAATCGATTCCAATTATCAATAAATAAAATTCAGTTACCGGCCATTTGGTGTTCAGTTTATCAGTAAAAATGCGGGCTACGAGCTGGCCAAGGGACTCTGCCTTAACCTATCCATCTTTGGGGTAAGTTTTTGACTTATGTAATTTCGCCCATACCTTTTTGTAAACCTGCCTTTTCGCAAACGGGTCCAAATACGCTAACTAAAAAGATTAAGTTAAATTGGCTCAATACGATATACTTAGCTAACGGACTTGTTGCTTTCACAGTTTTTTGTGGATGTTCTATGACAGTGAAAATGTTTCTCAGAATTTCTGTCAAAATGATGACATAGTGTTTGTTTGTTACACTAGCTGATGAGACAATCTCATCTTGAAAGTTAAGACCGTTTAAGCATGTTTTTTTTTACATATAGGTAAGTAACTTAGGTAACAAAGGCACTATCCAACGAGGAGAAGGGAATATATGATCGCTCAGAAAGAATGATGGCAAATTGACGGAGATCGGAAGTGACGCGCTGGAGCTATTGCTGCGGACGCACTACCAAGGATCCGCTAAGTTTAAAACTAATGATACGTTGGACCTATTGCATCAGACGCACTTCCAGGGATCTGCTAAGATTGAACCCAATGATGACAACGACAATCCGAACTTGTTGGGTTCGTTAAGGAGACCGACGAGGTGAGACTGGACCTTAGCTAATAAGGTAATAAATCAAACATAAATTAAAAGGGGACTAGAAGGATTTTAATCATTTAAATCTTTAGGACGGGATGAAATTTTCACACTAATACAAAAAAATGGGATTAACTTGTTGCCTTCCATCCTGTGATCATTCCTCTGGATAAGTCTTGCTCTGGGGTACGTGCCTAGGATGTGAATGGAAAGAAGAATATTATTCATTCACAAGCCGGAGAAGAATCCTATGCCCAGGCGGAATCCTTTAACCCGATATGCCTAATTTCATTTTTTTTTTCTAAAACAACTGGAGATTGAGATTTAGAGGTACATTAGGGATACGGTGCTGAGCATATATCCGCACGAAGCAGTGTGCCTACCAAGCGGAAGGATCGTGCGAACTGGCTTTACAGAAGGTTGTAAGCAAGATATAAATGACAACAAACAGCCATATCCAGCGAAACGTTTAGTGTATCAAGTACCAACAGCGCCCACCGCGTAACAGCGCGGATGGTTCATAATAATATTACAGTTGACGCAGGCCGTGAAAAACTCAGATCAGCGTAAATGTTTCAGTTTCACAACGTTATTGAAAACAACATCTACAGAAAATCTAGTTACTAATTTCCTTGCAATCTCATACTGCTGCACTCAAGATGCTTGATAATTCATAAGAAAGAATGATGGAGGATTACTTAGTGGCAATACGAAATTCGAAGTCTTGTCAATGGTTATACTTTTCTGGATCAAGAATGGGAGCTGAAAAATTTACAACAGCGGCAACACATGCAATTATAGAATTCATAAATCTTACCATACTGAAAGCTATTCTCCCCTTCAACACTTTGAAAACTTGCAACCTTTAAATGGTTTTGCACTCCTGCTGTTGCTATCTCTGCAGTGTACAGAGCATCTCTTTTTAGACAACTGCTCAGGGAGAAAGAAATTGCACCGGGTGCATTTCTGAACATAGTTTCCTTCAACAAGACCTCAATTCTATCTATTAAAGGGGCAGGCGCAAACAGGGGACCTTCTTGGTAATTTGACAATGCTGCCCTCGTTATGAGAAACGCAGTAATCGCAAAACTGCACTATCGATAAAAACGCGCTTAAAGTTTTGTTTAACATTTTAGTGTGTAAATACAATAAAAAATTGATGAATTTATATAAAAATTTACTGAAGTATTAAAAACTCAATAACCTTTCATATGAAATATTAATTTTATGATACTTAATAATGTTGTTAAATCTAATGCTCATCGCTGCATTTGATCTTGGTATGGAGACTCTTGTTTTCCGTTCCACTCAACACAAAACGCAGTATTTGCGTCAAATCCTGCGTTTATGCTAAGGAAATTTATTAACTGCGTTTTATGCTTGTATAATAATACCACATTTTATGAATATATTATAAGATAAAACGCAGTCATTGCTTTATTAATAAATAATATGAAGTTTTCAAGGAAGAGGTATCTAATAAAAAAATTATTGTGGGCAAGCTTTATTTAAGAAATGAGGTTATTTATGAAAAAGTGCTTAAAAACTACATTAAGTATCAAAACTAAGATCTTTGTCAGTCTTTTAATTATAAATTGTACCCGTGACATTCTTAGGACCTTAAGGTATCTTTGATACACTGTTGAACATCAAGCGCAGCATTTTTATAAATCTGTAATTTGGTACTGTTTCAGCCTTAAGAAACATCTTGTGTGACGTAGAGTCACTTTTTTTTTTTTTTTTTTTTTATGTCAACAACACACCACGAGGGCTTACAGCCTAAATACTATCGTACCGTGGGTGTTGACAAGGAGGAAAGAGGCAGCTTGTTAATTCTGGACTTGAAGGTTTGGAGGTTCGGAGGAGAAGGAAAAACATGTGCCGGCAAGGAATTCCACAACTTGGAAGTCCTCGGGACAAAAGAGCGGGCATAGCAAGATGTTCTATGTCTGGTGACCTGGACATTAAAAGGGTGCATTCGCTCTGTTCCCCTGGTAGATCTGCTGGGGGCAGCAGGTGGGGGAATTATGGAGGAAAGCTCCTCTGAGCAGTGCCCGTGCAGATATCTATAAAAGAGAGAGAGGTCACCAACAGCACGTCGGTGGGCAAGAGATGGAAGCCTTTGGGTGAGGGTAGGGTCACCGATGAGACGTATAGCTCTCTTTTGAATGGAGTCCAGGATAGCGAGTGTAGAAGCGGCAGCTGCACCCCAGATGTGGGAGCAGTATTCGAGGTTTGGCCTTATTTGTGAAGTGTATAAGGTATAGAGATTAGTTGGTGAAAAGTATTTGCGAGCCCGGAAGAGGAAACCCAATTTCTTAGCAGCCGCTTCTGCAATTGATGTAACATGTTGGTGCCAATTAAGATTTCGATCCACAGAAATGCCAACAAGAGAAAAGGACTCATTACTTTGAATAACTTGGTTGTTCATTGTGATGGGTCTAGGGCTGCTGTATCTCTTGTGAGAAAGAAAGCAAGACTTAGTTTTGGTGGGGTTGAATTGTACAAGATTTCTACTTCCCCAGTCTAATATTTTTTGGAGGTCTACGGAGACAGAACCCTCCATGAGTCTGCGATCCTCATCTAATTGGGCTAAAGAGACAGGCTTAGAATATTGTATGTTTGAGTGGAGGGTGCTGTCGTCCGCGTAACTGTGAACTGGGTTGGATGTGCTAGAGAGGAGGTCATTGATGTGGAGAAGAAACAAAGTAGGGGCTAAAGCTGAACCTTGAGGAACTCCTGCATTAATTGGATAGAGTTTAGAGGAATGGCCATCCACAACAACAGATATGCTCCTGTTGGAGAGGAAATTTGCTGTCCAGGTACAAAGTTTTGGTGGTAGCCCATAGGCCGGAAGTTTATTAAGCAGCGCTGCGTGCCAGACCTGGTCGAATGCTTTGGATATGTCTAGAGCAACAATCTGGGATTCACCGTGTTGTTCCATAGACTTGTTCCAAGAATGGGTGACAAAGGAAAGGAGGTCGGCAGTCGATCTGCGCTGACGGAATCCATACTGCCTGTCGTGGATTAGACTGTGTTTTTCAAGGAATTTTAGTAGTTCGGTGTTTATATACTTTTCCATCACTTTAGAGATGACTGAAAGGAGAGAAATAGGCCTGTAGTTGCTAGGAAGCGCTTTGGATCCTTTCTTGGGGATGGGTTGTGCTCGAGCAGTTTTCCAGTTACTAGGGAATATGCCTTTATTGTAAGATATCTGAAACAGACGAGTCAGGACAGGAGCAAGTTCTGGTGCGCATTTTTTGAGAACAATTGCTGGGATCTCATCAAGGCCAGAGGCTTTCCTGGTATTAAGAGAAGAGAGCATCTTTCGTACCTTTTTAGTTTTAAAAATGATATCAGTCATTTTATGCGCGACATTGGGGACTGTTGGTGGTTGAACATTTGGAGGTGGGTTGAGAGTAGAATTTCCGGCGAACAACGAAGCAAAAAGCTCAGCCTTGCCCAGGGCGGTAGAAACAATTTCATCACCTGAGACAAGAGGTGGGAACGTGCTCTTGCAGAAATTATTCCCAATAGACTTAGCAAGAGTCCAGAAGGGTTTGCCGCCGTTGGAGCTTGAGAGGACTTTGTTTTTGATGTGGTTATTAAACGAGTTTTTTGCCTCAGAAAGAATGCGGACATAGCGGTTTCTTGCGTCGTTGAATGCTTGACGATTTTCTTGACTGGGATTGTGTAGAAGCGTTTTGTGAGCTTTGACCTTTTCAAGTCTGGCCTTGTCACAGGATTTAGAGAACCAGGGCTTTTGAGTGGCTAAAGAGGTTTTCTGTGTACGTGGAATAAATAATTCCATGCCAGCTTGGATAATTTCGGTGACGTTTTGTGAGATATCAGAGGGGTCGGGATGAGAGAAGCAGACAGACGCCCATGGAAATGAGGAAAAGTAATCCCGCATTTCGTCCCAGTTTGCGGAGTTGTAGTGCCAAACGATACGTGGGTGTGATGACTGTGTGACCTCGGGTTGCATTGCACAGGAAGCAGTGACCATGCCGTGGTCTGAGCGACCAAGGGGGGCGGTGACTGATATCTTATAGCATTCAGGATTTGTAGTAAGAAGGAGATCCAAGGGATTTGAGCTGTGTGTTGGGATACGAGGAAAGTAAGTAGGTTGCTGAACCATATTGGCCAAAGAATTGCTGACTGCAAAGGCCTCCGCTGCTCTCCCTTGTGGATCGGTTTTTGAAGATCCTAGCCATTCCTTATTATGTACATTGAAGTCGCCAAGAATAGTGACCTCGGAGGAAGGATATTCAGAAATCAGATAGTCGGTTTTTTCAGAAAGGTAGTCAAAGAGCTGGACAAAGTTGTTGTCAGAAGGTGACCGGTAAATGCAACAGATGAATTTAGTTGCAGCCCTGAGAGAGAGTTTTATCCATAGTATGTCTTTTCTTCCAGCTTCTAAATTGGGAAGTCTGGTGCAGGGTAGATTGCTACGGACGTATGCGCACACGCCTCCGTGCAATCTAAAGGCAGTAAGGAGCTCATACCCCGGGAAATTAAGGTGATTAGTGGCTGTTTTGGCACTGATTTGGGTTTCGGTGAGGAAGAGGAGTTGGGGCCTGTTAGCCTGGAGGATATGGTGGACGGAGTTCAGGTTAGAATTTAGGCCACATATATTCGAAAAGGATATGTTAAATCTTGATGTTGGCGCCCCCTGTACACCCCTCTCCCGGAGATCCGAATGGAGGGGTATTTTGCCTCCGGAATATTTTATACAAGGAGGAGCCATCATCATTTTTGTTTATAAGGGAAACCGACTCATACACCAGAACCGGAAACGTCCGTTGGGACTTCACCGGCCCCTTGATGTATGGGGTGGTACCTCCTCGGGCGTGAAAAAATCCTTTACTATTACATAAAGGAAAATTCCACTACCACCTGCTATGGATTGGATTGGATCAATGTCTACCCCTTTAAAAATAAGATTAATAAAGGGACTATCAATTGTCCAGTAGTTATGATCTTCGACATAGTAGGAGGATACAAAACATTTTCATCATTTTGCATCCATGCCTATTGTCGGCATATATATATATATATATATATATATACACATATATATACATATATATATACACATATATACACATATATACACATATATATATATATATATATATATATATATATATATATATATATATATATATATATATATATATATATATATATCACAAAAGCAACTTACCCCATAGACGTAGTAGAATCAAAACGTTTAAACGTATGATTCAAATCATGTTGGTCTCCGTGGTAACACATGTAACATAAGTCAAAGTCAAAGCATACACACACTTACAGTCATTGCACATAGACTATTATCACAAAATATATAAAAAAGTATAATCGACTACTATGAGATCACCACTGAAATCTAAAATATGCTAAGATAAATGGATTTTTTTCTTGAATTCAAATAAATGTACTTAACATAAACGACCCTTCAGTCTTAAAAGTAAATAGTGTGGCTCAGTTTTGAAGAATATAAAATTAGGAAAAAATATCAATGCAAACTAAAATGGGTAAGCATTTTAAATGACCTTATTCTAATTACTTATTTGACGTGCATGACTCTATATCATAATATTCACTGAGATTTATAGAATCCTGAGAAGTTGGAATATTTTGCCAGAACACAAGCCTGTTTGCGGGAATTATGTCAGAGAGCTTGCTTAAAATCTGGTCTTTTCTTTCTTGAGTAATACCTCTGGGATTAGTATTTTGTACAGGGTTAGGTATTGGGTTTTTATTTAAATATTTGGCCTTCAGAAAATCAATCTCTTTGACGTTTCCATCATACTCAGTTTTAACGTGTAGGTTATAGCTGTTTCGTCGTACTTCTACACAGACCATGTCTTTTAAATAAATTCGTTCAGTGTTTTTTTTCAGTTTTGGTTGGGATGAGTGATCAGGAAATTTGTAGAAATCTGCAACCTCCATAGATTTAACAGTTACTTTACCAGAGTTTGCTAGCTGGACACAATCTATAAAGTCCGCAAAGTCGTAAACTTTCTTGGCTTTTCGCAACTGATTTTCAACCTGGTGATCAAAATGGTCAGCAGACATAAAAGTGTGGCCAGGTTCTAGGTACTTAATAGTTATACTGTTAGCCAAGATTTCTACACTGTTCACAATACGAATGAGGAAGGTGAAGAAAGCCCAGCTTTTGTTTTGACTCGCACAATTATCAGCCCACACAATCAAATCTGTACAATCTCGTTTGCTTAGGAAAAAGGCTCGAAAAGCACTTATGATATCTTCCTGTCTTCTTCCACTTACAGCTTCATGCCACACCACAGCAAACGGTTGAGAAGACGGTTTTGTTGAGCCTAACGGTACGAAGCTTTCATTGAAAGCAATAAGACGTGGACAGAATATGACAGCTTTGAACATATCAGGCCTCGGCAACATGATTATCTTTTGCAAGTCTGCAGAGTAAAAGGCCCTTTTGTCATTCGCAGATTGTTCAACATCTTCTTGGTACATGGTTCGTGCTTTTAAATACTTCGTACGATGGAGGTTGTATGAAGCACATACACTACAAGAAATGGAATCTTCACAAGTAATCTGATGCAGTTTGAAACTTTCACAAGTTTCACATTCTTCATTTCCAAGTTGTGCGAATGATATGTTCATGTCTTTTTTCAGAAATACTCTATATACTTCATAGGATGTTTTTACTTGTGGATATTTCTCCAAGAAATCCTTGTACATCATTGTGGCATTCAAATCACTTGGTAAATATTTTCTGTTCGGAGCGTGATGCCTGCGGTAATGTGCGACAGCAGGATTGAAACTATTAATATGTTCTGTAATAATGTTTCGGTCAATTTTCAAGGCCTCTTTAGTCTGGCCTCGTTTATCGGCGTGTGCGTTGGGTAATTTTTTCATTGCTTCCAACACACGGCTGTCATTTTTTTCATTAAATCCTAATGTTAAAAAAAATATTTTACAAACTTCCTTTTTGTGTTGACTTTCGGTATCAGTGAAAAAATATCTATATGTACGCATACGTGACAAAGTACTCTTAGCTAAGCGTCTCTTGACGTCCTCTTTTTGAACCAAACTTGCAATAAATAAGCCTTGGCTTTCATAGTTGAGGTCCCAAAATTCGTTATTAATGCGTATGCGCTCGGTCTCTGAAAACGACAAAAAACATTTCTTCTTACAGGTATCGCGGCACGCAGGTTTCACATTAAATTTTTCTGCTTTCAGTTACTTCTTTTTCTCTCCTCTTACTTTTACAGATTCTTCGAAATGTTTTCTTACTCTTGGTTTTCCATCTTTTCTCCTCCCATTTGGAGCATCAAGGTCAATAACTTTGTTTTCATTTTGTAAGCATATTGTTCTGTTCCCATGAATATCTAGATTATTGTTAGAAGTTGATTCATCTACTCCAATCTCAATGTTTTGTGTATTTATTTCGGCATTACTATGAATCTCAATATTTTGTTGACAAGTGGAAGGCATAATAGGCTCCTGACTTACTTCTGCATTTACAGTGTGTTCTATGTCAAAGGAGTCGTTGATATCAATGGCTATTATTGGAGTACTGAATAGGGAATTTGGCAATATTTCATTTAGGAATAACTGCAAACTGGCATTATTTTCTTCTCTTGGATATGAACTATTTAAAATTTCTAATTGTTTTTGGAAAGCAGACGATTCTAGTTTGAAAGAGGTTCCATATTCAATTGAAGCTAAGATTGGAAAATCATTGTAATCGAAAGGATGCTGCCACAGGTTTTCAAAGTCAAGAATATTGCAGACTGGTTCTCGTTCAATTGTTAAAGGTTCAGTTAAAGGTGTGGTAACTGTCTCTATTGGAATGTCCAAATTTTTAGGTTTTAAAACCATGTTTACCATCTGTCGGCCACGAGCGTTCGATAGTGAAGACATATTTTTGCCTAAAAATAAAAATGTGAGATATAATAAGTTTTAAAATGATAAGAAAAGTCAGATAAAACGTAACGTTAAACTCAGACTGTGGAAAATGAGACTGGAGAAAAATTTCTCAAAACATTTCCATCAGGTAGATACATCTTTTACACACAGTGAAAGACTGAGGTCATTCAAATCTAACTAAATGTATAAAACAGTCGACAGCGCATGAAAGTTTTTTACTATATGGCCAACCCTCAAATCGCGAAATAAAAATCAGTTGGTCATACAGTTTCATGACGAGATCATTCAACTCGGCTGAAATGTATGGAACAGCTGACTGTTTCTCGAAATTTCATGGTTGACTTAATTACTCTCTACTAATACTGAAAAAGTCATAATTTATCATGATTAAAATGAAAGTAAAAACAATAAAACTGAACTTTTCTGCTACATCATTATTCCTCGTTAACATGAGTAACTGAATATTATAAACGAGATGTTTCTACATCAAAACTGGATTACTGATATCATTTTTTAGTATCATACATAATCAAGGTCTGATATTATACTAAAAGTGCGATAGTTAGGTAACTTATAAGTTTACTTTATCTTCATGAATCAGCTCCAAAATAATTTTAAGGTTAGAAATCAAAGCTAGTCGGTTTCAAGGTAACAGAGATATAAAACTAAATTAAAGCATTAAAAGTTGGATAAGCTGGTAGCAACAAACCAAATACTGTAGGAATGTGAATACTCATTATTATGTGGTAGGTAGATAATTATTAACAAGTAGTAGGTAAACTTACCTTTGTAAAACAAACACACAAAATTGAAACAAAAGTCTATGACATCCGCCAGTGACGACAACCGACTAACGTACTAGACTAAGACGCAGCATGGACTCTTGCCCTTGTACAGTTTCTATTCAATTACTAAACTCAAGCACAGTACTGTCACTTGCCGCGTTTAACTCAAGAAAACTGTTATTGAATATCTTTTTGTATACTAAGCAGAAAGGCAGTAAATGCGCAAGTACTGCTTTTATCAGTAGTAAAAGATAACTACTGCATCTGAATCTGATATTATTATTGTATATACTGCATTTTATTCTAGTACTTGTTTATTACGGCATATGTTCTTAGGATGAGCTCCTACTTTATGCAAGTACGGCGTTTTTCATTATCAAAAAATCTACCTTCGAGTGTGATGTCTTAATTTTTTATTACCTAGGGGGATAGATTCATAGCCCAGGGCACCAAATTAGGCATAAAATTGAAAACGCAGTAATGGCAATTAATGCGTTTCTCAAAACGAGGGCAGAATGGATCTCGAACATGTTAGAATATTTACGCCTTTGTCAACGAAAAAATCGCTGTCAGGGATAAACGGGAAAGCCCGCAGGGGGTGTAGGTCCTCTTCTGTTGTGGTGTCTACTGGTGGACGAACTTCTGCGGCATCAAAACGAGCCTGGTTTGCATGGTTGTAGGCTATGCAGATGACATGAACATTATGACACCTGGGATGCTTGAAGACAAGGTGTTAGAGACGATTCGAGGGGCCCTAAAACTTGTATGACTATGCTGCGGCCAAGAGAGTCTGGCGGTAAATCTGCTGAAACCCTCTGTCGTGCAATTAACAAGGAAAATAAACCAGTGAGGGATCAAAAAGCTGTGCCTATATGACATTTTCATCCCAAGCGTTACGGAGGTCAGTCATCTAGAAGTAAGATCACTGATAAAGCCACGATGACCTAATTGATGTGTCGGAAAATGTAATGTAAAAAATGGGGACTATCACTAGAGCATCACTAGTGTGGTGGGATAAAACCTACACACAGCACTGCAGGAAAAACTAAGCAAGGTACAACGAATGGCCTCCCTAAGGATTACTGAGGCGACAACGCCCACAGCGGCTATGGAAACCATGCTGAATTTGCCGCAACTACATCTACTTGTGGAGGCGTAGGCGATCACATGGGCCTATAGACTGAAGATTAACGCAGAAGTGAGAAATTCCCGGGATGGTCACAGCAACAGCCTAAGAACAATACCTGATAATCACACTCTGAGTGTGACCTCAGAGAGGGTAAAGAAAACCTATCGCACAACTATACCGTACGAGCTAATTATCCCGAGTTACAGCACCCTGTATAATGCTGTACCGATGTCTCGTGTTATTATAGTAATAGGATGGAAGCAGTCGTTCACCGCGGAAATAAGAAAACCGCTGATTAATTATAGTCAACATAATTATTTAGCTTAAGTTGTTTTATTTTATAATGTTAGCTAAGCATATTCGACTTTATATATACAAGTAAGATACAATATTATGTTAGAATATATTACGAGTGTTTCAACATTAAACATCGTGTATTTCTCCTTTGTTTTAAAATTATAATTAAACTTGTTGTAATTTCGAAATAAAGTTTTTTTGTTTTGAAGTGCCAAAAGGGCATTATCTAAACTCCCGTCTCGGGAAGATTCGATAGATGGGAACAGACCAAAGCTCATTGGAGCTATATATCTCACAGACGGGGCCAAAAGATTAAACGGAGCAGGACACAGTATATACGGAGGCACCAGACTGGTATGCAGGATAGCTGTCAGCCTGCGTTGTTATGCAACTTTATTCCAGGCAGAAACACTAGCCATAATGATGTGTGCACAAATTCTACTGGAGACGAAATATAGAGGCAAGAGAATCTTCAGAGCTACTTATAACCAAAGATTCCTAAAAGCGCTGAGGACACATAAATCATGGTTGAATTTACTACATGACTGCATCGGCAACCTCTGCCAGCCTGCGGCAAGCCATATCGGCAAGATGATTTGGGTACCTGCGCACGCTAATTTAAAAGCAACAAGGTAGGAGTCCATCGGGCAAAAGAAGTACAAGCAAGGCATCCAAACGGGCCAAAACTATACTGCGGCGTTGCAGATGAAACCGCAAGACATGAAATCGAGACGATGCTGCAACGGTGGTATCTGGAATACTGAAACCAATTTCCTGGACACAGGCACGCAAAAGCCCTCTTCAGGAAACCATCCAACCAAAGAGCAAAAGATATGCTCAAGCTGAGCAGGAAAGAACTAAAACTATTGACAGAACTGATCACGGGTCACTGTCAAATGAAGACGCACCTCTATACATTGGGGATGCAATCAGATCCAATGTGCAGAGGATGCCGAGAAGAGGAAGAAACTCTACTACATATAATCATATTGTGTGCCACTGCGAGGCATTTATAGAAGCACAGCTCAGGTTACTACTGAACGAAAAGTTAAACCAAGAAGTTCTAAAGACTACTCACCACAGGACAATACTGTACTTTGTCAAAGAAACACTGGATAGTAATAATTTTAAATAGGTATCAAAAATTCCTATGCTGGAAAAGATAATAATAATAAGACGATTGCTTATCTAAAAAAAATCAGGAAGGTTTTTATTTGTTTCCCTTAAACAGATAATTTTGGTATAATAATGCATAGCTTGAATATTATAGCTTAAGCTTACTTACTGTAATATTCGCAACTTAGAATAACATTTTCTTTGAACTTTATATATATATATATATATATATATATATATATATATATATATATATATATATATATATATATATATATATATATATATATATATATATATATATATATATATATATATATATATATACAGGTAGCAATGGCTTTCCACATCTATACAAAACGTTTTATCCAGCAATTTTAATCCTTCTTTATTATGACTGGTTATTTTAGTAATAATTGATGACTCTGCCAAGGTCGACCATCATTGGCTAGTTTATCAGCTTTCACATTAGCTAAACTATTCAGCTTTATATTCGTGTTTTGAATTTACGAATAAATTTATAATCAGGATCCTAAAAGCTAACTTTTCGCAAATACATTTTGCATGCTTTAGTGCAATCATTACCTAGGAACACTACTAGATATAGGGAGCATTGGAATGGCAATTGAATTATCGTTAAATATTTAAATGGTGTTTGTGGGTAGGCGATTGGCTTTTGGATTACAGCTATGACTAATAAATTAGAATTTACGAACCACAGAGATTTAAGCCAATTGCGGTCTTTCCAATATTCAGTTTAACATATATTGCTTGCCGAAAAAGCTAAACAATGTAATGTTAAAAGTACTACATACAGTGTGGAACAGCCAAATGGAATAAATTCGATAACGGATAAATGAGGGCGTGTTGGGAAAAACGCTTGGACACGTCGATTTGTATTTTTAACTGCGCATCTTTTTCAAGAAAAAAAAATTATATAGGGTGCGTCATGTGACAGTGGCCAATACCAACTTTCTTATTTTAAATACAAGCCCCTGTATATTATTAATTTTTTGGATTCTTCAGAAAATTCTAGACATAATTCATGTACAATGTCCTATACCTATCTTCAACTGTTTCGGAAATATTAAGTATTTTCAGATTTATTATAAAAATTAACATTAAAAATAGAAAATTATTTTATTTCACAAATTCTAATAAGAAATACTGATTATTTCTTAATAATTTAAAAAAACAAAAAAAAATTAATGTCAATGTAGTAAATGTTCAAAATGCTCGCCACGAACATCTTGGCAACATGCTAATCTGGTATAGAAATGTCTTCTAACATTACTCAACATCTCAGGCGTGACTGATCTAATCGCAAGCGTGATTCGTCTTTTTAAGTCATCTAAGTTGAGGGGCTTAGTTTTGTATACAATACTTTTGACATATCCCCACAAAAAGTAGTCTAATAGCGACAGATCAGGAGATCGTGCTGGCCATTCTATCGATCCGCGCCTCCCTATCCACCGATTTGGAAAAATTTGGTTCAGGTACTGCCGGACATTGATTTGGTAATGGGGCGGTGCTCCATCTTGCTGAAACCTTATTTTATTGGCAGGAACTTGTGGGTTTGCTGGATCTGGATATAAGTTTGTCAAAGTTGGCACGACATTATTTTGGAGCAGTTCTAAATATTTATCCCCATTCAAGTTGCCATCAATGAAAAAGGGACCTACGATATAATTTCCAACAATTCCTGCCCAAACATTAACTTTTTCAGGATATTGCGTATGTTCCTCTCTCATCCAATGAGGATTCTCATTAGACCAATAGCGGCAATTTTGACGATTAACATGACCGTGAAGTGTAAATGTGCTCTCATCAGAAAACAAAACATCTTCTAATTGGATCACATTGTTATCTAACATTGCCATCATTTGTTCACAAAAATACGTTCTCCTATCGAAATCGTCCTCCATGAGCTCCTGAGTTGGTATCATTTTATAGGGATGCATTTTACTTTCCTTTAATGTTCGAAAAATTGCTGTGTGGCTAACGTTGAATAGTTGGGCTGCTTGTCGACCAGAAGTATGTGGGTTTTCGTATCATCACTTACTGCATTGGCAGCTACTTTTTTTATCTGTCTCACATGACCAAGCTCGCGAAACTGCTTTTCTATTTTGCTAATTGTTCCTTGGGATACAGGCGGCAAATTTGGAAATTTTTCGTGAAATAAGCGAGACACTTCCATCTGTGTCCGTGTGTTATCTCCATAACCAATCATTTGTAGAATGGTTATTTTGTGCATTTCTGTTAAATGAACCATTTTTCTGATATTATTACGTACAGTTAACGAAATTCAAACGACAATAGCACTGACACTAATCACTACTGTCATGCAGGCAGACAACAAGTTGCTAAGGCTACGAGTTTTATACGAACAGAAAGAAAACTGTTTTTGTTTTTGTTTCATTTCATATCAGTAAAAAGAAACGCAGGAATGGTTTTTGTTACTTTCTCATTATCAAGAGCTTAATGGGAAATAAGTATTGAATGCAATGTAGCGAATTTGTGAAATAAAATAATTTTCTATTTTTAATGTTAATTTTTGTAATAAATCTGAAAATACTTAATATTTCCGAAACAGTTGAAGATAGGTATAGAACATTGTACATGAATTATGTCTAGAATTTTCTGAAGAATCCAAAAAATTAATAATATACAGGGGCTTGTATTTAAAATAAGAAAGTTGGTATTGGCCACTGTCACATGACGCACCCTATATAATTTTTTTTTTCTTGAAAAAATGCGCAGTTAAAAATACAAATCGACGTGTCCAAGCGTTTTTCCCAACACGCCCTCATTTATCCGTTATCGAATTTATTCCATTTGGCTGTTCCACACTGTATAAAAGAGAATTGGTTAATATACGAAAAAGTCTGGACACAGTAAGTGCGTTATGGTAATGAATTTTCATAGAAATGATCAGATACCAAATATTTTTAATAACTTCTTTTTCTTTTAACATAGAAATATAAATTTTGGTATATAGTTTCCCTTTAATATCATAAACTTACGTACCAAATTTGGTTGCCATATATTTTCTATTTTTTGAGATAATTTTTTTTTCCGAAAGAAAACTCAAAATTTTTCCGGAAAACCTGGTTAGATTTTTCTGGATAACGAACTAATCCAAGCCACTTATAAAAGGAAGGTATGTGCTAAATTTCATCAAAAATGGTCCATATATATATATATATATATATATATATATATATATATATATATATATATATATATATATATATATATATATATATATATATATATATAACCAGCGATGCCATCGCTTGCTTGACTGCAAACATCTACAAGGCCTTGGATGCAGGTAAACCATCAGTATGCGTCTTTGTAGACTTGGCCAAGGCCTTCGACACCGTTGACTATCGTATTCTTCTGAAAAAGTTGGAGGCTTGTGGGGTCAGAGGGATCACCTTAAGGCTAATGGAAAGCTATTTGTCTGGAAGGAAGCAACGGCTTCAGACAGCGGATGTATATAGTGACGATCGGCAGGTTAGTTGCAGAGTTCCACAGGGTAGTGTTCTGGGGCCTACCTTGTTCAATCTCTATATAAATGACTTATTGTCTTTGGAATTCGAAGGTGAAATCATGAGCTATGCAGATGATACAGTCATATTCTGAAGTGATTAAACTGGGGACGGTGTCAAGCAAAAGGCACAAGGTGACTGCCATGGTTGTTAACTGGCTCAACGTAAACTTCTTGACAGTTAATCAGGAGAAGACCAAATTTTTGCCATTCTCAACGCACAGCAATACATTACCTGGCAATGACCCGCTGATGATCAAAACAGAGACCCAAAAGGTTCTTAGAATAAAAAGGTTCTTAGAATAGATCAAGCGGAAAGTATTCGATACCTGGGCATCTTAATGGATAGACACCTCAGGTGGGCCAAGCAAGTGGATCAAATTGTTGACAGGTTAGATCCTTACTCTACAAGTTTAGGTTCCTGAGGGAATATTTAAACACCACGAAAATGAAGATCTTATATTATTCACTGGTACAGTCCCAGCTGGCTTACAGAATAGTTGGTGAGGTGGAGTAACACAAAATTTATATGGGCGATTAGATGTTGTGCAAAAATGGGTACTCAAGATAATTTACCGCAAACCTTTAACCTACCCTAGTGAAGTTCTTTTTATGGAAGCTGGCGTTCTAGACTGTAGAAAACTGTACTTCCAGCGGCACTGGCGGAACGTTATAGACACGCAGATGAGCTGACCTTTCCGGAACACCGATATGAGACCAGGCAAATAAATCAGTGCAGAAAGGATAGGTCTAGGAAAGGAATTGGTCAGCGAAGCCATATTTACATAGGACAAAAATTATATAACTTGATCCCTCAGTCACTGAGAGAATGTGTCTTGCTAAGAAGATTCAAAAACCACTTGAGTGTATGGCTCACGACAATGTCGAGAAACGAAGCGAGGCATATTGTCGATTTTGATAAGTGATAATTCTTGGCAGAGAAATCTGTCTCGTTTGTGTTTGCTTAGTCTTTTTGGGGGTGTTTTTGCCGGCCTTTTTTTATATACATTTGTCTGCGCACATATTTTTATGTGTGCACACGCTGTTTCTTCGCAGTGATGAACTTAATTTTTTTTTTCTTGTACTGTTTACATTTGTGATCCGTCCACAGTTTTATCTTTATGACCCTGTCTCTTTTAATTAGTGATAATTTTTTATTCTGTGACTGGTGTGCCCTTTGTCCGTCCCCCCCGCTGGATTGTTTTACTTGCATCGTCATGACAACCACGCTTTCTTATATTTCACGTTGCCATGGAGGTATATATTTCAATGAAAGACTGATATAATTTATATTATCAAAGATTGTCCATTGCTCTATCTGGCGGCTTTTCTATTTACCACTGTCTTGATATTCTTGTTATTTCGGCGATATTGACTCCTTTTAGCGGATATTTTGCTTCTGCCACTTGTTTCAGATTTATTTTGATGTTATATGACCCCCAATTTGCTGCAATGAAACTGAAATGTACAATATTGTGCAATTAATTTACCTTTGTTCACAGTGGCTTCAGTTTGCATGAACTTTATTTTCGATATATCACTTGTCCTTTGGAGTTTAGTTATACTTATTACACATCTACTTTTAGGTAAGCGCTACACCTATTACTTATAGGATAATTCAGCTTACCTTATCACCTTTTTCACTTTTTATTGCATCTATAGAATGCTCTAGCTTCACAACCGTGTTCGTGCGTTCGGTCTTCCACTTCGTTCTTCCTTCTAATCTTGTCGGATCTCTTCAATTTTTTGCGTTACACATATCACTTTGTTAGGCTAATTCAGTTTACTTTATCACGTTTTCAATTTTTATTTGATCTTTACAATGCCTTAGTTTTACAACTGTGTTACTACCTTTGGTCTTTACCTTCGTTCTTCTCTTTTCTTTCCGGATCTCTGCAATTTTTTCTCATTCACTAATAAAATTAGATAATTACAGTTTGAAATACTTTCTCCAAATATATTTGTTTTTTTAGGCTAGATCCAATAACATGGCAGATTCTCAAAATGACTCAAAAAAAGTTATTTCCTTTTAAATACTAATCAACAAATATGGAAATGTTTGTACACAAGTAAAATGTATTTTATTTAACCGGTAAGTTTAAATTCCTATTAGTCATAATTTTCTAACCTTTTTGTTCTAAACTCAATCAAATTCTTTAAAATCATTCACAACTTATTATTAAACGTACACAAACTTTTCTTAAATTAGTCACAATTCAAAATTTGCCTATATTAAGAAAATCAGGCATATTATTTTTACTTATTCTAATAAACAATTTGATTAAGACTGGGGAAGTATCTTGTAAAATTCAGTCCCACCAAATCACAGTCTTGCTTTCTTTCTCAAAAGAGATACACCAGCCCTAGACACATCACAATGAACAACCAAGTTATTCAAAGTAATGAGTCCTTTTCACTTGTTGGCATTTCTGTGGATCGAAACCTCAATTGGCACCAACATGTCATATCAATAGCAGAAGCGGCTGTTAAGAAATTAGGTTTTCTCTTCCGGGCTCGCAAATACTTTTCACCAGCTAATCTCTATACCTTATATACTTCACAAATAAGACCAAATCTCGAATACTGCTCCCACATCTGGGGTGCCGCTGCCGCTTCTACACTCGCTATCCTGGACTCCATTCAGAAGAGAGCTATACGTTATACGTTTCGTCGGTGACCCTACCCTCACCCAAAGGCTGCCATCCCTTGCCCACCGACGTGCCCTTGGTGATCTCTCTGTCTTTTATAGATATCTGCACGGGCACTGCTCAGAGGAGCTTTCCTCCATAGTTCCCCCACCTGCTGCCCCCAATAGATCTACCAGGGGAACAGAGCGAATGCACCCTTTTACTGTCCAGGTCACCAGACATAGAACATCTTGTTATGCTCGCTATTTTGTCCCGAGGTCTTCCAAGTTGTGGATTTCCTTGCCGGCACATGTTTTTCCTTCTCCCTGAACCTCCAAACCTTCAAGTCGAGAATTAACAAGTTGCCTATTTTCTCCTTGTCGACACCCACGGTACGATACTATTTAGGCTGTAAGCCCTCGTGGTGTGTTGTTGATTTAAAAAAAACGAACATTTTTTTGAACTTAATAACTCTGCACTTGTCTTTTCAAACGTTTTGTACTCAGACTTTATTGTTTTTGTTGTTCATAATACAGTGTCACTTTACGTTTTGATATTATTTGTCACATTTTATATTAAATACAGTCGTGGTCTGGCTACAAGCCTTTTGCTTAGTAACTATGTTATGCTCGATGTCAATTACTTTAGCTTTATAAATACATATAGTTGACAATAGCTTGTAACTTATGGTTGTAGATATTTATCTATTTCTATGTGTCATTTAAAGTTTTGTTACTAATGTTATTTATTTTTATTTTAGGTTCTCCTAGAAAATTGACTTCGCTACTACCCCTGACTCTGATTATGGCTGTGTAGAACATTGTACATTTCAAGGTATTTCAATTTTGTGTATATTTTTTTATTAAATTTTTTTCGCTGGCACTTACTTATGCCTTGTCATTAAAATGCTTGTCCTCGACCTTTTATACATAAACAGAAAACATAGTTAGAACTATTTACTACTTAATTTTTTTGTGATATGTATTTCTGTAAAATTATAGGCATATACCTACTTATATACCAGGGATTAGTCATATGCTACAATATATATATATATATATATATATATATATATATATATATATATATATATATATATATATATATATATATAGCGTGTCCCACAACACACTGTTAGTTAAGTTGGAATTGCTAGGTTTCAGGGGAGTCTCGCTGAAGTTAAGGAAGTCATACCTATTAGGCAGGAAACAATGTGTGGTTTTTAATGATTATAGGACAGAGGTATTTGTGGCATCTGTGTGGAAGATGATATAACGAGGTGTGCCTCAGGGCTCAATCCTTGGGCCAGTCTTGTTCTTACTTTATATTAACGAACTGTCTGAAGTATTGCCCCATAAGACAACCCTGTTTGCTGACGATACATCTTTGGTTTTGCGATCTCCTTCAGATAGTGATCTAATTTATGAGACATCACAATCACTGAGAATTCTGGAACAGTGGTACAATAGAATGTACTTACAATTGAATGTGACCAAAACAAATTTAATCTCATTTAACTATTTTAGGGGTAACCAGTTATCGCTGAAATTCAACTCAGAATCGCTGAGCACGCAGGATGATGTTAAGTTTTTGGGCTTGAAGCTTGATTCTCAGTTGAACTGGAGGGCTCATGTTGGCTATCTGGCAGGTAAACTGTCAGCTTTTAGTTAGGCTCTGCGTGTTCTGTCCGACTTTAGTAGTATTAGTGCTGGCCTCGAGGCGTACTACGCATACGTGAACTCAAGCCTTCGATATGGATTAATGTTCTGGGGGAATTCAATAGAAGACGGTAGAATCTTTAGGCTCCAAAAGGCATGTATCCGCAGCATATTTAATCTAAATTATAGGGGTTCGTGTAGGAAAACATTCCTCGCAACAGAATACTTACCATGCCAAGTTTGTATTTATTGGAGTGTGCGTGTTTTGTTAGGGAAAACCGAAGTTTGTTAACGACAGCACCAATACAACACTAGAGCACGTTTAAAGGATTAGTTAATTGCGCCACAAACTACAAAAAGTATTGTTTACAACAGTGCTGTGGTGCAGTCCCTAAAGGTATACAACAAACTGACGGTGCAGATAAAGGAGCTTCCACCTGCAAAGATGAAAAAGACACTGAATAATATTCTGGCGGCAAAGGCCTATTATAGTATTGACGATTTTTTAGCTGACAAGTTGTAGCTGTTGGTAATCAATATCGCGATAGATGTATAGTTTTTTTTAAATTTTAATTCCTGTGTTTTTATGTTTTTTTAAATGTTGACGTGTTCTACACATTTTTTATGTATTGATGGAGCGAATAAATATAATATATATATATATATATATATATATATATATATATATATATATATATATATATATATATATATATATATATATATATATGCGCGTGCGTGTGTGTGTATGTGTGTAATTCTAATCAATTTTGTGAGAAACAAGTAAATAAACTTCTAAGGTGTACTTACTACGTTACATAGAAAATATGAAATGAATTTCTCCGGGTGTCGACGCGGTTGACTTGAGCTTCCAATTTTCAGGTGTACAGCAAATCAGGTGCTAAATATCGTGATTCGAAACGATACTCGCTTCTAATCCAATTTAAATTGGATTCAGTTAAGAATCGCGCTTATTAATGTTCTCGGTATTTAGCGTTTATAACTATTGCAACTGTACATCGTTAAGCAAGTTTAAAGTTGTTCTGCAGCAAGCGGATATATTATGGTATTTTCATGGGATATTAAGACATTCAAGAAACTATCTTATAAGTCGTCGTTAAAACTTAGAAAGTACTAAAATTTGAAAGCATGGCTATGGTAACTTCTGTTATGTTTAAAGTGAAAATGCACAGCTGACTAAATTGCACGCAATTAAATAACTACGTTCTCAAGATTGGTTTTCTATTTTAAAACATTTTGTATTGTCACGTACATACTTTGTTTTATACCACTACCACTACTACACTACTAGTTACGGCGATGCCATTAGGGGTAGGCACATCACCGAGCCTATGCTGTTTATTAACAACGTTTCTCCATAAACTTCTGTCGTGACAAGCTATTTTCGCTTCTTTTAAATTCATACATCTCCACATACACACTTCCATATTGCGTAATCTTCTGACCATTTTCTTTTTTAATATATCACCCACAACATCCTACCAAGCTTTCCTGGGTTTTCTATGGCCTCCCTTATCACTTACATGATCTCTCTAAATTTTACTTATCATTCAATGATTGTCTATTCGTTCTGAGTCCAAACCATCTAAGCACGCTGCTCTCCTGCTTACTTTCAATAGACTTTTTTACATTACATTCGCTAAGAATTAATTATTTAATTTACCAGTCACCCGTCTCAGGTAGTACATTATAACAGCATGTAATTTTTATATGCTTTGTCTGCTACACCAAACTTTCAGACCCATATAGGGCAGTGCTACAATTTCCCTGCTTCTGACTACATGAAAGGTGGAAATCACCGCAATTCCCTCAATAAGCAGCGGAGGCCTAAGCAAAGCTGGAGGATAGAGATATATTAGATGATTTCGGGTGGTAATTCCAGGCGGTGTGACGTTCAGAAATGAAATGATGTCGGGTGTTCGAAAACACTCTGTGTTATATACAAGTCCTAGGGACTTGTTACAATGGGTGTCAGCAACTATTCCACAACCCCTTGCGAGGCTCTGGATGACATTACTACTTAAGAGGGCAATTATGATGATTCGGTGACTTAAGACTAGTCACAACAAACGCATAAGGTGCCAGTTCATTAGTCAATTTATCGACACAATACTACACAACCAAAAGAGTTACGAGTACTAAACTGCTTATATATATATATATATATATATATATATATATATATATATATATATATATATATATTATATATATATATATATATATATATATATATATATATATATATATATATATATATATATATATATATATATATAACAACGCACCACGAGGGCTTACAGCCTAAATACTATCGTACCGTGGGTGTCGACAAGGAGGAAAGAGGCAACTTGCTAAGTCTGGACATGAAGGTTTGGACATTCGGGGAAGAGGGAAAAACATGTGCCGGCAAGGAATTCCACAACTTGGAAGTCCTCCGGACAAAAAATCGGGCATAACAAGATGTTCTATGTCTGGTGACCTGGACAGTAAAAGGGTGCATTCGCTCTGTTCCCCTGGTAGATCTGTTGGAAGCAGCAGGTGGAGAAACGATTGAAGAAAGCTCCTCTGAGCAGTGGCCGGTGCATATATATATATATATATATATATATATATATATATATATATATATATATATATATATATATATATATATATATATATATATAAGAGAGATGTCACCAACGGCACGTCGGTGGGCAAGGGATGGCAGCTTTTAGGTGAGAGTAGGGTCACCGATGAGACGTATAGCTCTCTTCTGAATGGAGTCCAGGATAGCGAGTGTAGAAGCAGCAGCGGCACCCCAGATGTGGGAGTAGTATTCGAGGTTTGGCCTTATTTGTGAAGTATATAAGGTATAGAGATTAGCTGGTGAAAAATATTTACGAGCCTGAAAGAAGAAACCTAATTTCTTAGCAGCCGCCTCTGCAGTTGGCGTGACATGTTGGTGCCAATTGAGATTTCGACCCACAGAAATGCCAAGAAGTGAAAAGGACTCATTACTTTGAATAACTTGGTTGTTCATTGTGATGGATCTAGGGCTAGTGTATCTCTTATGAGATAGAAGGCAGACTGAGATTTGATTGAGTTAAATTGTACAAGATTTCTACTTTCCCAGTCTAATATTTTTTGAGGAGCCACAGAGACAGAACCCTCCATGAGTCTGCGATCCTCATCTAATTAGGCTAAAGAAATAGCCTTAGAATATTGTATATTTAAGTGGAGGATGCTGTCGTCTGCGTAACTGTGTACTGGGTTGGATGTGCTGGAGAGGAGGTCATTGATGTGTAGGAGAAAAAAAATAGGGGCTAAAGCTGAACCTTGAGGGACTCCTACATTAATTGGATGCAGTTTAGAGGAATGGCCATCCACGACAACAGAAATGCTCCGGTTGGAGAGGAAATTTGCTGTCCAGGTACAGAGTTTTGGTGGTAGGCCATAGGCCGGAAGCTTATTAAGCAGCGCTGCGTGCCAGACCTAATCGAATGCTTTTGATATGTCTAGAGTGACAATCTGAGATTCACCGTGTAGTTCCATCGACTTGTTCCAAGAATGGGTGACAAAGGAAAGGAGGTCAGGAGTTGATCTGCGCTGACGGAATATATACTGCCTGTCGTGGATTAGACTGTGTTGCTCCTATAATCAACGAGATATGAACTTACAGACGTTTACTTCTCTATCGATTTTATATAAGTCAATGGTACGGTCAACAAATAATAATGCCAGATATAATTGTGACCCATATATTTACACATTAATTAAACAGCAGCATCACAAGTACTATGCTTGAGTAAAACCATTGCGCTGTGGTAATAGCATGGACCTATATAGGTACAATTATGACAGCATAATGCATACCCACGTATTATGCAGGCCTAATTCAATAGTGCTTAAATAACATCGGCTAACTTTTATGCTCAACAAAAAGTGTA
Source organism: Tillus elongatus (assembly GCA_964006375.1). NCBI lineage: Eukaryota > Metazoa > Arthropoda > Insecta > Coleoptera > Cleridae > Tillus > Tillus elongatus. The sequence continues at coordinate 41,136,022 of OZ023266.1, forward strand.
CATTACGCACAATAACAAGCTAAATATGGCTAAGAAGATTAGCTTGAAGGGCCTGTACAACGACAGTAGTTACATACGTATGTAACCTAAACTTCAGCTATAAAATTACGTAGCCGAGAAGCGTCCTCGTAAGAAAAAAATGTTCAGGACGCAGTAAGTGCGTTAAGGTAATGAATTTTCATCAAAATAATATATTATAGTGATTTAGCTTTGTATTAGACGTTATAAAACATTACTTTATTTACTTAGGAACATTAAAAAATAACATAAAGAAAGGCAAGCAAAAACATGATCTCTACCATAGATATTTAAACAGTTTGGAAAAACTCAAACAAAGAAATTGATAAACAGGAAATATACGCAACAAAAAATACACTAGAAAGCTGAACAGAAAAAAATTTCCGTGGTTCATGCATTGAGGGTGATTGTATGCATATAGAGGGGGAAGAAGAACCCGCAGGTCGAAGAGGATTTCTACTTCCTCACCCAAAAACACAGGGAGTTGTCGTTCCCCTTGTGCACCTGCAAACCGTAAGGCACAAGAAAAATATCTTGGGAGCAACCACCAAGAAAGTTACTGTACCTGGGCGAATATGGATGCAGTGCGGGGTAGACAGGGTTTAAATTAGGTATTGCTTCAAAATAGAAAAAAAAACGCATCTTTTCAAGGTCCAACAAAATTTTTTTTTAGCATTTTCCGCTCATATTTCCTCCCCTCCTAGCACCCCTATTCATTCTTGGTCGCTTAACTTTCTTGGGGGTTGTTTGCAACTAATTTGCCTTGTGGCTTCTGCAGCCAAGGAGGGTTCTAAGCATGTTTATGAAAAAAAATCTAAAAGCCCTCCATGCAGTAAACTGTAAATTTACAGAAATTACATCCAACAACGTCGCCTATAAAACATTTTTCAGATAATATCGAATACAGCACTAAAGTAAATAAATTCACTTGCTGTTTCACTTCTTTTTATATGTTTAAATTACATATATAAGCACAAGATAAGTAAGTATAATAACGAGTGACCCTTAATTAACATCAGGGCTACACAAACTTAAAAGTAGAGAAGACATTTATATCGTGTGTTAGGAGCCATAAGTTTGATTAAAAATCACTTCTAACTGTACGCACACAAAAACTGGTAAAACACATTTATAAAATATAATTAAAAACAACACTTTTACGATATTATTTTAAATAAACTAATAGGAATACGTTTCGCAATTCGCGAGTGCATGAATCCAGCTTTTGTCCAAGACTAGACTGGACTACCCGGTCTTGATACTTGCAAAGAACATTGACGCCCGTGGTACTAAATAAATACAACGAACCTAACAAATATTGTCTCTCGCAGGGAGACAAACTATAAAAACTGTGTAGAATTTTGTAACTACTTGTGTCGTGTGATACTTGCCGACCTACCAGAAACTTTGTTTCTGACACAACCACCTTTTGTAATCTTTCAAGAAGCCCCTGAAGATGGCCAGATATATGGGCCGAAACGCGTAGGGCTTTCACTAAATAAATCCAGTCTGGAGTATAGCCTTGTTCTGTTCTTCTTTACCATGGAAATATGTCTAACCCAGACGTTGTGACGTTCAGAAATTACATAAAGTTAATAAACCATCTAACTAAAAGTCACTGTTAGAAGTTTTTCACTAAAAAAATCAGCATGCTAGGCAACAGGCGCTATCATCAGGAAAAATCGTTTTATTCCCTGGAATAGGAAAGTCGAACAAAGCATTTATATACAAATCAAATAGTACGAGCCCCAAAACTGTTCCTTGCAGAACTTCATTATGTATATTCTTAAAATTACAAAGAATGTGGGACTTGATTGAACTTTAGCGTAATCCTTTTTCTAGTTCTCTTGTGGATAACACGGCGTTGGTTTTAAGCTGAAATTTACGCTGACTTAGAAATTTTTGCATAAAAACTAAGCAGTGTTCTATAATCCAGAGTATTTTTAGGCTTTAAATTTTTTTATATCTCCAAGCTGTATCGAAAGCTCTTTTTATGAAAAAACAGAAGAAATGCACTCTTGTCCTGAAGAGAGGGAGTTCGTGTATTTTACACCACAAGGCTAAAATATTGTCAAGTGTTGATCTATTTTTGCGAAAATAATTTGATTATTATGTTCTAAAGTCCATAATCCATTAGTTTATAATCTTTTCCAGCAACTTACACATGGGGCATGTCAAAGATATCGGTCTATACGATCCCGGATTTGTTCTCGAAGGTAATGTTTTTAGAATTGGACAACAACTGCAGATTACAACCATTTAGCACGAAATGTGTAATGCAACCATATTAAATTAAAAAGATTTAACAGATGTTTGTGTGCATTGGTCGGTAATTTTTTTAGATTTATTAAGATGAGAGGAATGTCATCTGGATCGGCGCTAGTTTCTTTTAGGGGGACATAGTCACATGTCACCTTCTGACAACAACTTTGTCCAGCTCTTTGACTACCTTTCTGAAAAAACCGCCAATCTGATTTCTGAATATTCTTCCTCCAAGGTCACTATTCTTGGTGACTTTAACGTCCATAATAAGGAATGGCTAGGATCTTCAAAAACCGATCCACAAGGAAGAGAAGGCCAATATGGTTCAGCAACCTACTTACTTTCCTCGCATCCCAACACACAGCTCAAATCCCTTGGATCTCCTTCTTACTACAAATCCTGACTGCTATAAGATATCAGTCGCCGCCCCACTGGGTCGCTCAGACCACGGCATGGTCACTGCTGTCTGTGCAATGCAACCCGAGGTCACACAGTCATCACACCCACGTATTGTTTGGCACTACAACTCCGCGAACTGGGACGAAATGCGAAATTACTTTTCCTCATTTCCATGGGCGTCTGACTGCTTCTCTCATCCTGACACGTCTGATATCTCACAAAACGTCACCAAAATTTTCTAAGCTGGCATGGAATTATTTATTCCACGTACACAGAAAACCTCTGCAGCCACTCAAAAGCCCTGGTTCTCTAAATCCTGTGACAAGGCCAGACTTGAAAAGGTCAAAGCTCACAAAAAGCTTCTCTACAATCCCAGTCAAGAAAACCGTCAAGCATTTAACGACGCAAGAAACCGCTATGTCCGCATTATTTCTAAGGCAAAAAACTCTTTTGATAACCACATCAAAAACAAAGTCCTCTTAAGCTCCAGCGGCAGCAAACCCTTCTGGACTCTTGCTAAATCTATTGGGAATAGTTTCTGCAAGAGTACGTTTCCACCTCCGGTATCGGGAGATGAAATTGTCTCTACCGCCCTGGGCAAGACTCATATTTTTGCCTCGTTGTTCGCCGGCAATTCTACTCTCAAACACCTCCAAATGTTCTACCACCAACAGTCCCCAATGTCGCACATAAAATGATGGATATCATTTTCAAAACTAAAAAGGTACGAAAGATGCTCTCTTCTCTTAATACCAGGAAAGCCTCTGGCCTTGACGAGATCCCAGCAATTGTTCTCAAAACAATGCGCACCAGAACTTGCTCCTGTCCTGACTCGTCTGTTTCAGACATCTTACAATAGAGGCATATTCCCTAGTAACTCGAAAACTGCTCGAGTACAACCCGTCCCCAAGAAAGGATCGAAAGCGCTTCCTAGCAACTACAGGCCTATTTCTCTCCTTTCAGTCATCTCTAAAGTGATGTAAAAGTATCTAAACAACGAATTACTAAAATTTCTTGAAAAACACAGTCTACTCCACGACAGGCAGTATGTATTCCGTCAGCGCAGATCAACTGCCGACCTCCTTTCCGTTGTCACCCATTCTTGGAACAAGTCTATGGAACTACACGGCGAATCCAAGATTGTCGCTCTAGACATATCCAAAGCATTCGGCCAAGTCTGGCACGCAACTACCGGCCTGTGGCTTCCCACCAAAACCCTGTACGTGGACAGCAAATTTCCCCTCCAACTGGAGCATTTCTGTTGTCGTGGATGGCCATTCCTCTAAACTGTATCCAATTAATGCAGGAGTTCCTCAAGGTTCAGCTTTAGCCCCTACTTTGTTTCTTCTCCACATCAATGACCTCCTCTTTAGCACATCCAACCCAGTTCACAGTTACGCGGACGACAGCACCCTCCACTCAAATATACAATATTTTAAGCCTGTCTCTTTAGCCCAATTAGATGAGGATCGCAGACTCATGGAGGGTTCTATCTCCGTGGATCTCCAAAAAATATTAGACTGTGGAAGTAGAAATCTTGTACAATTCAACCCCACCAAATCACAGTCTTGCTTTCTTTCTCATAAGAAATACACCAGCGCTAGACCCATCACAATAAACAACCAAGTTATTCAAACTAATGAGTCCTTTTCACTTTTTGGCATCTCTGTGGATCGACATCTCAATTTGCACCAACATGTCACATCAATTGCAGAAGCGGCTGCTAAGAAATTAGGTTTCCTCTTCCGGGCTCGCAAATACTTTTCACCAGCTAATCTCTATACTTTATATACTTCACAAATAAGACCAATCCTCGAATACTGCTCCCACATCTGGGATGCTGCTGCCGCTTCTACACTCGCATCCCTGGACTCTATTCAGAAGAGAGCTATACGTCTCATCGGTGACCCTACCCTCACCCAAAGGCTGCCATCTCTTGCCCACCGACGTGCCGTTGGTGACCTCTCTCTCTCTTTTATAGATATCTGCACGGGCACTGCTCATAGGAACCTTTTTCCATAGTTCCTCCACCTGCTGCCCCCAACAGACCTACCAGGAGAACAGAGCGAATGCACTCTTTTACTGTCCAGGTCACCAGACATAGAACATCTTGTTATGCCCGCTCTTTTGTCCCGAGGACTTCCAAGTTGCAGAATTTCTTGCCGGCACATGTTTTTCCTTCTCCCCGAACCTCCAAACCTTCAAGTCCAGGATTAACAAGTTGCCTCTTTCCTCCTTGTCGACACCCACGGTACGATAGTATTTAGGCTGTAAGCCCTCGTGGTGTGTTGTTGAAATTAAAAAAAAGAGCCTTATCGTGTTCTACCATTATAAGATGAATATCTAGCGGATCGTTATTTTCTGTCGATATGTCGAAATGCTTGTTTTCCTCTTGCTGTTTAAAGTCAATGAAATCTTGATCATAGCTCTTTGTACTTGAACGATCGTGAAATATTTCCGCTATCAAAGAGGTTTTTCTAAATACAAGGTTTTAATTTAAATTGTTTTGAGACTATTAGTGATTTGTTGTTGAATATTGTTTGAAGATTTAACCACAAAATTCATTAGCTCAATATATTTTATGCAGTTTTTTAATGAGCAAATGCAGTATTTCGATTTTGTTTTTAAAGCTGGATCAAGACATAAGGTCAGAGAATTTTTACTAGTTCAGTTGTAACTTTCTTTGGTTTAGTTCAGATTAGTTTACTGATATCGTAAATAATTATATGCTTTTTAATCTAAAAGTTGATGCAACAACCGGGGAACGGATATATACTTTAGTTAATTAAGGAAGTTAGGGAGGTTATTTAATTAACTGCCGAAGCAGAATTTAGTCAATGTGTCTGTATTTTCATGAAAGGAAACATTCCCTTTTCTTGCTATAAATAACTTCCAGGAAACCAGAAAGGGCAAATTAAATTTGTTGTGTGGAAAGGCATTACTGCAAGAACAAAATTTAATATTGGTAGGTAATTTAATTTTCCCACAAATAGACGTTGGCCGCTTCCGTGTTTAATCCGGAACAAAACCTAATCCTCGTTTTTTTTGTCTTTTGTGATATTGCGTTAACAAATTAACAATTGACGAAACAACCAGAAGATATTATACTTTAACCTTCGATGATTATGTACTACCTTTTTGACGACTTTGCAGGCTAAAGCCACTAAAAATATTAGATAAAATATATGAAAATATTTAAAACAACACATTTTCCCTCTTTTCGTATAAATCGTCTGACATTACATGCTTAGAACAAACGTCTAGAAACTAGTAACATTATTCCACTATTTCCGTTACTACATATACTATACTACTGAACAGAATTTCCAAATCCAAATATTTTTGATCTATGCTAGGATTTTGCATATATAGTGAATATCCATTAAGAAAATTCACCAATAGAGATAACAACTTTCTGAACATTTAAGTGAATTTTCTGAACAAATTCACTAGTAAGCAGATCGCGACTTGATTTTGAAAAAAATTTCTTCGAATGAGTGCGAACTCTGCCCCTAGAACACATATCCGGGGTCTGTATATATATATATATATATATATATATATATATATATATATATATATATATATATATATATATATATATATATATATATATATATATATGTATGTATGTATGTAACACAGTCATAACTCAATAAATATTAAACTGACTTTGATCAAATTTGGTAAATACCTCCCTTTTGCAAGTGGCTTGGATAAGTTTGTTATCCAAGAAAATCGGACCGAGTTTTCCGGGAAAATGTTGTGTTCTCATTCGGAAAAAAATTTATATCCCCGGAAATAATAAACAAAATTTGGTGCGCGTGTTTGTATTATAAAAAGTGAACCATGTACTAAAATTTAGGTCTGTAAGTTAAAAGACAAAAATCGTGTATGCATTTATAGAAAAAAAGTCTGGACGCAGCAAGTGCGTTATGGTAGTGAATTTTCATAGAAATGATCTGGCACGAAATATTTTTATAACTTTTTTTTCTTCTAACATAGAAATATAGATTTTGGTATATAGTTTCCTTTTAATGTCGTTAACTTACGTACCAAATTTGGTTACCATAGATTTCCTATTTTTTGAGATAATTTTTTTTTTCGAAAGAAAACCCAAAATTTTTCTGGAAAACCTGGTCCGATTTTCCTGGCTAACGAACTTATCCAAGCCACATACAAAAGGAAGGCACATGCTAAATTTTATCAAAATCGGTCCATGATTTTTTGAGTTATCGGTGTGACATATATATATATATATATATATATATATATATATATATATATATATATATATATATATATATATATATATATATATATATATATATATATATATATATATATATATAAACATATAAAAATTGAAACTGACCCCGGATATGGGTTCTAGGGGTCCTAGATCGCGCTCATTTGAAGAAATTTTTTCAAAATTCAAAAGTCGAGATCTCCTCATTAGTGAATTTTTTCTAAGAAAATTCACTAAACTTTATAATAATAAAATAAGGTTTACCTCAAAACGACAAATTCGCGGTTTGAAAAGTCAAAATTGGTAACATTTAGGAAAAGAACTTAAAACAAATACGGGTTATGTAAAGAAAATGTTGCAAGAAGAGTCTTCCACAAACCCTTAAGTTTCAGCTTCAACCATCAGTTTACTTAAATATTTCCCGAAAATTCTTTTCAAATAGACCCTTTCTCTGATGCTTTGGCAGTAGTTTTAGTTAAGTTTATGGTTTATCGATCTATCGTCTTTAGCAAATTTTCGTAGAAAAAATTCGTTAATGAGGAGACAGCGACTCTTGAATTTTAAAAATATTTCTTGAAATAGGTGCAAACTAGGCTCTCTAGAATACATATCCGGGTTCAGTTTCAGCTTTTATCGGTTTACATATATACAGGGTGACGCATTGCTATGGAAAAGGTCAAAATAATTGTTATTATGCAAGATACGAGAAAAGATTGTATACGTTAATTATAGAGTGACCGGAGTTGCCCCTTATAAAATTATTTTGAAAATCTCAGATGGCCCAGAAGTCGTTGGTTATAACTGCAATTTTTTTCGAACCTTCCTTATGTTATTGCATTCTTGCATTTTTCATCGAAATGCATGTTTGTAAAAAAAATCGTGACGCGGTAAGTGCGATTTGGTAGCGAATTTTTATTAAATTCTTAGAATTTCAATAACAAATTTGTTATTAACCCAAGGTTAGTTGGCTAGGAAACCAGTTTTCTCGGAAACATTTCAAGTTATTTTCGGAAAATTTTTTTACATTTATAAATAATAAGTTATTTTCATAAAATATGGTACATTGTTTCTACTATATAGTTTATACCGGTAACAAAATTGATGCCTGCTTGCTTACATCTTTGGTACTAAAAACATTTTTATGAGAATTCACTTTCATAAATCACTTGCTGCGTCCAAACTTTCCAAATGTGCACGAATCAGGGCTCATAGAACCCATATCTAACATATATATATATATATATATATATATATATATATATATATATATATATATATATATATATATATATATATATATATATATATATATATATAAACGTCGAAACGGCTGCTGAAGTAGCGAGTCTCGCAATTAATTGTATATCAGCCTTTTTTTTCTAAAAGATGGCGCACAATTTTTTTTTGCATATTCCATGACATTGTGTATCCCATAAGCCAAGTTAATAATATGGCATAAAAATTAAAATTATATCAAGAAATAACTAAACTTTGCATATTACAAGTTTTTATAAATGCTAAACAACTTAGGTAGAATAAAAGTATGACAATTTAGTTAAATACAATTCGAAACCCGGAGAATAAGTATCAAATAGAGATCCCAGATGTTATAGGTCATCTTGTACATAATGGGTTTTAAAGGTAAAGTGTATTTCAGAAAATTTAGGTTTCATATTATTTTTCATAAAGAAATTATACTTCTAGATCTTTTATGTAGGTGCAGGTTAAAATAGTATGTATTCTGAGCTCTAATGAGAGCGAAACCGGTCTACGGTTCTAATTGTTGTGAGAATGCATCTAGCCTTACAATTGCCCGGTTTCACAAAGCTCGATGAAATATTTAACGGCCGGGTAGTTAATAAAAGCTTCAGACGACCAATCACGGACTATGATTCGACTTTTTCCATGACGATCAAATCTTTTGAAGCTTTGATTGGTCGTCTGAAGCCTTGATTAAGTAACCGGCCGTTAAATACTGAATCGAGCTTTGTGAAACTGGGCAAATGACGGTTAAAACTAAAACTTAAGACTTTCTAAAACACACTTCTCACAACATTTCTTCTACCTAACCCGTATGCTTTTCAGGTTCTTTGTCGAAGGCATGTCAATTTTGACGTATCAAATCGCTTTGACGTTTTAAGAAGAAACACACTAATTTTTGTAATGCTTATAACGTTGTTGTTTAAACTTATAGATTAAAATTTTGGTACATAGTTTGCTTTTTACGATATAAACCCGTAGCAAATTTGGTGGTCATAGCTTTGTTATTTCCGGAGATATAAAAAATTTCCAAATGCAAACACAAATTTTTTTTAGCAAAACTGGTCAGATTTTCCTGGCTAACGAACTCATCCACGCCTATTGCTAAAGGTAATGTACCAAATTTAATCACAGTCGGCCTATTGTTTAAAGTGACCCCAGAGATGGGTTCTAGAGTGCCTAGTTTGACAAAATATTTTCGAAAATTCAATAGTCGACATTTCCTATTTAGGGAATTCTTTTACAAAAATTTACTAAATTTGATAGTTGAAATATTATCCGCGCACAGAAATGCAGTATTGAATAGGCCTAGGCGAAGCAAGTGAGTTAAGGTTATGAATTTTCGTAGAAATAATCCGGCGCCAAGCGTTTTTTAAAGTAAATACTTACAATGTTTTTGGCTAACAAACTTATCCAAGCCCGTTACAAAGGTAAGGTGTCTGCTAAATTTAATCGAAATCGACACATCATTTTTTGAGTTAGCGGTGTGACATATATATATATATATATATATATATATATATATATATATATATATATATATATATATATATATATATATATATATATATATATATATATATATATATATATATATATATATATATATATATATATATATATATATTTTGACGGCCACTTGGGGTGGCCGAGAGTTACTACTAGTTTTCCCTAACCTGGGGAATTTCGGGATGACTTCCGGGACACGGCTTTCCTACGGGATCATGCTCAGACGCCAGTGTTTATAGAGTTTGTCAAGGAGTAAACACGCTCCTGCTGGATGCCCCCTTCTCCCAAGTCGTTGTCAACGGATACATTAGCCCAGGGTAGTTCCTAGTGGAGACAAGGTCCTCCTAAGCCAAGACAAAGTCCCTCGGGACTCCTGGTCTTTATTAAAGAGCTGGAGTTGAATTATATTTGGGTGGATATTCTGGGGAGGCTAAATGAAATGCCGAGTAAATTAAAATAAAATTCTATTGTCTAATTATGTACACACGGTGGTAACGGGGTCCGGTTACCAAGAAACCTAGCGATAATGGGCGGCCAGAGGCAGAGGTGGTTATTTAGCTTTAAATCATGGTTACACGCGGATTATACGGGGGCGGTAAAGCGGCAACGACGTTTAAGCGGTGCAGGGTAGTAGCAGGATAGTGGTTAATAGCGGGTGTTCCCAGGCGGGCATGCAACTTACGGGTGCGTCGGACACCACCTCGAGCTAAGCTAGCTGCGCACTAATTCGTATGGCCCAAGCAAGCATTAGCCAGGATACAGGGGGCGGCTTCCCGGAGGGTCGTTTTTGACTGGAACGGAGAGTGCAATCACTCCAACCGTCCCGATACACTATTCCTCCGGTCGGCCGTTTCCCCTGTTACCACGGGCCTGCTAAATAATATTCGACTGTCACGTACCTGGGGCTTTCCTCGGCGGCGACGTTCACACGGCAAACTCTCCGGCGGTGCGTTGCACTGGCCTCGCTCTCTGCTTCTTCCGTTAAGCTGATCTTTTCACTCGGCGTATTCTACCACGGCTCCCTCACTGTCGACGTACTCACTTCTGCCCGGCGACACTCGTACTACCCATTCTGTCGCGGTTTCCGACCTCACCGCTATTCCTAGCCCTGCGCTCTCTGCGCGTGTCCGGCCTTCGGCGACTCCCGATGCATTCTCCTCGCGACAGCTACCTCTGCCCCTTAACGTGTCGGGCTTCGCGTATTATTTTACCGGAGCGTACGCGAATATTCCCACCGTTACAATTGGTAATTGTAGTTTATTACGCGGCTGCAGTTATTGTTGCTGCATTTATTATTGCGGTTTATTATCGAGCTAGATAATCCCTTCAAGATTAGTCACCCCGTGACAATATATATATATATATATATATATATATATATATATATATATATATATATATATATATATATATATATATATATATATATATATATATATATATATTGTTACGCTCTATGGGGTTCTGGATTTGTTGACTAACAAAACACAGCTTTTCGAACTACTAATTTATTATAAGCAACTATTTTCAAACACCAGTATCAACTAAAATATTTCTCTCTATTATTAAATATTCATAGAATTATATTTTACTATTCGCCTTCTATGATCGCTTCTTAAACACCAACACTTACCACTGACTCGCTTAATACTCTATGATCACTTCTTCACCACACAGACTTAATACTGAACTAACTTACTCTGCGCACCGCTCGTCTATTTATACTGTGTCCATAGAGATTTTAGACCTTCTACACTATTCTACACCTGTGACTTCTGGTCCCTTCTAGAAATATCATTCCAGAGTGTTAGTTCTTACCAACACACTTTATAATTGGCATCTGACCATAGAAGCAACAAAGTCCATAAACATAATTATCATAAACAAATGTGACCCTGCCCAACTCTTATATTCGATCGTCCCGGTCGAATTATGACATTTCTTGGAATGACGTAAGTCTGTGCATATGGACCACCTTCATCTTGCTCTTAGGGCTCCTCTGAATTCGGTAGACAACGTCATTGGTCCTTTTGACCACTTTATATAGACATTCCCATAATTTCTGTAGTTTCGGTTACCGTCCCTTGCGTAGTACTGGATTGTAGAACAACACCCGATCTTCTTCTTTAAAACCTGCTGAATTAGGTGGCCCGTCATAACGGGTCTTCATGCGGTCACTTTCTATTCGTATATCCATTCCGACCGCAAAGTGGATGGTTTTCCTTCTCGTCAATATGTCGCAGCTTTCTTCAAGCGAAATCCTTAGGTGGTGCTGATTCTTCCGTGTAGTTGCTATTGTTCTGATGTTTCTACTTGCATAAATATCTCGGCGGGCCCTATTCATCCTGTCGACATCGGCTCTGTTCCAACAAATGTGTTTACTGACCTATTTCTGGGTTGGCTTCACATTTACGCGGTCTTTGCACCCTTCGTCTTGTACTTCTCTCATACTTTCTTCTCCTCTTGCTTCTGGCTGAGTAACTGGATCGTCTCTTCCTCTCACAGCTCTCTTCACTTGAATGGCACTTTCACGGCAGACGTTGCTATTTGCTTCTATGGTGATTTTCCGCACTACCAGGTTACTACCAGGCGACATTATTATTTCTCAACCGCCGATAGTCAGGGTGTCAGTGCCAAGATCAAGTTAAGCGCACTGGCCCTGAAGTATGTCCAAGCCAATTATAATCGGGTCTGATATGGCGGCGACTATGGATCTCTGATTTGCCTTCCATGTCCCAATTTGCAGCTCGACGTCAGTCTCGCCAAATACTTGGATCTGATCACCACCGGTCGCATTTACTCTGTACACTCTGTCTGGTTCTCTTACTCGCCATCTTGGAACCATGTCGCGGCGAATAATCGTCCTAGGTGCGCCTGTGTCGACGACCAGTTGGGTCTTATTACAGCTTACGTATCCGTCTACGAAGAGAATTCTGCCAGAATCGCTAACCTGAGAAATGGTTACCGGCCTTAGCTTCACTTTTTCTCGTAAGCGTGATCTTAGAGCCCATCATTCGGTCCTTATATGTCCCACCTTGCCGCAGTTCCAGCAGCGGAAGGCTTTTGCACGGTGAGCTCTTATTGGGTGTTCATAAGACGTCGGTTTTATTTGTTCTGCTATTTTCTCTAGTAGCTGCATGACCTTGGATTAATTTTATTTTCTTCTTGGACCTGGAGACTGCGAACTTTCACATGACTCTCCGACGCTTGCTTTGCCGCTTCAAACTCCAAGGAATGTGCCAAAGCATCGTTCAAGTTTTTGTGTCTCGCCATCCTCATCGCCTGCTGCGTGTCGGTATCTCTGATGACGTCAATGAAGGTTTGCACCGACAGCTGGTTTAAAAGCTCTATCGGAGCTATGGGGTAGACTAATCGCGTCAGTTTGACAACGTCGGCGTGGAGATGTTGGAGACTTTCGCCCGGTTCTGACAACGATTTTTCAAATGCAATCAATACAACTGTTGTAAATGCTGGTCGCCAAGCCTCATTTCTAATTTATGTCTGATGCTGTCAAAACTCAGCGGTTCTTCCCTGAGAATACCTTGAAGCACATCTAGAGCATCTCCTCTGAGAGCTACTATTAACGAGGTCGATTCTCTCTCTCGCCCCAACCATTTGCTGTATTAGCGGCTTCGAACTGGCGTAGATAAATACTCCATGGGACTGAGCCATCAAATGTGGGAACCTTAATTCTTACGTGGCTATCTTCGAGTCTGATGTTTCCATTGACTAGGGTATCATACTTCTTTTCTAGCGATTGCATTTTCTCCTGTACCTCCGCTTTTACTTCCTGCACACCGGTCAGCTTGTCATGTACATCGTCGCTGATACCCCTTACTCGACTTTCTACTTGTTGGAAGAAGTCGTCTTTTGCCTGCTTCATACTTTCTTCCACACACGAAGTAATATTCTCAATTCTGCTAGCTTGTTCTTGGCGAATTTTCTTTGTTCCCTCATCTCTTCTCCCCTTTTCTTCCTTCGATTCTTCGTCCCTTTTTCTCAATTCCTCTCTTATCTCTTTGTCTCTTTTTCTGACCTCTTCATCCCCTTTTCTTATTTCTTCTTTGGCCTCTTCATCTCTTTTTCTTATTTCTTCTTTAGCTTCTTCGTCCCCTTTTCTCAATTCCTCTCTTGTCTCTTCGTTTATTTTTCTCATTCCTACTTTGGCTTCTTCGTCTCTTATTCTGGCCTCTTCATCTCTTTTTCTTATTTCTTCTTTGGCTACTTCGTCTATTTTTCTGTCCTCTTCATCTCCTTTTCTCATTTCTTCTTTCGCTTCTTCATCTATTTTTCGGGCCTCTTCGTTCATTTTTTAAATCAAATCCAATAGCTGTGCGTCCATATTGGCTGTTGCGCTACGTGTCTTAGGCATAGGCGTACTTAAAGCTTGTACACACTTTATTCTGTTTCAATAACACACAATATTCTGGAATATGTTTCTGCTATCAGCTTGAAAATCCCAGGTCTGACACTAGTTGTTACGTTCTACAGGGTTCTGGATTCTTTTACTAACAAAACACAGCTTTTTGAACTACTAATTTATTATAAGCAACTATTTTCCAAAACCAGTATCAACTAAAATATTTCTCTCTATTATTAAATGTCCATAGAATTATATTCCACTATTCGCCTTCTATGATCGCTTCTTAAACGCCAACACTTACCTCTGACTCGCTTAATACTCTATGATCACTTCTTCACCACACCGACTTAATACTGAACTAAATTACTCTGTGCACCGCTCGTATATTTATACTGTCCATGGAGATTATAGACGTTCTACACTATACTACACCCGTCACTTCTGGTCCCTTCTAGAAATATTATTCCAGAGTGTTCGCTCTTACCAACACACTTTATAATTGACATCTGACCATAGAAGCAAAAAAGTTTATAAACTTAATTATCATAGACAAATGTGACAATATATATATATATATATATATATATATATATATATATATATATATATATGTATGTATGTATGTATGTATGTATGTATGTATGTATGTATGTATGTATATGTAGGTATCCACAGTCATTAGTGTGAAATCTACTTGGTTCCCTGTTTAAAGCGCGTCCACAATTTATGAGAACTCGACGTTTCGGCTTCTGTTTTGGGGCCATCTTAAAAGAGGTTACTTCTTTATATTGACACACTGTATGATTACTTTGCTACAATAATCAGTACCATTATGAAAGGAAATGAAATCTAAGGCTTCAATCTGCCTACTCCTTAAGGCGGTGGTTAAGGAATGGTTGGGCTGTTGTAGTTTGATGAGGGCGCCTCGATCGGCTTACTACCCAAATCTCTCCGGAGATAGTCACTAAGGTCTTAGCTTGTTCAACCACAGATCTCTCTCAGCTCTAAAAATTTTACTGACGCTGAAAAGAGTTCCTGAAGGATACATCGCGCTCATTTTAAGATTTGGAAGTAAGTCTTACCATAGATACTTGTCTATTTGCAAACGTCTTACGACAATGTGCTAAATTGGGCTGTAAAAAAAATTAAAAAGATGTACTCTAACGCATTGAGGCGATATTTTGGTCAACCCAAACGGCTGATACTATGACAACCACAGATGAGTTTTATTGGTTTTAATTATCTCGTACTCAAGAACTCTGGCCAAAAATTTTAAGAATTTTCTGGCATCACCAGATTACAGTATTGCGAGTACTATTACAAATGTAATATATAATATATAATCACATATTTGGCTCGGAGAATAATATCAAAGTCCAGGCGATGCGACGTTGGATACAAAAGGCAGTTTTAGATTAATCAATTAAAAATTTCTTACCTCTAAATTTCAATCTACAACCCGATATTATATCGTTGTGTTATAGTAAATTTTGCAATCAAATTTAGAGCTCAGGAAGTCGACTTTAACCTCTGACCTAAATTCTGGTTAGCACATACGTGACTTGAATAGGACACCTTATAAGAAATTTCATATCACATGATTTTGTTCAATTGCCAATTCACACTGGTTCCATGATGAATAACAACCGTTATACAGCGCCAACGAAATATCACTAGAAATTGATGTTACACTGTTCCCTTCAATTGAAAATCATCATTTCCGGGTAGTAAAGAGAGGCGTCTTGTCAGACCGATAGTCTGCGATCGACGCAATTGCTAAAGAAGTTGGGCAGAATATAAATTTACTATTCACTCCACTCTTCTTTTCATTGGAATATGAAATATTGAAAAATATTGTCAATGCTATAAATCCTAATTAATTTTATGTAAATGCTAATATTTATTTTAGGATAATTCTGGTAATCCTTCTGTAAAAAAATGTTCGTCGTCTCTCTCTCTCTCTATATATATATATATATATATATATATATATATATATATATATATATATATATATATATATATATATATATATATATATATATATATATATATATATATATATTTCACCATTTGCCTAGTGTTCAGTACTCTTCAAGTGGCTCTGTCTCGGCTCTTAGAAATCTCATTTCTTTTTTGGACTTGAGTGAGTATAACAACATTGTCAACTGTGATGACAGAGTGCTGGATCTCGTTTTGTCTAATAGGCTATGCACGGTTGAGCGTTGCGATGATCCACTAGTAAGGGAGGACACCTATCATCCGTCGTTGAAAATTTCGCTGGACCTGACCCATAATAAATGTATTCCGTCCAGGGTTGTGCCGTCTTACAACTTTCGCAAAGCGGATCTGAGACTTCTTTATGACACGCTCCTGCGTGTGGACTGGTCTTTCCTGGTGAATAGTCATGACGACCCCGATGTGCTGTGTGAACTATTCTACAGCAAAGTATACAATGTATTGGATATGCACGTCCCGAAAACAGTGCCTAGACGCAGTTCTTATCCACCATGGTTTACAAATTTTATTATCAGGAAGATTAAGCTTAAATATCGTCTCTGGAGGCAGTTTAAGCGTCATGGCGATCAAAATATTTATGTGGAATTCAGTAGGGTGAGAGCTTCAGTCAGGACGGATATTGGAACACAGTTTAGAGAGTATGTTTCCCAGTGTCAGTCTGGCATTTCGAGTGAACCTCGGAAGTTTTGGAATTATATTAATTCTAAGAAAGGCTCTAACAATATTCCAAACGTAATGTATAACGGCACAAGTGAATTTAGGGGTGCAAAATCCATTGCTGAAGCATTTGCCAGAGTTTTCAAAAAGACCTATTTACCTAGCTCCTCAGCTGACAACATGCCTTATTCCCCAGTCATTTCAAATAATACTTTGAATATTACCTCTGTTTCAGAGGACGATGTACTTACTGCTCTGAGAGGATTCAAACCTTCCTTGACTGCGGGCCCAGATGAGATCCCCTCCTTTATTTTGCGAGACTGTGCTTCTGTTTTTGCCTACCCTCTTACTTTAATATTTAATAACTGCATTCAACAAGCCAAATACCCGTCTCTTTGGAAGAGATCTAAGTCGTGTCCTATCGGTAAGGGTGGTAGTAGGACAAGTGTTCTTGAATACAGGCAGGTCATTATCTCGAATAACTTTGGTAAACTTTTTGAATCCGTACTGCATCCCTTATTGTATAATCACGTAAAGGCGATGATCGATTCTGCCCAACACGGTTTCATACCTGGTCGTTCTACTGTAACAAATTTATTTTCTTTCACCCAATACGTTTCGACATCTTTTCAGCATAGATCTCAGGTGGATGTCATATACACGGATATATCTAAAGCTTTCGACCGGCTTGACCATGGCATCCTATTGCATAAGCTTAAATCTTTTGGTTTCTCTGATCATTTGATAGAACTGTTTAGATCATACCTGAGTAATAGGAGCCAATATGTTACGGTGGGAGGTGTTACATCGTCAGAGTTCATGGCTACATCTGGAGTCCCTCAAGGATCTATTTTGGGTCCTTTATTATTCAATATTTTCATAAATGATGTGGTGGTGGACAATGATGTCAATTATTTGCTGTATGCTGACGACCTTAAGATTTTTTTGGAAGTGAATAACTTGTCTGATTGTCATAAAATTCAAGCAGCTCTTGATGCTGTCGTAAAGTGGAGTTATGAAAACCGGCTATCACTGAATGTTCACAAGTGCTATGTCATGACGTTCACTCTGAGGAAAATTCCAGTGCGGTTTGGTTATAGCATGCATAGTTCGTATCTACCAAAAAAGTAGCTGATTACTGATCTGGGGATTACTTTTGATTTGTCGTTTGCTCCACATATTTTGAGTATAACATCGGATGCTTATAGAATGTTAGGATTTGTTATAAGAACTTCAAAAGACTTTGTGTCAATCAAAACCATGGTAATTATATTTAATGCATTTGTCCGGTCGAAACTAGAATACGCTTGTGTCATATGGTGCCCAAACTATTCCGTGTACATTGATTGTTTGGAGCGAGTACAGAGGCGATTCCTAAAATTTCTTGTATTTAAGGAAGATGGCATCTACCCTGCACAACTTGTCTCTCACTCAAGCCTACTCTCAAGATTTTCTGCCAATAGCTTGCAACAGAGACGTAATTATACTTTCATTATGTTTTTATATAAAATAATTTTGAATGTGATTGACTGCTCTGATATCCTGGGTAGGTTAAATTTTCTAGTGCCGACGTTTAATGCTAGAAACACTTTGACTTTCTACTTACCCACTGCAACGCTCAATGTGGTACAGTCCTCACCACTGTATACAATGTGTAGTTTATATAATCAGCTGAGTGGTAGTATTGACATTTTTCACTGCACGGCTGCTGAGGTCAAGCAACTGATGTTACGCTAAATTGTTCTTTCATTCTTAGTTCTGCTGACTACCTTTATAATTGTTAATTTCTATCATAATATTATGTGTATTCCAGCATCCAATAATTGGATTTTGTCTGTAGGATGCTGTTGTAATTTAAATAAATAAAATAAATAAATAAATAAATAAATAAACTTGATTATGATACATATAATATTGTAACTTTCTATCTTTGTATAATTTTAATCGTAAAAGAACAGCCTATATTTTATGGGTATAATTTATAATGATTTTACATTTATATATTGCAAAAGATTTATATTATTGTATTTAAATATTAGATTTTAATATAGACAGTTTACACACAATATTTACTGTATGCTTATGCAAATTATATATATATATATATATATATATATATATATATATATATATATATATATATATATATATATCTATTGGGAGAGAAAGAGCTTGTTTTCTTACCCCAATGTTTTGCAGGTGGATTGATCCCACCCTCGCTAACTAGTCGGCTTTACTAATTAGCGTTGGAAGAAGAATATGTTGAAGATGTGGACTGTATGTGGACTGTAATTATAAGTCTAGGTGCACTGGATTCCAGAAGATTTCAATAATACACTTTTTTATATTTATATATGTTGTATTGTTACTATATACACTTTGAACTTAACATTGATTTACAATTTGCGGTTTTACACTTGATTTAGTGGGTTATTCAGGAGATTTCACAATCTTATTGGCTACTTGCTATTGCATTTAACTGCGTGTATACTTTCTAATTTCGAAGAAAACACTGACTTTTCACTGTAATACTGTACTAACGGAATTTCTGTAGGAAGATTGGAGCTTTGAACTGAAGTGGCGTAATCACACTAGCGATGTTTAGGTAGAAGATCGAGATCTTAGAAGTCCCAAAAAGCGATGAAGATGATATTAGTTGTAGAACGGCACTCTGGAATTGAACTGGCTTAAACACACGAGCGGTGTTTAAGTAGAAAATTAGGAACTCGGGGTTTTACGAAGCGAAGAAGATGAGATCTGGCGTAGAACTGACTTGTACCTTGCGAAAGGCTTGCTTTTATCGAGCTTTCGCGTAACGCTAGGTGACGTATTTGGCATAACATAATCTCAGTAATACAGAATAGCCAACTAGGTAGAACCATTATTCTTAGTGAAGAAAATCCACTGGGCGCATCTAAAGAATGCGTCAAAGACAGCTAAAGCTATTTACAATAAAGGACTTAATGGTATATAAGTATTCTTTGTATGGCATTGTTCATGCGTAAACCATATGCGATACAGACGGATAGAGGATAAAGATTACTAGCAAATTGAAAGGATTGTGAAATCCAGGATTAATTAATTCCAGGTAGAAAGGATATTGCAACCTAATGAAAATAAAGAGACAGCGGCGTGCCAATATGTTTTTCCATATTTTTATATATATTATAACTCACCCCGGATATGGGTTCAAGGGTCACAGTTCGCGCTCATTTGAAAAATGTTTGCAAAGTCACACCATCGATACCTCTCTATTAGTGAATTTTTTAAATAAAAATGCAAAATTCACTAACAAAAACGAGTAAAAATCCTAATAATTGTAACAGTCTACTTCCGAAGGGTGGAGTGTGGAGCAGTGCTTTGATCGAAAAAAGGGATTTGTCTTGAGGCCCAACACTTTACTTGAGGTTTGTACAAGGTTCCTGTGGGAAAGCGGAATCCCCAAAGTTATTGATGTCCAAGTAACGGCCCACACTAAGGGAGAAGGATGCTCGAGAAGACTCCAGTGAAGATGTTTGGTTTCCAGTGGTCAAATTTATAGAGACTTTAATAGCGAACAAGAATTGTTTAAAATATATTATGGTTTTATTAAAGGTCGAAATATATACAATTAAAAAAAGAAGAGAAATATTTACAATGTGTAATAACTTAGAATATGGTTCTTACCAGGGCTGGTTGGTGAACTGTGAATCATACAAAAAAAAAAACGAAATATTGAACTTTATTTTAGTTTTGACTAGGCAGGCGATTCCCCGGAAAATAAATCGCGGAATATTTCTTTTTCCTAGCTTGCGGTTTCAACAAAGTTTAGGGGAGGTTTTTATCCCTACGGCGGCAATAAGGAGACCAGACCCTGGGAACAACATTGAGCGTTAACGCAGCGGAAATATATATAGTCCTCCGAACTCCCAAGCTATTTTAGCTGGAAACTGGGAGTCACCCCGGTACACAATTGTTCTGAAATACTAAGGTTTTAATACCAAAACAGCTAGAAGCTATAATTCTCGGTTATTCGGTGCGTACCGAAAAAAAGTAAAATAAATAAAAAATATGGGAACGGCAACACTCTGTCAATTCTGTTTGGGTGAAACTGGATATTAGGGACACCTATATGTGAAAGCACGGATGAACGACAATAAAATGAGAATCTGTTTCTGGGACAACTTGGACGGAGGGGAGGGGGGAGGGAGGGGGGGGGTGTAGTCAGCTATATAGGATTGGCCGTAACTTATTTAGAAAATATAAATATCAAGGATTAAATTAAAAGTTGGGTTTCTTACCAAAGTTATAATAGCGGATGAAAATACTTTTCAGGTTTTTGATTATTCGGAATATATGGGACGGTAACTAACTTAACGTAACGCACACTGTATGGAACTCGGACTAAACGGAGCTGACTTTTCTTGGCCTGTCGGTCTGGTTTTATATAGGGTGGCGCATTGAATACGAAACAGATCGATTTGCGTCCAGAGAAATTTTTTTTTAGAAACGCTGAAATATGTCAATCTTAATATTAAAGAGGACATGTTTTGACATAAAACTCAACTTTGTCACATCAACCCCTTAAGGGTGGTGACAACAACCCTTATATTTTAAACAGAGAACATGGGTTGACTGTTACAACATTTGAACGCTCTTTCTTTTCTGAATTTAGCACCCTAATTTTTTAACAAGTTTTATCAACTCGTTTAAAAATTATTCACAGTTGAAGATGCAAAAACGCATTTCACTCATTCCGATAACAAATGTGCTGATAGTCAATGTTTTGTAGGTTTGTAAAAAAAAAAAACTATCAGAACATTTCTTATCGGAATGAGAGAAATGCGGTTTATTATTTCAGATAATCGGTCGGTTTGATACTTGACAATACTATCGAAAATTAATTTCACAATGGTGTATTCTGTGAAAGAAAGAGTTGAAATAACTACTTTTGTTTTCAAAAACAATGACTGTGCCAACCGTACTGCAAATTTGTTTAATGAACGACATCCGAACAGACATGTTAACAGAAAATACATTTTGGATTAAGTTGCAAAGTTTCGACAAAGTGGTTCAGTAGCCAACAAAAAACTGGATCCTGAACGTGAATTTCCAGTTAGAAATGAGACTACTGTGGTTGAGGTTTTAGGACAAATTGCTGCAGACCCAACTTTGAGCACGAGAAAATTGGCCACTGTTTCAGACATCAAAAGAAGAACTATTAAGCGAATATTGAAGCATCATAAATTTTACTCGTATAAAATTCATCTTTTACAACAACTGAATGAAGATGATTTTGATCGGCGGCTGGAGTTTTGTGAAGTTATGACTGCACGAATAGCTGATAACGGAAACTTTCTGTTCAATATCTGTTTTTCAGACGAGTGTACGTTTTTATTAAACTTCACAGTCAATCGTCATAATTGTCGTTATTGGGCAGATAATAATCCAAGAAATTTTCACGAAGTCCGCACTCAAACTCCACAGAAATTGAATAACTGAACTGGCATTTTTGGAGACCGTTCAAACAAACCAATCTTTCCTGATGGAAATTTGAGTGGTGAAATGTATTTGAAGTTACTAGAAGATATCGTTTACCCTCTACCAATTGACATTGTTGAAAATGATGATCGCTATCAAGAAAATAAATTAGTGTTTCAACAAGATGGAGCTCTTCCGCATTTTTCACAACGTGTTAGGAAGTTTTTGAACAGAAGGTTTCCAGGACAATGTATTGGGCGTAGACGTGCTACTGAGTGTCCCCCTAGATCACCGGATTTAACTCCTTTAGACTTCTTTTTATGGGGCCATTTAAAGAGTATAATTTATTCAACAGAACCGGAGTCTCTGGAAGAATTGCGATGACGCATTGTTGAAGAATGCCGTCTAATAACTCCACAAATGCTCCAGAATGTCAGAGCTCGTTTTGGGCAAAATTTGCACTTTTGTATGAAAGCTGGTGGTGAACAATTTGAACACTTACTAAACTGAATAAACATTTTTGAACGTTTGGTTTTGTGTTTTAGTTTTTTTTTACGAAAAATTGACTAATTAGTGCATTTCTTATCACAATGAATGAAATGCGTTCTTGCAATTCCAACTGTGAATAATTTTTAAACGAGTTGATAAAACTTCCAAAAAAATGTGTGTGCTAAATTCAGAAAAGAAAGAGCTTTCAAGTGATGTAACACTCGACTCATGTTCCCTATTTAAAATATAAGGGTTGTTATCACCACCCTTAAGGGGTTGATGTGACAAAGTTGAGTTTTATGTCAAAACATGTCCCCCTCAATATTAAAATTGACGTGTTTCAGCGTTTCTTAAAAAAAATTCTCTGGACGCAAATCGGTCTGTTTCGTTTTCAATGCGCCAGCCTGTATAGTAAAAATTAGGTATCCTCCTTTATTATAGAAGTTTTTTTCCCTTTGTTTAACTCACAGGAAACGTAACAATTTTGAAGTGAAAATTTGCTAAATTTTTTATATTTTATTCGTGTAATCTAATTGACAACGCTGCCAAATTTAATTTATCGAATTCTTAGTGGTAAAAGGAGATATTTTGTATATATTTTTCGTACGGGAACATTTAAAAAATTAACATTTGACGACTATAATTTTTTCACCACTTCTGCATTTGAATTGTCCCATTATGTAAAACAGAGCCTTATAAACACTCGTTTAAAATAAAAGAAATAATAATAATAAATCGCTTACATTGTAGGTATTTTTCATTACTTCCTACTAAAAGCAATACATAATACATTACGACCAATGTCTCGTTCTGTTCTGAAAGTAATGCATTAGCGTTTATTCCTACCCATAGCCACAAAAATGTCATAATTCTCCTAGAAATATATTATCTTGGAATCACATCTACTGTGAAATGATCAATCATTTCTTTCACTAAGAATACGCGTCCCTGCAGAACCACAATACCCTTATTCAAGAGTATTACTTTACCGTGCAGAAAATTACTATGGTTCTTACATTCTTGTCAGTCAATCCTCGTATAGAAAATTTTATGGTTCGTGAAATAACAATACGTCAATAAAAATGATGTACTATATACAGGTGTGACTAGATTAAACGACCTCATATTTCACTCGGACCACATTCTTCGTGTTATGGTGAAATTAGGTCTTTTTGGTCATGAAATTTAGTTGCAATTCAAAACGATAACTCAGTTACATGACAGCCGGGAGCAGTAGATATTCATTAAAAGATTTATGAGACAATCAGGCATGTCAGCTTCACTGGGTATGGAGAGGATGGGCGTCAAGTAAGTATCTCGCTGGTAGTGCTGGAAAATATACATTAAATTGAATGATGAATGGCATTGACTTCAAAAGAAATGAAAAACTGCCAAGTCCCTGGAAAATTGTCGCATCGCATAAGTTACCAATTCTATGCAAATTTCTACATGCAATACACAGATAAAATTTGATAAGAATATATCGTTAACTGAAAAAGTAGTCTATGATAAAATATTGCTGTAATTTTATAAAAAAATTGACAAAATTAAAAATCAGTTGGGCCATTCGCAAAGCGAGAATGATATTTTTGTTCGGTCAATTTTAAACAAAGATTCTAAAATGGATGTAGCTTCTAAAGAACTAATATTGCAATAAATCGCTTTAGCAAAGTCTTTGATTTATCTTTCGACTGCTGTCCTTCTCTATTTGGCTTTTTTGGGGAAATTCATTTGACATCAACTTTTCCAGCGATGTTTCGGCAGCAATTCTGATTAGTGCCGACCAAGCTAAGCAACGTCAAACAGATCACATCCTGTATTAACTACGGTTGGCTTGAAGTCCGGTTTAATACTTAGTGACTTTATAGCGGAAATTCTGAGAGAAATTGAGAAAAAATCTGGTGCTCTAGAGTTTTTAGATTTCTGTTTCAGTTGCTACTTTCTTCATGGCTCTAAGCTATGTATTTCCGTAGCATGCAATTAAAATAGACCTTTTGCGTCAGTCCAACGGCAATAATCCAATCTAGTTCTAGATATGTTATAAATTTTAGCAAAATTCAGACAAAGGCAGACGCAATATGGTATAGATTTTTTAATAATGTAGTTTCTTCAAAGTTAGTGAAACAGTTAAAAGCTAATAAAATAATAAAAATATCTGGAGGCTCCAAATACGTTAAGGTAGGCGTAGTTTCAACGCATTAAGAGATGACAACACAAAAATAGTAAGAAAGAACGGACTCACAGGAAAAAGGCTTTGTACAAAGTTACAAGATAAAGTTGACAGAACAAACGAATGTGGTTTACATGGTTGGTATATGTAGGCCAAATGACACAAGAATTCAAACTTATACCCTACTGACACAAACAAGTGCGTTATGCCAGTGAGTTTTCATAAAAATGTTTTGAATAGCAGATCTGTTCATTTTTAAAGAAAGAATGCTTTAAATTTGGCTACCAATATAACCTATATAGTAGAAACAATGTGTCATGTTTCATCAAAATAACTTTGTGGTTTGAAAATGTACAAAAATGTCCGAATGTAAACTTAAAATGTTCCAGAAAAAACTGGTTTCTTGGCCAACGAATCTTACAGGTTAGTATCTAATTGAGCTATTCAAATTTGAAGCATTTAATGAAAATTCGCTACCATAACGTACTTGCTGCGACCCGTCGCAAAAATGTAAAAACATAAGGCGTGGTCGATGAAACAAAAATGTGTATCACCAACGGCTTATGGGCCAGCCTTTGATTGCAGAAACAATTTATTAAGATGTAGCTCAAGAAACCCTATAATTAATGAATACGTTTTTTAGTATCTTGTATAATAACGGATATATCGAACTTTATAGATCTCTTACGCAAATTCGCCAAAAATTATATATTGTTAAACGATAAACTCTATAGCTAAAACTACTGACAAAGCATCAGAGAAAGGGTCTATTTGAAATGAATTTTCTGGAAATATTTTAGTAAAATGAAGGACAAATATGTTTGAAGCTAAGACTTCGGGGTTTGTAACACTTTTTTTTAATGCCTATAACTTTTTTGTCTTTTAACCTACAGAGCTAAATTTTAGTACGTGATCTACGTTTAATGGTATAAACCTGCCTACCACATTTGGTTACCTTTGTAATTGTCAGAGATATAAAACTTTTCCGAAAGAAAACACAAAAATTTCCGGGAAAACACGGGCCGATTTTCCTGGCTAACCAAGTTATCCATGGCACTTGCAAAAGCAAGGTACTCACCAAATTTGATGGGTTATTGATATATGTATATATATATATATATATATATATATATATATATATATATATATATATATATATATATATATATATATATATATATATACGTATAAAAATGTAACTAGCCGCGGATATGGCTTCTGAGGATCCTAGTGTACCCTCATTTAAAGAATTTTTTTCAAAATTCAAAAGTCGCGATCTGCCTGTTAGTGAATTTTCTTAGAATTTTTTATAGAAAATTCACTAAAAAGCGAAATTTCCTGGAAAAAAATTCCCTCTTGGAAATTATCGGAATTAAAAAAAAGAGACGCGTCGGCTTTCTTTTCAAAGGATACATGCGATGGCGTAAATTTTGCTGTTTTGGAAACTACCCCTTAGGCAGCAGCGTAAAGTAGCTTTAAATCTTAATTTTCACCCTATGTTGGGTGACACTTTATTTTAAAGCTTTCGTAATTCTGCTTATGACAATATAGGACTTTTTAAATTTTGGTTTATATAAGACAATAAAATCATTAATTAAAGAATAAGACAAAATATTAATTTCCCTCCACTTCCATACAATTATAAAATGTTTGCTCCATTTCTAGATGAACACTTCGGGCGATATTTAATTTTTTTAAACAATTTCTCGATAAAAATATTTTCTTTTATTATTTTTCTTGTACCTCTTAATAAACTTCATCGACCAAACTTTGTTACTTGTTTTACTTCCCACTGGATGGCCAAGTCAGCCGCCAAAATTGCCCGTACTGAAGTGATAAAAATCCAAGATTTTTTCGTAAAACTCATACGCAGCATCCGGAAACATTGAATGTTTCGGTGGGAATACTGAGAGACCATCTCACAGGGCCTTTCTTCCTACCGGGAAATCCGGATGGAAACGCATACATATCTACCCGACGATGGTGGAAGTATTGGAAAATGACAACGCTTTGCGGAAGAGGATATGTGGTTTCAGCAAGGATGGTGCTCCACCACATTATTGTGATTTTCTTAATCAGAGCCTTCCTAACCACTGGATAGGACGGAGCGGTTCCATTGAGTGGCCTCTCAGATCACCAGATCTAGCACACTTAGACTTTCTCTATGGGGACACTTGGAGTCGAAAATTTTTGCAACACGATCAAATGCATTGAAGGAGCTTCGTCGGCGAATCGTTATTGTCAGATAACGCCCGAAATGCCTTGAAATGTTCGCTCGCAGGTGCAACAAAATTTTATCATTGTATAGAAATGGAGGGAAAACAATGTGAACATTCAATTAAATAACATTCTTTCACTCATTGATATTTTTTCTAATTCCTTCATTGATGATTTTATTGCCATATCCAAACCAAAATAACAAAAGTCGTATGTCGTCGTGAAGAGAATTGAGAAAGCTTTAGAATAAGGTGGCATTCAATATAAGGTGCCATTTACAGTTTCAGGGGACTTTATACCCCTGTATAAAGGGTATGTTCCAAGACCCCAAAACTTACGCCATGATGCGTCCCCCTTGAAAGCAATCGCCACGTCTCGAATTTTTTTTTTTTAATTGCGATATTTTCCTAGTGGGAAATTTTAATTGGAACACCCTGAATAATAAATCGTCTTGACCAAAGCTGAACAATTTTCACATAATAAGTAGAAGGGGAGCTGTCAAGCTGTCGATATGTTAATTTAATATGTCAATGTCAATGAAAATCAGAACAAATTAACATTTTAACTCTTACATCTTAAATAGATGTTTTTAAACAATTTAAAAATATTGTTATGTAGATTTGGTGTGCGCAGTAGATTATTTTAATGTTTCAAAGGTACACCTCAATTTAATAATTTATTATTCTCAATTATTTGGTAAGTTTTAAACTTGTAAGGAGTAAGGCTTGTGTCTTACAACCATCTAATTATATTTCTTGTAGTGTCCTGATGTAGATGTGTAACACATTGAAACGTTGACAAATAAATAGTGTACACTTAAATAGGCCAGAATACTTTGCGCCTTACACCCATTAAATAATAATAATAAATTAACGACCATTTTGAATATCTAAACAAATCAAAATAGACCGCTTTAGAAATATTTTGAAAAAACTGAAAAATCTTGGTTTTGAAAACTGGTAATAACATTTTTCTATTATAAGAACCATTTTGAAATTTAGTAAAATTAAATTTTATAACGCATAATTTTATATTTAGATTTTTATTTTTTTACCTAGGTCTACCATATTCAGAAATATATTACAATGGGCGCCATATTGGATTTTTGCATTTTATATATATATATATATATATATATATATATATATATATATATATATATATATATATATATATATATATATATATATATATATATATATATATACTTACATAACTGCATACAATTATATATACAAACAAATATACACGAAACACAAATTACGATTAAATCTAAAATTTTGAATTAGAAGGTAAGGAAAAGAAAGGTCCATTCAATGAAGCGCAGAATATAGTCAAGGGAAGTTATTACTTATTATTTAAGATGCAAAGTTATCTACATATTATAGATAAAATATACAAACTTAGAATCCAATAAAAAGAAAGTAAAAAAATCCAAAGTAGTAAAAAGTAAAATCAGAGTACCTTAAAATATGGTTCATATTCGATGATACCCAAAATCAAGGAAAAACAGCAAAATAGATCCATATCTAGGTCATCAATAGGATAATTTTACATTGTCAGCACCTAAAAAGCTAAGAATAGAAACTGAAACTCATGACAATATATTAAAATTTCCAAAAATAAGTAGCACAAAATGAAAAGAATTTAATCGACAAAAAATACAGTCAACAAAATGAATAAAAAAGCAAAAGTAAGATACTTGTAGCAAAACGTTAATAGCAAAATGAACTAAAGTGTGGTTTATATATTACAAAAATCTAACACGGACACAAAAATAATAGTAAGAATAAAACCACGACATAAAGTTCAAGACACAGTGTACCGAACCTACAGTGACAATAATTTAAGTAAGAACTATAAATTTAGACTTTAAAACAATAACAGGACAAGGTGTAACTAAAGTATTTCAAAAAAATGTGTAGTAAAACTAGTGTGAGACTGTACAAACAGTTTGACTCTTGTTGAATTTAAGTAGTAAATTGTAATTTAATTTACTTATTAGCAAAATGTAATGTATAGTAAACATATTTCCGAAACTCCAGGATATGAGACAATTGATGGTTAAATAAACAAAAAATAAGCATCTAAAATGAATCATAATGGATAAGAAAGTAAAAATATAGAAAATTTAAAACTTACCGCAATAAAATCAGTTTCAAACTGAGTTCATAATAATTTTAATTGTATTTCACCAGGAAATAACATACACTTGAATTATATTTGCAAATGAGCAATATCATTGGCTACTTCGGTGGTATTTTTGTTAAATGTTAAACAACAAGTAAACAACACTTGACGGAAGGAAGTAAATTGCAAACAAATAATTTAATTGGTTGATAAGTCAAAACAAGGAAGATTCGCAAAAACAAATTGTTTAGTTGTTTTTGCTTAAAAACGGCTTCTTGTTCGAACACCGCAGAGCAACAGCATCAGCTCAAAAAGAAATGACAATCCAAAGTTGAGAATAGCATTGCTAATTTAACCGTCTTCCTATCTCTAATAATAACGGAGACAGCAATACATTCCCAACCAGTTTGGGACACACTATATATATATATATATATATATATATATATATATATATATATATATATATATATATATATATATATATCACGTCAATTTTAATATTGAGGGGGACATGTTTTGACATAAAACTCAACTTTGTCACATCAACCCCTTAAGGGTGGTGATAACAACCTTTATATTTTAAATAGGGAAGATGGATCGAGTGTTACATCGTTTGAAAGCTCTTTCTTTTCTGAATTCAGCAAGTTTTATCAACTCGTTAAAAAATTATTCACAGTTGAAGTTGCAAGAACGTATTTCATTCATTGTGATAAAAAATGCACTAATTAGCCAATTTTTCGTTAAAAAAACTAAAAAACAAAACCAAACGTTCAAAAATGTTTCTTCAGTTAAGTAAGTGTTCAAATTTTTGACCTCCAGCTCCCATACATAAGTGCAAATTTCATTCAAAACGAGCTCTGACATTCTAGAGCATTTGTGGAGTTACTGGACGGCATTCTTCAACAATGCGTCGCCGTAATTCTTCCAGAGACTCCGGTTCTGTTGCGTAAATTCTACTCTTTAAATGGACTCATCGAAAGAAGTCTAAAGGAGTTAAATCCGGTGATCTATGGGGGCACTCCATAGCACCTCTACGCCCAATCCATTGTCCTGGAAACTCTCTGTTCAAAAACCTAACACGTTGTGAAAAATGCAGAGGAGCTCCATCTTGTTGAAACACTAATTTATTTTTTTGATATCGATCATCATTTTCAACCATGTCAATTAGTAGAGGGTAAACGATATCTTCTAGTAACTCCAAATACGTTTCGTCACTCAAATTGCCATCAAAAAAAAAATTGGTCTGATTAAACGGTCTCAAAAAATGTCATTCCAGACATTCAATTTCTGTGGAGTTTGAGTGTGGACTTCGTGAAAATTTCTGGGATTATTATCTGCCCAATAACGACAATTGTGACGATTGACTGTAGAGTTTAATAAAAACATACACTCGTCTGAAAAACAGATATTGGACAGAAAGCTCCCGTTATCAGCTATTCGTGCAGTCATAACTTCACAAAACTCCAGCCGCCGATCAAAATCATCTTCATTCAGTTGTTGTGCAAGATGACATTTATACGGGTGAAATTTATGATGCTTCAATATTCGCTGAATAGTTCTTCTTTTGATGTCTGAAACAGTGGTCAATTTTCTCGTGCTCAAAGTTCGGTCTGCAGCAATTTGTCCTAAAACGTCAATCTCAGTAGTCTCATTTCTAACCGGAAATTCACGTTCAGGATCCCGTTTTTTGTTGGCTACTGAACCACTTTGTCGAAACTTTGCAACTAACTCCAAAATGTATTTTCTGTTAACATGTCTGTTCGGATGTGGTTCATTAAACAAATTTGCGGTACGGTTGGCACAGTCATCGTTTTTGAAAAAAAGAGTAATGATTTCAACTCTTTCTTCTACAGAATACACCATTGTAAAATTAATTTTCGGTAGTACTATCAAGTATCAAACCGACCGATAAACTGAAGTAATAAACCGCATTCCGATAAGAAATGTTCTGATAGTTTATTTTTTGTTTACAAACCAACAAAATATTGACTATTAGCACATTTCTTATCGGAATGAGTAAAATGCGTTTTTGCATCTTCAACTGTGAATAATTTTTAAACGAGTTGATCAAAATTCCAAAAAAATAATGTGCTGAATTCAGAAAAAAAGAGCTTTCAAATGATGTAACATTCGACCCATGTTCCCTATTTGAAATATAAGGGCTGTAATCACCACCCTTAGGGGGTTGATGTGACAAAGTTGAATTTTATATCAAAACATGTTCCCTCAATATTAAAATTGACGTATTTCAGCGTTTCTTAAAAAAATTTATCTGGACGAAAATCGGTCTGTTTCGTTTTCAATGCGCCACTATATATATATATATATATATATATATATATATATATATATATATATATATATATATATATATATATATATATATATATATTATCTGACACCGCGAATGTGGGTTCTAGGGGTCCTAGTTCGCATTCATCTAGAGAAAATGTTTCAATATTCAACAGTCGCGCCCTCAATATTAATTTTTTTATAAAAATTCCAGAAAATTGTAAATATTCTGAAATAAAGATAAGTTTTGTTTTGAGTGTTACCCACATTTGACGCTGACTGTACAACAAAACTCAGAAAACGAGCTGATAAACCTTTGTGCTGAGCTGAACTGTAAAAAAGTATCTTTAAAAAGAACTAAACTCCAACTGACAGACCGCTGCTGTTGTTAGGCATATGATAAATTATCGAACTAGTAGAAAAGAAAGTCCAGAGAGAAAAGACACTATCAGATATTCAGAGAACTGCCTTCTCTCCAGCTAAGCTTAATGTTAGCCTGAAAACCGCAAGGCATTTAATTCAATAAAATCCTTGGTCGTTGTTACCATTCAAGTCAGATACAGTGTTTCCTTTGTCTGATTTTTCCCTGTCCGTTTTATTTTCCATTTGGCTTGCCTTGTCCTCAGAGACTGTCACCGTTTATGGCTCCTCATGTTAAAGTGTTGAGAGAGAGAATGCTGTAATGAATATTTTAAGAGCATCCTTCATGAGTCTACCGAATGAAGAAGAAAAATGCCTTGGTGTATTTCAAAACTGTGCGATATCGAAAATAGAAAATAAATCAATAGCTTTTAGGAATCCAGTTTCTCTTAAGTGATGTTTAATATTAAGTGCCTAGTGAATAAATATGCGATAAAAGCAACAAAAACATGCATAATTTAAGATATCTTGTTTTTAGGAATATTATATTAGAAAGAGTAAGCGCTTTGTGGTCTCACGCACAAATAAAAAATTTCAGGACGCAGCATGTGCGTTATGTGCAGAGAATTTTCACTAAATGCTTCTAATTTGATTAACTAAATTTGTTATAAGCCTAGAAAGTTGAATTTTGGTACGTAGTAAGGTCTTTATCAGGGCAACATACCTACCAAATATCTTTAAGATAACTTTGTTATTTTTGAGATGCACATTTCGCTTATTTGAAAAAATGTTTGAAAAATCTCATCATCGATACCCTAATGCAAAGAATAATAAAAAGGCTGTTGCCCTGTTATTCTGTGGCGAAGGTAAACCAGGTGAAATTTATATCATTGTTGTTCATTGATCCAATTTTCACCTGGTTTGTGCAGTCAAGAAAGTCATGACTAAGGTATTTTAGCTAGCAAATTCGGAATTTTCATTTAAAAATTACAATAAAGCAACAGTTTTTTTGTCAATTTTCTTAATTATTTTTTTTTTAAGAAAAATTTGCCAAAACAACTTCTTCAAAAAATAAGGATTTTAAAATGGTAATATTTTAAGCGAATTTTGGTGGAACTGAAGCCTCGGTCTTTGAATTTTGGGAAAATGTTAAAAACAAGCGGAAGATATATATATATATATATATATATATATATATATATATATATATATATATATATATATATATATATATATATATATATATATATATATATATATATATATATATATATATATATATATATATATATATATATATATATATATATATATATATATATATATATATATATATATATATATATAGGATGGCGCAATGAAAACGAAACAGATCGATTTGCGTCCAGACAATATTTTTTTAAGAAACGCTGCAATACGTCAATTTTAATATTAAGGGGGACATATTTTGACATAAAACTCAACTTTGTCAAATCAACCCCTTAAAGGTGGTGATAACAACCCTTATGTTTTAATTAGGGAACACGAGTCGAGTGTTACATCATTTGAAATTATTCACAGTTGAAGATGCAAAAACGCATTACACTCATTCCAATAAGAAATGTGCTGATAGTCAATGTTTTGTTGGTTCGTAAACAAAAAATTGACTATCAGCACATTTCTTATCGGAATGAGAGAAATGCGGTTTGTTATTTAAGTCTATCGGTCGGTTTGATACTTGATAGTACTACCGAAAATTAATTTCACAATGGTGTATTAAGAAAGAGTTGAAATAATTACTCTTTTTTTCAAAAACGATGACTGTGCCAACCGTACCGCAAATTTGTTTAATGAACGACATCCGAACAGACATGTTAACAGAAAATACATTTTGGAGTTAGTTGCAAAGTTTCAACAAAGTGGTTCAGTAGCCAACAAAAAACGTGATCCTGAACGTGAATTTTCGGTTAGAAATGAGACTACTGAGATTGAAGTTTTAGGACAAATTGCTGCAGACCCAACTTTGAGTACGAGAAAATTGGCCACTGTTTCAAACATCAAAAGAAGAACTATTCAGCGAATATTGAAGCATCATAAATTTCACCCGTATAAAATTCATCTTGTACAACAACTGAATGAAGATGATTTTGATTGGCGGCTGGAGTTTTGTGAAGTTATGACTGCACGAATAGCTGATAACTGGAACTTCCTGTTCAATATCTGTTTTTTAGACGAGTGTACGTTTTTTATTAAACTTTACAGTCAATGGTCATAATTGTCGTTACTGGGCAGATAATAATCCAATACATTTTCACGAAGTCCACACTCAAACTCCACAGAAATTGAATGTCTGGACTGGCATTTTTAAAGACCGTTTAATCGAACCAATTTTTCTTGATGGCAATTTGAGTGGCGAAACGTATTTGGAGTTACTAGAAGATATCGTTTACCCTTTACTAATTGACATTCTTGAAAATGATGATCGCTATCAAGAAAATCAATTAGTGTTTCAACAAGATGGAGCTCCTCCGCATTTTTCACAACGTGTTAGGGAGTTTTTGAACAAAGAGTTTCCAGAGCAATGGATTGGGCGTAGAGGTGCTATTGAGTGCCCCCCTAGATCACCAGATTTAACTCATTTAGACTTCTTTCTATGAGGCCATTTAAAGAGTAGAATTTACGCAACAGATTCGGAGTCTCTGGAAGAATTACGACGACGCATTGTTGAAGAATGCCGTCTAATAACTCCACAAATGCTCCAGAATGTCAGAGCACGTTTTGAACCAAATTTGTACTTTTGTATGGAAGCTGGTGGTCAACAATTTGAACACTTACTTAACTGAATAAACATTTTTGAACGTTTGGTTTTGTTTTTTAGTTTTTTTTTCACGAAAAATTGATTAATTACTGCATTTCTTATCACAATGAATGAAATACGTTCTTGCAACTCCAACTGTGAATATGTTTTAAACGAGTTGATAAAACGTCCAAAAAAATTAGCGTGCTGAATTCTGAAAATAACGAGCTTTCAAATGATGTAACACTCGACCCATGTTTCATATTTGAAATATAAGGGTTGTTATCATCACCCTTAAGGGATGTGACAAAGTTGAGTTTTATGTGCGAAACATGTCCCCCTCAATATTAAGATTGACATGTTTAAGCGTTTCTTAAAAAAATTTCTCTGGACGCAAATCGGTCTGTTTCGTTTTCAATGCGCCACCCTGTATATAGGTTTATTCACGTTATTCGATACGGAAGTGCATGGAGTATAGTGTATAATGTCTAATGTACAATGTACAATGTACGATGTACGATGTACTATGTACTATGTACGATGTACGATGCATGATGTATGATGTATAACGTATGATGTATGGTGTATGATGTATAATGTATAATGTATGATGTATAATGTATAATGTATAATGTATAATGTATAATGTATAATGTATGATGTATGATGTATAATGTATAATGTATAATGTAAAATGTAAAATGTAAAATGTATAACGTATAATGTATAATGTATAATGTATAATGTATAATGTATAATGTATAATGTATAATGTATAATGTATAATGTATAATGTATAATGTAAAATGTATAATGTATAATGTATAATGTATAATGTAAAATGTAAAATGTATAACGTATAATGGATAATGTATAATGTAAAATGTATAATGTATAATGTATAATGTAAAATGTATAATGTAAAATGTAAAATGTATAATGTATAATGTAAAATGTATAATGTATAATGTATAATGTATAATGTAAAATGTATAATGTATAATGTATAATGTAAAATGTAAAATGTATAATGTATAATGTATAATGTATAATGTAAAATGTATAATGTATAATGTAAAATGTATAATGTATAATGTATAATGTATAATGTATAATGTATAATGTAAAATGTAAAATGTATAATGTATAATGTATAATGTAAAATGTATAATGTATAATGTAAAATGTATAATGTATAATGTATAATGTATAATGTATAATGTAAAATGTAAAATGTATAACGTATAATGGATAATGTATAATGTATAATGTAAAATGTATAATGTATAATGTATAATGTAAAATGTATAATGTATAATGTATAATGTATAATGTAAAATGTATCATGTATAATGTATAATGTATAATGTATAATGTATAATGTATAATACATAATGTATAATGTATAATGTATAATGTATAATGTATAATGTATAATGTATAATGTATAATGTATAATGTATAATGTATAATGTAAAATGTATAATGTATAATGTATAATGTATAATGTAAAATGCAAAATGTATAACTTATAATGTATAACGTATAATGTAGTCATTAACAATGAAACAGGCCAACGTCACTAGTGATGTTCATTTACGTCTACACATTAACAATAAAATACAATAACAACACGTACAAGGATATATAAGGATTAAGGAAATATGTGGATTATGGAAATTTATGACACCATATTGGGTAAAGCGGGAGTCGTCACTCCATAATATTTGTGACAAAATATTTTTATTGCTTTGTATCGAGTCTAGAAGCCGCTTGACAAAATGTACCCTGCGTTCTTCATCGCAGGATGTAAGCCCTGCACCGATTGTAGATGATTGGCATCCATATGATTCCGTTTGGTTTGGGAAGACGAACGGCCACCGACACTCTTTGAGTACATCAATATTTGTAAAATGCGCCGTGATTTTCCCACTTGTCGAACGTTGTATTGAATTCGACGTTCTAATTGTATTCCTTGCATCCCAAGACGGTTATACATTTATATAAAATATGAAATGATGCGGATCTCTTCGATGTGGATATATTCTTTGATATTTCTTCGTAGCTAGAGCCGATTTTTCGTTTGCATACACACATACAAAATGAATGTTATCTTGTTCTTGGTTTGTACATTTAAATGGCATCTTGAATAAAAAATTGGACCAACACTATTAAAGCACTCTTTACGATTTCAGTGTAAAACAGGGCTTTCAATTTTTTTTAAATCATTAAATTTTTTACATTTATGGCTTGTTTTGACATCTAAAGTTAACTTGTTTTAATTACGATTACGATTTCAGTGGAAAACAGGGCTTTCAATTTTTTTTAATTATTAAATTTTTTACATTTATGGCTTGTTTTGACATCTAAAGTAAACTTGTTTTAATTACGATTACGTAATTTTTGTTAAACAAGTCAACAACAACTCATAAACGGTGCATTCCAGCGACTTAAGACAAATTTATCTTTTTTATGTAAAAATAAATGAAGTATTAGTTTCTCGTGTTAAAAATAAAAAAGGATGCCAAGAAAGAAATTATTTGACGTTTTACTTTACTCAACACCGACTCTTGGACCCATTTTAATTTCTATTTAGTTTCTCTCTTGAAAAGTTTGTGCTGCATATTCAAGAAGACCTCTTTATCTTTAAACGTTTCAGCAATTATCAATCAAAGTCGACATCATGACGCAATCGCCTGGTATCTCAAAAACTCAGCCTTTCACGACCTATTTTTGTATCAACTTTTCGTCTTAGAATTACGTCTTCTGTCCATTAGTAATTTGCTACTTTTATAGATTGATCCACCCTGTATGTGTGTCTGTGTGTTTGGTTTACTGGCTGTGGCTTTGATCAGCCATTAGCACATTATGACCCGCCTCTGCTACCCTATCCTAAAGCCGTTAGATCACATTTACACTTTTCTTTTTGTATATGAATATACATACTTAAATTTATTCTATGCTACTTCTAAATACAAGTATTCATCCTTGATTATATAGTTTTTTTTTGTTTTTTTTTAATATCTGCTGCAATCTTTTATTTCTCTTAGGACTTTTTTTTTATTTATATTTTTTTGTCTTTTTTTTATTTCTTTTTTTTTATGTTGCAATCTTTTAGTTCTATTTTTTTTCTTTTTTTTTTTTCAAGACCCTTTTTTTAAATAAATAAATAAATAAAAGGATTGTGAGGAGATGGTTGACTACAGGGGATCCAGCCTGTATAAGCTACCTTATTACTGTTGTTATTATAATCTTAACCGCCGTTAATGTTGTCTTTATCAGTTCAATGTATTATTACATGATCTTCAAATTACCAACTCTCAATGCACCATAACCACCTGATTCTGTTCTTCCGGAACTAACAAACTATTTTCGTTTACAAAATTCATGATCCTAACTGCGCTTTGGCTTAAGTTCATGCCCACCATTTTGTAAATTATTTTGTCATCACCTTGTTTTCTTTAATCAATTTTCTTTAAAAAATTCACTAATGAGGAGATTGCGGCTTTTGAATTTAAAAAAAATTCTTCAAATGAGCGTGAACTAGGAACACATATCTGGGGTCAGGTCAGGTATGTATATATATATATATATATATATATATATATATATATATATATATATATATATATATATATATATATATATATATATATATATATATATATATATACAGTGTGGAACAGCCAAATGGAATAAATTCGATAACGGATAAATGAGGGCGTGTTGGGAAAAACGCTTGGACACGTCGATTTGTATTTTTAACTGCGCATCTTTTTCAAGAAAAAAAAATTATATAGGGTGCGTCATGTGACAGTGGCCAATACCAACTTTCTTATTTTAAATACAAGCCCCTGTATATTATTAATTTTTTGGATTCTTCAGAAAATTCTAGACATAATTCATGTACAATGTCCTATACCTATCTTCAACTGTTTCGGAAATATTAAGTATTTTCAGATTTATTATAAAAATTAACATTAAAAATAGAAAATTATTTTATTTCACAAATTCTAATAAGAAATACTGATTATTTCTTAATAATTTAAAAAAACAAAAAAAAATTAATGTCAATGTAGTAAATGTTCAAAATGCTCGCCACGAACATCTTGGCAACATGCTAATCTGGTATAGAAATGTCTTCTAACATTACTCAACATCTCAGGCGTGACTGATCTAATCGCAAGCGTGATTCGTCTTTTTAAGTCATCTAAGTTGAGGGGCTTAGTTTTGTATACAATACTTTTGACATATCCCCACAAAAAGTAGTCTAATAGCGACAGATCAGGAGATCGTGCTGGCCATTCTATCGATCCGCGCCTCCCTATCCACCGATTTGGAAAAATTTGGTTCAGGTACTGCCGGACATTGATTTGGTAATGGGGCGGTGCTCCATCTTGCTGAAACCTTATTTTATTGGCAGGAACTTGTGGGTTTGCTGGATCTGGATATAAGTTTGTCAAAGTTGGCACGACATTATTTTGGAGCAGTTCTAAATATTTATCCCCATTCAAGTTGCCATCAATGAAAAAGGGACCTACGATATAATTTCCAACAATTCCTGCCCAAACATTAACTTTTTCAGGATATTGCGTATGTTCCTCTCTCATCCAATGAGGATTCTCATTAGACCAATAGCGGCAATTTTGACGATTAACATGACCGTGAAGTGTAAATGTGCTCTCATCAGAAAACAAAACATCTTCTAATTGGATCACATTGTTATCTAACATTGCCATCATTTGTTCACAAAAATACGTTCTCCTATCGAAATCGTCCTCCATGAGCTCCTGAGTTGGTATCATTTTATAGGGATGCATTTTACTTTCCTTTAATGTTCGAAAAATTGCTGTGTGGCTAACGTTGAATAGTTGGGCTGCTTGTCGACCAGAAGTATGTGGGTTTTCGTATCATCACTTACTGCATTGGCAGCTACTTTTTTTATCTGTCTCACATGACCAAGCTCGCGAAACTGCTTTTCTATTTTGCTAATTGTTCCTTGGGATACAGGCGGCAAATTTGGAAATTTTTCGTGAAATAAGCGAGACACTTCCATCTGTGTCCGTGTGTTATCTCCATAACCAATCATTTGTAGAATGGTTATTTTGTGCATTTCTGTTAAATGAACCATTTTTCTGATATTATTACGTACAGTTAACGAAATTCAAACGACAATAGCACTGACACTAATCACTACTGTCATGCAGGCAGACAACAAGTTGCTAAGGCTACGAGTTTTATACGAACAGAAAGAAAACTGTTTTTGTTTTTGTTTCATTTCATATCAGTAAAAAGAAACGCAGGAATGGTTTTTGTTACTTTCTCATTATCAAGAGCTTAATGGGAAATAAGTATTGAATGCAATGTAGCGAATTTGTGAAATAAAATAATTTTCTATTTTTAATGTTAATTTTTGTAATAAATCTGAAAATACTTAATATTTCCGAAACAGTTGAAGATAGGTATAGAACATTGTACATGAATTATGTCTAGAATTTTCTGAAGAATCCAAAAAATTAATAATATACAGGGGCTTGTATTTAAAATAAGAAAGTTGGTATTGGCCACTGTCACATGACGCACCCTATATAATTTTTTTTTTCTTGAAAAAATGCGCAGTTAAAAATACAAATCGACGTGTCCAAGCGTTTTTCCCAACACGCCCTCATTTATCCGTTATCGAATTTATTCCATTTGGCTGTTCCACACTGTATATATATATATATATATATATATATATATATATATATATATATATATATATATATATATATATATATATATATATGTATATATATATATATATATATATATATATATATATATATATATATATATATATATATATATATATATATATATATATATATATATATATATATATGTCACACCGATTTTGTGCAAATTTAGTAAATACCTTTTGGATAAATTTGTTAACCAGCATAATCGTTCCAGTTTTTCCTGGAAAATTTTGTATTCACTTTCGTAAATTTTTTTATCTCTAGAAGTAACAAAGTAATGGCAACGAAATTTAGTAGGCAGGCTCATATCATAAACCGTGAACCATGTACCAAAATTTTGATCTCGAAGTTAAAAGACAAAAACTTATAAGTATTTAAAAATGGGATTTACCTCTTAATACGTCAAG
The DNA here is from genome assembly GCA_964006375.1 of Tillus elongatus. Taxonomy (NCBI): domain Eukaryota; kingdom Metazoa; phylum Arthropoda; class Insecta; order Coleoptera; family Cleridae; genus Tillus; species Tillus elongatus. The sequence continues at coordinate 41,176,803 of OZ023266.1, forward strand.
ATCGCGATTTGAGACGTCAAAATTGGCAACATTCGGTCAAAGAACCTAAACGAATACGGGCTATATAGAGAAAATATCGCACGAGTGTTTTACAAACCCTTAAGTTTCAGCTTCAACGCCCTTCATTTTAATACAATATTTCTGGAAAATTCATCTCAAATAGATACTTTCTGTGATGCTTTTGAAGTAGTTGTAGTTATAGAGCTTACGTTTTAATAATCTATAATGATTTTTAGCGAATTTTTGTTCAAAAATTCGCTATTGAGGAGACTGCTATTTTTGCATTTTGGAAATATTTCTTGAAATGAGCGCGAACTAGGGCACCTAGAACCCATAGCCGGTATTAGCTTCAGTTTTTATCTGTTTTGATATATATATATATATATATATATATATATATATATATATATATATATATATATATATATATATATATATATATATATATATATATATATATATATATATATATATATATATATATAATATATATATATATATATATATATATATATATATATATATATATATATATATATATATATATATATATATATATATATCCGAGCGATAACTCAAAAGATGCTAAACTGATTTCAATCAAACTCGGCAAAAATCTTGTTTGGGTAAAAACCAAGGTTGAGTTCGTTAATCAGCCTTTATGCTCAGGTTTTTCCGGTGAAACATCGGGAAAAACTTTTGAAAACGCTAAATTTTTGTAAGTATCAGAATAACTGGAATAAATTTCTTACATGTGGCTATAAATGGTGCAACTAAACCTACCTTGTGAATTTAAGTAATTTGGTACACCATATTTATGAGTTATTTTCAAATTAAAAATAAAATGCCAAAGACATGCGTTGAGACGACTTAGAAGTTAACGTCCAATGCCAGACAGACAGAGTAGTTAACTGCGCCACGCGTAGATTGATTCCTAAAAATGGTATTAACCATACATTTTTTTATTTTTTTATTTAACACGCCTTATATTATTGCATTGATTGTTGTTGCCCTTAATTGGTGAAACTTGTCCATATTACATACAGACTTGGAGACTACTTCTCTGGCTTCACTGTGAAGCCAGATAAGTAGTCTCCAAGTCTGTATGTATTATATTATTGCATTTTTGCATTTTTAATCGAAATATAATGCATGTGTGTAAGAAAGGAAATTTAAGATACACACGTGCATTATAGTAGCAAATTCTCATTAAATGCTTAAAATTTCAGTATCTCAATTTGCTATTACCCTAGGGTTCGTTGGCCAGGAAACCATTCAGGAGCATTTTAAGTTTATTTTCGAACAATGAGGTTATTTTAATCAAATATATATATTCCACTATATAGGGTTTACTGGTAGCAAAATTTTATGCCTGATTTCTTTTTTAAAAAGACATATTTGCCACTAAAAACATTTTTATGGACTACCAAGCGCACTTAGAACATTAGGAGATGTACGACAGGGTTGCCATCTCGGTGCGGAACCATCTTCTTATCACCTTCTTACAATGAGTCACAATCGAAGGGAAAGTTTAAATTATAAAGTTATGCTATTCAAGTAATATTTTGGAAAATGTATGTGACGACCTTTTCGTACATCCCACAATGTTCCAGAAGGCTAGCTACCACAGCCGTATTACTTTATAGGTCTGTTCTCGCTGTAGTTAATATACCGTACTGACGAGCTCTAACTAGAGCGAAACCGGCCTGCGGTTCTAATTATAGTGAGAATACATCTAGCCTTACTTATAGCGCACTTGCTGCGTCCAGACTTTTTCTTATATTTAGGCATCTCACGCACAAGTTGGATGTGTACACTGTATGCTTTTACCTGAAATAAAAATGTACAACGCACGGCTAATTCTTTCATTAAATATATCCTTCTGTTTGAAAGCGATGGATATTTGAAATTTTTGTGTTCTTTAGCAGAAGCAAAGCCGTTTTAGCGCAACTTGATCTCCCTAACAACAAAGTATAATATAAAGAGGAATATTTCTCACCATGTCATCATACGAAACGGTAGCTATTTTTCATATAAATGGTCATCTCGCATAGAATAGCTTCACAGCTCTTCATAGCGCGGAAAATGCCCATTTCTACTTCTTGAATTACCTTATATATTACGCTAGTCAGGAAGAATAATAGCGAGAGTAATCACACCAAGATGTATCATACTGTGAACATACTTGCGTCATATGCGAACCCGGTACAAGGACTTTTACAAAGACAAGATATATGTGCTCAAAACCTGAGAGTGCCTGCTTGGCAAGGACAAGGGGCTCGTATGAGAAGAGACAGCGCTATACGGAATCTAGTTGCAGTTAGGAAACAACCGCCAGGGAAACTTATTAATTGCATAACACAATACAGCAGGGATCTTTTCACACAAAGTTTGTGCAAATTTCGAGAGGATGTATATTATATTTTATATTTCACAAACTCTTTTTATTATGCCTTATTTTATGAGGCAGAAAGACTTTATTATATGATTATTTTGTAAACAGTGAAAATCACATACACGGTTTTCCAAATGACGGCGCAACATAAGGATTTGCATGGAAAATTTTAAATGCTTAAATATGTGCCAATTTAAGCCTAAAAACCCGAGTGTATTTATTTGATGTTTGTCCGCAATTGGTATCTCGTAATAAATTTCATATGGATCTAAATCCGGTCAATAGTAAGGCCATAATCAACTTCCAAACCCTAACTTATTTGCACTTATCTCTCAGATTTATTATTGAGTAAGACAAAGAACACACTGTTTGGTTTGAAGATGTCAGGACAATTAAATACTTTTTTCCCTCCGTGCTCGTCCGCGGCCTTGCCGCCCCGATAGCACTGCAACCTTTGGTTGATTGTGCATACTCTTAGTCTTACTCCACCCATTCCAAAATCACTGTGCCTTGAACTAGTCTGCACAGCGATTGGTAGGGTAAAGTTTTATATTGCTCTGTCTCCAGGCTAGACTGACCGTAGATCGGTTGTCTTTTTCGGTCCAGAGCTTTACACTCGCACAAGATGTGCTGGGCAGATTCCTCCTCTTCGCCGGAGAGTCTGCATGCGAGGTCCCCTTCGAATCGCTCCATTTTATGCAGGAGTTTCTTGACGGCCATGTGTCCCGTCAAAAGACCTGTTGTGTTTCTGTGCTGTCCTCTGCTAATATTTAGCAGCTCCACAGCTCTCTTTGAACTGGGTCCGTCAATTATTGACTTCCCATGTCTGAGCCCTGGACAAGCCGCCCAGTACACCTTGTGTTGGTTTCTGACCCAGAACTTAATGACTCCCCTGGCAGTGCTCTCTGTCACGCCCAGAGCCGGTTCCGGTCCCATAAATGGTTCTGCTGACCCTCTCTTCGCGAGACTGTCAGCTTCTTTGACCCCCGAGTGAACCTACCCAGATGAGGGTCACCTCATTCTGCCCAGCCAGGTTGCTCCTCTCGTCTCGGCACACACTCACCAGCCAGGATTTTACCTGTGTGCTACTTAGTGCCTTAAGAGCTGCCTGGCTGTCTGTGGCTATGAAGATATGCTTGTTGATGTAGCCCCTCCTCTTATTCTCTCGCACACAGTGCAGGATGGCGTACATTTCGGCCTGAAACACCGTTGCATGGGCTCCGAGGGAAATACTATGACTTACCCTCGGTCCTTCCGAGTAAACACCTGCCCCCGTCGCACGCTCCCCGCCGGATCTATCCGTGAACCAGACGAGCGCGTCTTGGGGTATGCCCGGTGCCTCCTCCCGCCTTGCCTTGCGGTCGGGGATTTCCACTGTAAAGTTGTTTTCCCTGCACATTCTCGGGTTTGCGAAGTCTGACCTCATTTCAAGCATGGGCTCCTTCACGATCTCCTGAATTTTGCAGTGGCCCGTGAAGCCTGGGTTGATCTTCAGTATACCATTGCAGGCTAGTCTGTATAGTCCTACTCAGCTTTAGTCTTGTTCTGCCCAAAGTCCTGGATTTATGAGATATTTCAGTCAAAACCCTACCCACTACTGTTACGGTATAATTTACTCTTAGATGGTTATCATGTAAAATTTATCTGATGGTAGTAACACTCTTAAAGGAGTTAAATCCGCGGCTACCCAGTGGTGAGGAAGTGGGTCCAGGTTCTTTAATTTTTATAGGCGCCAGGCAATTTTAAGACCCCTGACTCCTTAAAGAACTTAAGTATGCTCATGAAAATTACCAAACATGAGCAGAAGTCGTCCAAATTTGACACAATAAGTTGCAAAGTAGTAATACACTCAGCATTAGTAAAATATAAATTTAATTAGTTATTAGATACTTAGACAAGGCATAAAGTGAAATGATAATATGATAAATTCTCACAATATGTTTCTAGCAAATAAATATCATGAAATTATGAATGCGCGCAGTCACATTACAATGCTAAAATTGTTTTTAAAGGTAGCAATTATTAATTTTAAACTCAACATTCCGGAAAATCTCGTCCGATTTTTTTGAATAACGAACTTATCAAAGCCATTTACAAAAGGAAGGTACATGCCAAATTTTATCAAAATCGGCCTATTATTCTTTGACATAAAATTTTTTGTCTAATGAAAACTCAAAATTTTCCCGGAAAACCTCGTCCGATTTTCCTGAATAACAAACTTGTTAAAGCCATTTACGAAAGGAAGGTACATACCAAATTTTATTAAAATAGGCCCATTAGTTTTTGAGATAAGAATTTTTTTTGAATGAAAACTCAAAATTTTCTCGGAAAACCTCATCCGATTTTCTTGGCTAACAAACTTGTCAAAGCCATTTACAAAAGAAACGTACATGCCAAATTTTATTAAAATCGGCTTATCATTTTTTGAGATAAGAATTTTTTTCAAATGAAAACTCAAAATTTTCCAGGAAAACCTCGTGGGATTTTCCTGACTAACGAAGTTATCCAAGCCATTTACAAAAGAAAGGTACACGCCAAATTTTATCAAAATCGGCCCATTATTTTTTGAGTTATCGGTGTGATACATATATATATATATATATATATATATATATATATATATATATATATATATATATATATATATATATATATATATATATATATATATATATATATATATATATATATAAAATTGAAACTGACCCCGGATATGGGTTCTAGGGGTCCTAGTTCGCGCTCATTTGCAAAAAATTTTTCAAATTTCAAAAGTCGGGATCTCCCCATTAGTGAATTTTTTCTACGAAAATTCACTAATAAACAACTACAGGGTGATATCGACAACATCATCTTGAATTTTACTTACTTAAAGAGGTTATACCCACAGACTGTACTGATAAAACTAAAAGTGTTACAAAAATACTTATGATTAACAGGAATGTATTCTTTCTAAATAGACTTTATATAAAATAAATTTATCGGGACACTACGTTAGTTAGTTTGAAGAGATCTAGATAATAGATATAAAGAATTTCCAGCTACAGCACCACAAAAATTAAGAAAGGTTAAATGAGGAATTAATTATTAAATCAAAACAGATATTAAAAACACAAATATTAAAATTTATGGATATAAATTAAAAATTTGGAGTTATTTAAATCAAGACTCCTGGTAACTCAAACATAGGTTGTATATTGCAAAGAAACAAAATAAATATCAAATGCAAAGTTTTTCTATTAAATTTGCTCTCAATTTTAATTTGTTAGGTAATTTTTCTGGCCAGAGTAGGTTTTGTTTTCTTGAAAACTTTGTGAGAAAAATTCAGATATTGTAAAATTAAGTAATTGTTAACTGTTGTTTTAGTGAAAGGTTAAGCTACTTTTTTATTACTCTAAAACATTTGAAGGCTTGAAAAATTGGTGGGCAAAATGTCAAATAATTAATTACCATATTATTCTCCGTAATTTACATATGTTGACATTATACAGAAGGAAAATACAAAATAGATTTACATAACGATCAATCTCACTTACTATGATTTTAATTTTGACTGACTTAAAATTTATGATTGCAATTTATTGGGAAATTTATTAAGAAATTTTTTGAGAAATCTTAATGATGTGGGAAAGTTTTATGTCTCTCAAAAGTCTTTATATTCACTCACAAATGTTGTAAAAGACTCACATGAAGTGCACTAGCACTTCCGAAGATTCACCAGCTAGTCTAGTCTTTCACTTGAGACCCCACAGGTGTTAATTTGCCTGCTGACGAAACGTAGAAACTGCACAGGGTGGCATCAGCATTTCGCGCTTGCCATAGGCGCTTAATTGCCCCCAAGAGAGAAGCCAGTAGTTGTCAGAGACATCTTATCGAGGTGGATACAAGGAAAAAGTACGTGCAATGCACATTCAAGAGGCTAGGTAGACACTGGGATTGAATCTTAAACGTAAAAATGGGTTGAACCTAGATGTTAACTTGAATCGGAACAGCAAAACTGTATTTTAACAATCAACTCAGACACAAGGGTATGTTTGAACGTATACGGAAAAATCGGACATAAAGGTAAACTTGAATCGAAGACTGAAATGGAAAACTCGAAACCGTTTACATGAATCTTGCAATTACCACTAAGAATTGCCGTTAATACTTGCCGCTGCATTAAAAGGTTTATTAAATACTCACTGTTCAATCCATTAATCTTTTAAACGAGATGTTAAAATCACTAAACCAAACTCAAATTATTTGTAGCACTTGCACGATAATTAGACTAGGCGTACATGCCCTGCAGAAGCTACGTTTTACTTGCCTGTTCGATAGAATACTCTCCTAACATCACTGAACATCAAAGGTAGAGAAGTTCTTGCTCCAGCCGTGCCTGTTGGCTAACCGAGAGAGATCCAGGCATTGCACGCGCTTAAGTAGCCGGCTGGGTTTGTTCGGTGCGTCGACGTCTCTGCTGTCGATATTATCTCTGTCCTTTAGTTACCCATCTACCTCCAAGTGTATGAGAGCGAAGCAGAGATGCATGTGTTTCGCGCCAGTTCCCGCAGAGACTCCGTCGAGGCCTCGCACTTGCAAAGCTTCTCTTCGACCAGTATCTGTCTAGTGTACTTTATTGCTTAACGGTAGCGCTTACTTTGTCGGCCTTTCTTTTAGTTGTCAACTTGTTTCATAAATGTCCGACTTTATGACTTTCGGTATCTTTGTTAATACCTCCACCTCTAGTGTCCAATTTACAAACATCTTAGTAGGAAATTGTAATAAATAACAATATTTTTCCTTGGGGCAAATATTCAATCTGTGGATATTTTAATACTCGATTTAAATGAAGGAAGGCAGTAGGAGCGCTACGATGGTAATTTTCAATAGCAAGTTTTCAACAAGTCTTCCCAAAACAAAACTTGAATTGTTGTTCAGTAATGAAATCACCTTTTCTTATCTAAGCTTCCTTTAGTTATCTTGTTAGTAAGAGAGTTACGGTAATGAATAAAACATGACCGTTACAAATATTGGCTTCCTGGTTAATTTGAAGAAAAATTGTATTAGACTTTTTTTAAAAGCGTCACATTAGAATTCTATTGCTTATTTTGTTTTATTTTTAATATCTTATTTTTGAAAAAATCACCAAATCATGTAAACGAAAATAGGAGTTATATGCAGAACTCGAGTAGTCTAAGCAGAGAAAACGTCGAATGGCAAAACTTTAAATAACTACATATGTCAAATCAAAAGATATGTAATTTTCATGGTTTGTTGTTAACATCACAAACTTTCTTACAATGAATTGCACAATCGAAGGGAGGGTTAAATTACAAAATTATACCCTTCAGGTAATAGTTTGCAAAATGTATGTGATCTGTTTAGTGTCAATATTCATATAGACCACTACCAAACAAATAGACACTTCTACGATTGGTGGTGAAGCTTGAAACCAAGGCTACACTTTTGAATACCTGCAACTGCGTTAAAGAATTAAATGAAAATCAAGTAAGAGCAAATAAAATTCTGTGTATTAGGCAACTTTCTAACGAAACTATAAAGCATTCTTCAACAATTTTTAGAACATTGAAAAAGCATAATTATAGGTCGCTCTAATACATCTGCTATCAAGAATAATTAAGGGATAGTGATAGAGTGTGAAAATTACACTTAACTTATCAAATGATGGAAATAGCAAATACTGAAAGGGATTTTTTAAAGGACATTTGCTTCACCGATAAAAGTACGTCCACGTTGAATAGCGAGTCCAATGTTCAGAACTGTAGATACTGGAGCACGATCATTGAACGAAGATTTACTGTAACCAGAACTCAATATCGCTAAGAGGCAATATTTGGTGCGGAATTTTCGACAAGCATATTATTGTACTGTTTTATATTGATGGAAATTTGAATGGGGATGTTTATTTAGGCTTATTTTATAATAGAATGGTACCTTCGTTAAACGGTGTTGCTAAGGAAAATGAAGAGATCTGGTATCAGATGGATAGATTCCCTGTACGCAAGACCTTTGCAGTGAGTGAATATTTACGCATTAGTTTTCAGTCATATTATTAGGCCAAACCCTAGTGTTTTATGGCCTCTAAAATCACTACTATAATGCACTTGCTGCGTCCCGAAATCTTTTTTGTTGCTAATTGTTTGCAAAAGCTGGATGGGTTGACTAAAACACAACGATCCAAGCAATAGGAAGGAAAAATACCTGCCATATTTATAATTTGACAGGTACATTCCCTTTGTAAATAATTATTTTCTTTCTGAAAAACTCTTGTAACTTTAATGAAATTTGTAACACAATTTTTTTAAATGCACTTGCAATACTTACAGATTATATCTAAGACCAAATTTTAATTTTATAGCTCCATATGATATATAAATTTTTTCAAATAAACGCTAACTGGGACTCTAAAACCGATCTCTAAGGTCTATTTAGATTTAAAGAATTAGTTTTAATAATATATCTTACTCATAGTGTACAATTCTTATAAAAATTCACTACTGTAACGCACTTGCTGCGTCCTGAAATTTGTTATTTACAGTATACATTAGCATGCTAAAATTTATCGCTTTTAGATGCAAACTTTGTCCCGGTATTACAAAAGAAATGGTCCAAGGCTGACATTACACAAATCTTAGTTGATTGTACAGTTCTATCTATAAAATTTTGTGTAAACTAAAGCAACATACCACCTGGTCCTGCAGCTAGATGGCGAACCTATCGTACATCTCAACGTTCTTCAGGCTGATAACCTGCGACAACCTCCATTGTTTAAATTTTTATCTACGATATATATAATTAGCTTAGCGGTACAGATAACGTCATCTGTCTTTGTCCAACATTGTAGATATTGCATTACAGAATCTGAAATGATGTCGAGGATTATTTTATTATTAATTTTGAATAACTTCATTTAATAACACTATTTTCCTTTGATCAAACAACTTGAAAATTACTACGCAACCATGTCTATCTATGTTATTTTACGCTGTAAATATTCGTTTCAATCACTTCGACAATTTGAGAAATATTGTGTTTTAAAAAATATTTTTTAATTTTTTGCTAAGAAGAACTGGCCGCTAAGATTTAATGAACGAACTCATCCAAGCCATTAGTAAATTAAGGCTAATTCCCAACTTTGGTCCAAATCACTGAAGTATTTTTTGACTTAACATTTGGGCACATACACACAAAAATATATATATATATATATATATATATATATATATATATATATATATATATATATATATATATATATATATATATATATACATTGTAACAGTATAAATTGAGTAGCTAAACAGCTAGGCTTGTTTGGGTGTATTTGTGGTTCCTCCTCTGCTTTAAACAGAGAATTATTGGCGACGATCATGGTTATTTCTTCTGGCTATCCCTCGTATACTGAATGAAATTGAGATATTCCGTTAAATCATTTCTCTTTGAACTACCCCTGGTATATCTTGTCGGCTGCCGCGCCTGCGATGTGGCTAAAAATGCTGGTGGTTCGAGAATGGTCCGCATGTTGAGAAAGATAGATGGCTGGGGGCGTATAGGATGAAGTGAGAGCGAACGATGGCGCTACTGGCTGTCAGGTAGGAAATGCGAATATTCCGGAAGGTTCGAGAGAGATTTTGTTGGTAGTAGTTTGAGCTAACACGTGGTTCTTTTTGAGAAGCAAGTCGGATATTATTTATCCCCATAGTGGATTAAATTGCACTCAGCAAATATCTGCAGTCTTTTGGTGATATCGTAATTTATGTATTTGGTGTTGAAGACTGTAGAGATAACCCGTTTGAGGGGATATAAGGACCACTTTGATCTTGTCACGTTGTAGGTAATCTGGATTTGAACTAGGAAGCCCCAGTGTTGGTGGACTAATACCTTTGGCGAATTCACGTATCATAGGAGAATTTTGAATGGAATAAGTCTCGCATCGAATGGCGAATTTTCATGTACCGAAAGAAGTATGGCTATTGAGTTAAATGGAGTTTTTATGTGCTAGTCAAGAGCAACGATAATTTCCGTCAGCTGTGAAATCTGTAGTTTATGAATTAGGATCTCAGCGAGGTGCTCTTCGCTTTCCGTTGTTGCATTGCCTTTCCGTTTGTTGCATTGTTTCCGTGGTTGCAGTTCCGTACCCTTAAAGGCCCCAGTTTGGTATGGAAATTGTTGGTAATTTTATGGCCTAGAAGTCCAGGTTGTTCAAGTAAGAATTTTCCGTTTTGTGATAAAGAGTAGAGTGATAAGAGAGACAATCTTGATAAGCTAAAATTTTAAATATTCACATCTGTTAAATTTGCTATATCAAAGAATAAGTTTTACTACGATCAAATCAAACTGAATTTATTTTAGTTAAACTTCGATAAATGTGGTACCGATTTTTATAAGACCCTTGTTAATATAATTGCTTCACTTTTGATAGTTACCACAGTTTATTATATATTGTTAGCATTAGTTAAGCTTATTGATTATTCTTTGGGACTTGATGTTTAATCAGGCCACTTAACTTAACTAACGTGTAATTAATTACTATTTGGGAAATAAGTTGTAAGCTTTGCGTGCACGAAAAGTGGAATTTTTCCATAGAACAATTATAGTTTTGGAGCAATTCATGCATACTCATTAGATATCTTGATTATTTTGTAATAAGCCATTTCAGTTATATAATAGAGACTTTTTATTTTAGATCAGAATTTTAGAACAGCTTTTTAATAATTTCTTGTATGCCAAAGAAGCGTAATAAAAGCCCTTATTTTGTCATATTATAAGTGTGTTTTGGTTTTGTGGTTGTGTTTTGTTTTCAGGGCTGTTGAGAATACTTAGTGTTATTAGATCATTACCGCTACTTTTACTTGTGGGTCTATGACACCATACCGTTCTGAGTTTTAGTTTGTTTTACCATAATTATAACTCCCTTGCGGCTTCCTGTGCTCGATTGTGGTTGGCTATAGTTGCCAGTGTGATTCAAGAATTCTTGGTTGTGTTGGATCTGGGCAAGGAAGTATATTAGTGAACATCTTATTAGAATATCCGGGAGTGGAGGTTAAACAATCAAGTGGCGCCCCTAGTTAACATCTTATTTTGACCCACGCCCATCTCCACTGTGTAAAAGCTGGCGGCCCTCTAATTTCCCGGTAACCTAGCTTATGCCAATGACAAATTAGGTTTGTGAATAGATTGGGAATTATTAGAGCATTGTCATCTGGTATAAAAGGAAGTGCGTCGCAACATATATATATATATATATATATATATATATATATATATATATATATATATATATATATATATATATATATATATATATATATATATATATATATATATATACATTTTAAATGATCTTGGAAATGGGTTCCAGAAGCCCCAATTCGCGCTCATTTGAAGAAATTTTTCGAAAGTCTCACCATCGATACCTCTCTATTAGTGAATTTTCTCAATTAAAATACATCATTTTTTCACATATTTAAATCCACCGTTATTGCTGGGACACCTTTATATTAAACGCTACTTATATACAGATTTCTTAGAATATGAAAAATGTGGGAAGATTATTTGAACTATTTAAGTTTGTTTTATTTAGACAACGTCTAAATTTAAAATTGTAATAAAACCGGCTTACATGTCTGATGTCTTCTTAGCTGTTTTTATTATATACATTATCTTGTAAACCTAGTTTTCTCTGCTGCATAGCTTGGCGTCAATCTGAAATTAAAATTAGGTGAGAATAAATTTTAGCATTTGATTTTCTCCCTGGCTTCGTTTTATCTGCTTTTGTATATCTAAGAGTATTCTAAAAACGCTTTTCATTTTGGCTTTAATTGCCGTGTAATGAAGTAGCAACGCTGCTGTATTCAGAAATACAAAAGCTCGAGAAGCGTTTAAGGTATACAGAGTAGATAAGAGATCAGGAGTCGTAATAGGATAACCTAATATGTAAATTAACACCTGCTGAATATTCCCGCCTTAAGATGTAGATAAACTGACAGGAACTGGTTTAATTTTACAAAAGCTTGTTGCATAATGGCTTACATCTCTCTCACATAAAACCGAAAGCTCAGATTTTCCTAAATATTTCGTCAATTTGAAAAATTTTTGTTCACTCACAGCCATCTTTTGTCAACTGAAAATCTAACATTGCTAGTAATTCAAAGGTAAACTAGCAACTCGCCCTGAAAAACATTTTTTTTACTGTAAACACAAAATATTTTCCATCCTGCTACAGGAGATATTTTACACAAAGTAACTCTTCATCAAGATGCAATAGAAAATTAAATATTGACTCAAATGAAGAATTTTCCATACAGGCTGGTCTAGATGTAATGGTACCTGCAGCAAAAGTATATCCTTTGCATAAAAATATTGCGATTGAGTCAAACTTGCTTCAGCCCAAAGTTCAAGGTTAAAAGAGAGCCAGTGTTAAAATGATAAATTTAGGTTTACTTTGACATTTATAAAAGTATGTAACCTATTACCTTGAACATTTTTTAACGTGATAAAAAACAGTTTATTTTTAATTTTGCTCTACGGGATAGAGGGCGATCCTTGCGGTAGCATTCACAATTTAGTAAAACTCACCATTTTTTTCTTAGCGTTGCTGGGAAACTTTTGATTAAAAGATCGTATCAGTTTGTGTTGTCCTAACAAAAATGATTCGCGATGCTAAAATCAACCGTTTTCTAAATATCTGCGATTTTAAAAGTAGCTGCAACACACACTTCGTAATAATTTTCAGCTCACGTTTCATGTATCGCATAGTAGGTGTCTAAATATGAACAAGAATTTATCATGTATTATTTATTTACTAATTTCGTTGGGCATATCTTATTTGTTTCAGGCTGCATAAATGTTAACAAAAGAATTCCGAATTCCAGCTATTATAACCTAGTTAGACGCCTGTTATTATGGAGTGCAACGACATCAACTCCCTCTGTATCAAGCTGCTTTGGGAACATACTTTGAAAATCAGTAATCAGAAAATATACCTATTCAGCAAATTGCTGCAGTTTGTTTTCAACGCCAAATTGCTAGTGCAGCCAATCGGCCAGTATAAAACTGTTTTGTCATAAATACAAACAAGATTAGTGGACATTTAAATTTGTATTTTCCACTGTAAAGCTTACGAGATCTCGAATGGCCTAATAAACCTTGTTAGTTAATAATATCTTAGTTAATGTTGGTTGAGACCTTAGAACATATTTTGGTGCGTTATCTCATTTTTTTATATAGCTATATTTGTGTACATATGATTATATTGTTGTGTTTAATTAAATAACTAACGTGTTATATCCCACTGACGCCCACAGCGTTTTTCATATGTTGTATATATATATATATATATATATATATATATATATATATATATATATATATATATATATATATATATATATATATATATATATATATATATATATATATATATATATATATATATATATATATATATATATATATATATGGGTGTACATATTTTCAACTATATAGTTAGAGCGTTTGTGATATATCTATTAGCGACCATCTGGTCTGCGATTTATGTTGTACAGATTTTGGTTGTGGTTAATAAAGGTACCAATTGTTTGTTTCCACTAGCATTGACCTTGAGGGTTATTTATCTTCCAGCTGGCGTTGCATCATAGTTATGTGTTGCAAAAAAAATCATGGCATAGTATGTGGGTAAATTTGGGGCAAGTATATAAGCATGTCTATTTTTAGTTGCCTGTTTAAGTTGCATACTTGATAAGTCTTTGGTGTTACCTCTCCAGCTTGCTATTCAGGTTGCCAGGTAGAACAACTATCATGGGCTTAAAGGATTTGGTGCATGTCTTCTGCTATCGAGTTTGAACCATTATTGTTGTAAGCCAAGACTAATGTGACAGGCGGGCGTCTGGCTAGGTGGATAGATGACAGTTCCACTGCCGCGACCTGTTCTGTCAGTTGGATAGAGATTGTACTTTCTTATTTTATTGATTTTATGTACAAATTAAATGAGTTTCCTGAATAAGTATAATGTCAGCTGATATATCTTCTGCTAGAAGTTCAATGTCTTGCTTTTTGATTGTTATTCCGTTGGTGTTGAAGATTCTGGTTTGAAAGTGTTTATTTTCCAATTATAATCTGTAAATTAAGGTTTGTGCTTTATTAATTATTGACTCTAGGCTAGACGGATTTGGTTTTAGTTTCATTATTTCTTGGATCATGTCTGCCAGGATGTACGAGGCAGTGGAACTTGTTTGCTCCTGGTTCGATAGCTGTAGCCTGAGAGAACTGTTTGGTTGTTGAGAACGTTTGTTAGCATGATATCTTTGGGGTTCTGTACGCAAGTTGGGAAGTCTTGGATGTCTGTGCTGTAGGTTCAGGATACATTTTGCAGCCTCTATAATTAGCAGGGTGTGGTCCGTTGCAGTTGGCACATTTGGCTGTTGCTGTTGCGGCTTAACGCACTTTTCTGACAGATGATTTGAGCCGCATTTGACACAGCGCCCTTCAGCTTTGCAACAACTATCTGCGTGATTGAAGCCTTGACAACGATGGTATTGGCTTAAGTCTTGGATGTCTGTGCTGTAGGTTCAGGATACATTTTGCAGCCTCTATAATTAGCAGGGTGTGGTCCGTTGCAGTTGGCACATTTGGCTGTTGCTGTTGCGGCTTAACGCACTTTTCTGACAGATGATTTGAGCCGCATTTGACACAGCGCCCTTCAGCTTTGCAACAACTATCTGCGTGATTGAAGCCTTGACAACGATGGTATTGGCTTAACGATGGGCTTTTTCGAAGCGGTTCTGGTTTTACGGTTAGGCGGCAGCAATGGGTGATGTCATAAATTTGTCTCTGTTCCTTTGTAATTTCTATTAGAATTAGTGGCACTGGGACTATTTTGGTGGTTTGCCCTTCTGTAAATCTCTTTGTCATTCTTCGTACTTTAATCGGTTGTAAGTTTTGTTTTTCAAGGTTTTTTGTACTTGTCCTACCGTAAAGTGGGATGGTAATCCACGAAGCACAACTTTGAGGTTCTTTTCGCTGTTCAATTTGTAAGTGTAGTAGGGTACAAGATGCTCAATTCACAAATTATTCAAGATGTATATAAAAAAAAATATTTGAGGAACCCGTTCAGATATTTAGGTCATTAGCGGGACGGATTATTAAACAGATGTATCATCTCACACTCGGAATTTATTTCCAGCTAGGCTTCTAGCATGAATACAGTTTTGCTATTCCTTTAGAAAGAAACAAAATTTAGGTCCACTGTTAAAGAATCGGATATTATCTACGGATGGAGCTACCTTTACTCGCCAGGGTATATTTAACTTAACCCTTTGAAGCACGAATTTCAATGTTATTTCCAATTCTAATGACATTTGGTATATATCATCTTAATGTGTAGAAAAATGATGTAGTATACTTCTTTGTTGCAAAAAACATTTATTTTCACTTTTGCAAGTGGTTTCGATATGAAACCACAATGCAAGTGAACACATACAAAATCGAAAGATTACATATATTTTATATTATTGATGATAAGTTAGAAAACAGTTTCTTTCTGCCAGTAAACACAACCCGACTTTACACTGTATGCAGCTCCATCTGATTCGATGAGGTTTTTCGGCGGTACTACACTGAGCACAGCGTCTTGATGTTCCGTGCACAGGTAGATGTTTCGCTTGATCACGCCGTTGATCTATTGGTACATAAGGATTGAATCTGGATACAACTTTTTTAGTAGAAGATGGCCTTTCACAAGAGCGTCTTGAAACGGAAGCCCCAATCAAACTCAGTATTACTTCACATCGGAAAATTTTGAGGCTCATAGCACTTTTGGTCCTCCGTTTGAATATTATATATGAGTTGACTACTGATTTATCGATAAAATGCCAAAATAGACGGTGGTACCATTTTCGGGATTTCAGATCTATGGTGTAGTAAGATTTCATCATATCAGCTTTGTCAACTCCACCCATATACCTTCGGTAGTCTACAACTGCTTTAGGGCAATTGACTTCAGTCATACTTCCATCTTTCTCCCTTTTATTCACTTTAGTTTGATCTGTAGGAGAATGTATAGTAGAGAGCATCTGAATAGTTCTTTTGTCCTTCCACTTGATACAAGATACTTTGTCTCTATAAACTGTCCAGTCACAATCACTTCGATTCATATCCTTATCGCCTTTCAATCCAGTGGGAAGATTTTTTCTGTTTGCGCGTAGAGTTCCACACGCGTAGATTTTATTTTATTGTAAAGAAAGTAAAAGGTCAGTTGTTGTGAAATAGGAATCAAAGTAAGCGTGGTGTCCTTTACCTTCGAGACCCTTAGTCATGTCAAGCACTACCCATTTACCTAAACCTTTCTCAGATTTATCTTGTATTTAATTCAAAATTACTTAGATAACCTTCTTTATCGGCGCACGCCCAGATTTTAAACCTCCTTTTTACAGGTTTCATTGGCATATATTGCTTGATAGCTATTCGGCCTTTGAACTTCACCATGCTTTCATTAGCTGGCACTTTTTTTGATGGGCAATGATATTTCTGGAAGTTTTTCTTTAGGAGTTCAATGTATGGTCTGATTTTAAACAATTGATCAAAACCGGACTCCCTTTTTTTGCCATTGTGGCATTGTCATTGCAATGGAGGCTAGTTAGCAGGGAGCCAAAACGGTTTACGCCTATTTTTGATGCTATGAAATCATCACGTAGTTCTGGACGCGAAGGCCTGTAATCGCGAAAGGAGGGAGACTTTTTATACCCATGAGCAAATTTACCGCTATAAAAATTTTCATTTCCTCCTCAGTTGTCGGAATAAAGTTTCTTTTTTCCTGGGTGACATACAAGTTTGTTTGTTCTGTAACCAGACGAATAGCATCCCCAAAAATAAGCAAGAAGAAATCTATAGGTTTTGTGACATCAGGTGGTACTTCAGAGCTGGGACCAGTTAGTTGCTGAAAATGATTTAGATTCGGAGCAATTTCTTGTTTTCTCCAGTTCACAAAGTGGATAAGTGGTATATCATCTTCTAAATCGCCTGGGTCGTCATCTATGTCGCTCCCAATTGCCAAATCGTCGTCACTCAAAATAGTGTCCTGAGCAATCGCTTCGGTAGTTTCATTATTTTCAATGATGTATTCAATCATTTCTTCCTCTTCTTCCTCATATTCGCTTATTACTGACTCTTTATCAGAAGGAATTTCATCAAGCAGAGCGTAAGCTTCATCCGAGGTTAGTTTTGACAAATCGATTTGTTTTTTCATCACTTGCGACAAATCAATTTGATTTTCCATCCTAACCTAAACAAATTTACTTTAGTGCATTGCACGCACACTGGTTTCGTCGCGAAACTATATCCGGTCAACAAAAACAAATTTACTTTACTGCAAGAACACTGGTTTCGTCGCAAAACCATATCCGATTGACAAAGTAAAAACATTAAACTATGTAAAACAAGTATTCTTACCTTTCTATTACTGCCTCAGTAACACAATCGTCCAAAAAAACGGAGTAGTTATAACACTTTTTACGAAAATGTAGATAAAAAACGAAATCATTTATAAAACGTGGTTTTTTTTAACAAATTCTAACGAATACTAGCAATACAGTGTTCGACAATTGCAAACTTGCGATGGAGATCAGTAGATGGCGCGCTAATACCCAAGTAGGAAATGTGGTTTCACTGTAAAACCAGTCTACATATAGAAAAAAAATATTAGGTAAGTGGTTTCTGTGTGAAACCGCTTTGCTTCAAAGGGTTAAGAATCAAGCATATGCGATACTTTCACGCTGGTGGGAGGTAAAGTGTAGGAGCACCACCGTGTTGTAATAACAACAAATTGTCCTCATTACACTCGTCACATTCTATGATAATTATCAACATCGGATCAATGTTGCCTGGAAGTAATTTTTAATAGATTTTGGCGGTTAACTTTCCTTATAGGAAGAACGGACCAAGAAGACAGTTAACAAACATTCCAGCCCAAGCATTTGGTGTCAGTGGGTGCTGCGTGTAGAATTCACGGATTTTTCTTGAATTGGAATCTAAATGTTGCAATCTTCTGCGACATTTGCGTGAAAAAGCCAAATTAACTTGCCAGGACTGTTGTGAAGAACGAATAATGCGGCATTTTACACGTCTATATAATCAATAGCACAAATGTATATCGGTGGTTTCGAGCAATTTCCTCGCCTGCCTGATTTAGCTTACTCGGACTTTCAATCATAAAAAGATTTTGAACGGCCAAAGATTTTATTCAGATGAAAAGAATAAAGGTACCGTAACAGTGTATTTAAAGGAGTAAATAAATATTTCTTTTTACAATTGACATAGAAGCATTACAACAAAGGTGAAAAAATAAGGTATAGGTATAGCTTCAAAAAAATGTTGTAAAAAATTATTTTAATTAACGAACTAGTGTTTCATTTTCTCGAGCAGGCTACAAACTTTTCTGTTCACCACAGTAAAAGTTTTAAGCCTGAGAATTTTGAAGAGCGTACTTAATTATGATTATTATTTCACAGCTCAGAATGCTTACATAACAGGACGTTATGTACGAACGAATATCCATTTTCAACTGACGCAACTACAGTTATCAGACATATTTTTATCATCCCATAATACACTCACGCCGGTTTACGTCAGCAACTAGTGAATATTACGCTCGTAAATCTATGATCTAATGCAACTGTTTTATATAATAATGAGGTTTAAGTAGATACGTTATTTTAGGGCACTAGTTACGACTGAATGAGCGCATTCAATTTCAGTTACGTTTAAATGGTGGATAAAGTTTTAGCTCTAAAAGTGCTGATAATAAGAGAAAATAGTTACAGTATTCTAACGAAATCACCTTGGATATAGCAGTATTATACAAAACATAGAACGATGTCAAAAGTTATACAACAACACTTTTGTCGTTTTGTTAGCGAATTTTTTTAGAAAAATCGATAAAGCGAGGATGCGACTTCAAGATAGTGTGCTGTAGTTCCGACTTAGATTTTTATGTATAATAGCTAAAAGCTGTCATCAAGAAAACTTGCAAATATCAAAACACCCATAAATGATAAGTGCAATTATAACAGTTAAAGTATATTACGAAATAAAATGACTTATCACCCTAACCGTTCAAGTTTTTTTGAAAACACTTTTTGGTTTTAAAATATTTTTTAAAACACTATGAAACAACTAACAAGGTTTAAGACAATTTACTTTTCTCTGAAGGCTCCTCCAATAGGATGACTTGTGTAACGTGCACAAAAAATCCTAGAAATGGCAAGATGACATCGTGGAAAGCAGAGCAAAATCTAGAGAGAAACCAACAACGAGATAGCGTCGAGGAGAAATTAAAGATATCGCCAGAAGGAGAAAGGAACTTGTTAGCGATCATCGGCCATATCCTCTTTTACAAGCTGCAGAGCTCACCCAAAAACTTCATACATTTCAACGGATGAGATTATAGAAACCACCAAACTGCAAAAAGAGGGCAGAGTCACCGGTCCGGATGGAATCTCATCAAAGATGCTTAAGTTAGACGGGGGGATAGCGCGGGACTCAGATTTTTGACGTAGCTGTTCGACATCATCTAGAAAATGGGTAGACGGCCTAAACTGGCTTACCTAAGTCCTTGTTACCCTGTCTTATTAAACCAAAGTCACAAATTGTGATGACCTCAGGATGATTAACTTGATGTGCTACGTTCTGAAAACATTCCTGCTCATTATATATTGATAACAAGTCTGGCAAAAATATTGGAGAAGGTTTTAAAGGTGAGAATTACTGAGTACCTTTCGACATATAAAATACTCAATGGAATACAGTATGGATTTATTCAGGGAAAAGTACAGAGGGTGCCATCGCACCACTAATGTCTGGAATTTATGAGTCCGTTGAGGAAAGCATTTGTATTTTTCTTGACTTTAAAAAGCCTTTGAATACAGTTAGCAATAAACTGCTGGACAGAATGAGGTCACTCTCATCTGGGTGCCGGGTCACTTGGGGGTCAAAGGCAATGAAGAAGCTAACAGTCTCACGAAGAGAGGATCAGCAGAACCATTTATGGGACCAGAACTGGTCCTGGACGTATCCAATGGCACGGCCAGGAGAACCATCAAGTCCTGGGTCAGGGAACGGCTATAAGGCGTACTGGGCAGATTATCCAGGGCTCAAACACAGGAAGTCATTAATTGACGAACCCAGTTCAAAGAGAGCTGTGGAGCTGCTAAATCTTAGCAGAGGACAGCTCAGGAACATAACAGGACTCTCGACGGAACACATGACTGTCAAGGAACACATGCATAAAATGGGGCGGTTCGAGGGGGACCTGGCATGCAGACTCTGTAGCGAGGGGAGGAATCTGCCCAGCACATCTTGTGCGAGTGCAAAGCTCTGGACCGCAAGAGATAACTGATCTACGGACAGCCTAGGCTGGAGAAAACAGCAATATAGGACTTCACTCTACCAATTGCTGCGCAGACTAGTTCGGGGCATAGTGATTTTGGAGTGGGTGGAGTAGAAAAGACAAAGGGCATGCACAGTTAGCCAAAGACTGCGGTGCAGTCGGGGCGGCAAAAACGCGGACGAGCCCTATTGGGAAAAAAGCAATAAACGTAGGAAAGCTTATAGGTTCTGCAGATACTTTTCATTTTGTAAATAGCTTATACAAGTTGGTTAACCAATCAGAGGTAACCAGTTTTTCTGCAGATACTCTTCATTTTGTAAATAGCTTATACAAGTTGGTTAGCCAATCAGAGGTAACCAGTTTTTCTGGAGAAATTTTATATTTGTTTCAAAAAATGTGTGTATGTTCAAAAATAACGTTAATAAATAAAGTTATTCTGTCAAAATTCTAAACACAAATTGCCTTCTAGAGGCCAATAGAAACCAACTATTAAGTTATAAGCTTTATAGAAGTTTAGGTTATGGACATTTGTTTTTCTTTTATTTTAAAAGCCCAAAGAGAGCACAATTTTATGGATTTTTGTATAATAATAATATAATACATATTTAAACATAACTTATGATGTAAACAATTAATTAAAATTTTAAGCATATTTTATAATAATAATATATAATCATGACCCTACGGTCGATAAGTTCCGCACCCAGAAGTCTTT
Organism: Tillus elongatus; assembly: GCA_964006375.1. Taxonomy (NCBI): domain Eukaryota; kingdom Metazoa; phylum Arthropoda; class Insecta; order Coleoptera; family Cleridae; genus Tillus; species Tillus elongatus. Next base: position 41,198,295 of record OZ023266.1, read on the forward strand.
GACTTGTGCGGGGGAGCTTATATACACATATAGACAAAGGACACCACCCATAACTTATTAGAATCCGGCCTTTCCACATTCGGGTGAAAAACATCGACTGTCCGAAAACGGGATTCGAATCCGCGACCTCCTACTTCAATTCGAAAGATTACTCGCCTCTCGAATTGAGCTATTGAGCCTGTCAAATCGTATAGCATGATAAAAATTATTTATTCACTTTTCCTGAACAACACAATTTTTCGCAATATCTAAAAAAAATTATTATATATATATATATATATATATATATATATATATATATATATATATATATATATATATATATATATATATATATATATATATATATGTATATATATATATATATATATATATATATATATATATATATATATATATATATATATATATATATATATATAACATAATCCAGTGCATAAACTAGCAAAAATCAAAAACTCTGGGCGCAGCAAGTGCGTTATGGAAGTGAATTTTCATAAAAATGTTTTTAATTACAAATATATCGCTCTAATGCGAGCAGACATCAATCTGGTTACCGGTATAACCTATATAGTAGGAACAATGTACCATATTTTATCAAAATAATTATTTGAAAATGTACAAAAATTTTCCGAAAATAAACTTTAAATGTTTCTGAGAAAACTGGTCTCCTAGCCAATGAACCTTAGGTTAATAGCAAATTGAGTTATTGAAATTTGAAACCTTTAATGAAAATTCGCAACCAAAACGCCCTTGCTGCGTTCATACAAACATTTTCCGAAAATAAAGTAAAATGTTGGTATCCTAACCAAAAAAAACTTACGTTAATAGCAAATTGAGTTATTGAAATTTGGAGAATTTAATGAAAATTTGCTACCAAAACGCACTTACTACGTCCAGATTTTTTCTTACAAACATGCATCATATTTCGATAAAAAATCCTAAAATGCCGTAACGAATTTCTTCTACGAAAATTAGCTAAAAATTATAGACCATTAAACCATAAACTTCACCAAACCTACAGCGAAAGCATCAACTTAACTAAACCGACAGCCAAAGCATCAGAGAAAGGGTCTATTTGAAATGAATTTTCTGTAAATATTTTAGTAAAATGAAGGGCAATGACGGTTGAATCTGAAACTTAGGGGCTCGCAGAACACTCTTCTTGCAAAATTTTCTTTTCACTATCCGTATTTATTTCACGTTCTTCGCTTAAATATTGCCAATTTTGACATTTTAAATTGCGAGTGTGACGTTTTAAATTGCGAGTTTGACGTTTTGAGGATAACTCCAAAATTTGTTGCTTTAGCTGCCCGTAACTTTTTGTCCTTAAAATTAGAGACCTAAATTTTGGTACATGGTTCACTCTTTATAATACAAATACGCGTACCCAATTTGGTTGCCCTCACTTTGTTATTTCCGGAAATATGATTTTTTTAGAAAGAAAACACAACATTTTAAGGGAAAACCTGGTCCGACATTCCTGGCTAACGAACTCATCGAAGCCACTTGCAAAAGAAGGTACTCACCAAACTTGATCAAGATCGGTATCTATTATTTTTTGAGTTATGGGTACGATTTATATATATATATATATATATATATATATATATATATATATATATATATATATATATATATATATATATATATATATATATATATATATATATAAACGGATCTCCCCATTAGTGACTTTTTTAAAGAAAATTCACTAAAAAAGAAAATTTGAATTACCAACAACCTATGGGCCACCCTGTAATTGTAGAAATATTTTTTAAGATGTATCTCAAAACACCCTATAATTAATGTATACATTTTTTTCGTATCTTGCATAATGACGGATATATTGAGCTTTAAAAATTTTTTACGAAAATTCGGCAAAAATTATATACCACTAACCGGTAAACTCTATAGCCAACACTACTGCCAAAGCATCAGAGAAAGGGTCGATTTGAAATGAATTTTTTGGGAATATTTTAGTAAAATGAAGGACAATGACGATTGAAACTAAGACTTCAGGCTTTGTAAACCATTCTTCTTGAGATATTTTCCTTCCATAGCTCATATTAGTTTCAGGTTCATTGCCTAAATGTTACCAATTTTGACGTTTAAAATCGCGACTTTCCACGGTTTGAGGAAAACCCAAATTTATTTTTCCTTAAATGCCTGTAAGTTTTTTTTCCTTTAAGCTACAGAGCTAAATTTTGGTCGGTAACTTACCTATAATAATACATACCAGCGCATGAAATTTGGTTGCCCTTACTTTGTTAATTTATATATATATATATATATATATATATATATATATATATATATATATATATATATATATATATATTTATAAATATATATATATATATATATATATATATATATATAAATTAATTTTCCGGGAAAGCCTCGGCGGATTTTCCTGGCTAACGAACTTTTCCAAGCCACTTGCAAAAGAAAGTTTTATCAAAATCGGTCCATTATTTTTTTAGTTATAGGTGTGACACATAAATATATATATATATATATATATATATATATATATATATATATATATATATATATATATATATATATATATATATATATAAACACATAAAATCTGAAACCGACCTCGGATTTGGGTTCCAGGGGTCCTAAATAGCGCTCATTTGAAGACATTTTTTTTAATTCAAAAATCGGGATCTCCCCATTAGTGATTTTTTTAAAGAAAATTCACTAAAAAGTAAAAGCAATTAAAAAACGTGTCTGAATATTAAAATCTTTTCACGGCAAGATACCATTTACTAACAGCGACAAGTTTAAAAAATAATCATAATATTACAATAGTAAAACAACACTATGTTAACAACGACTAACAACTAAGAAAGCGACTGCTGCGCTAACCTGAAAATGCTTCTAGAATATCGAACTACACATAAAATAAAGAAACTGACAGCCATGTCGAAGTAATCTACCAACTGTAAATGAAATATCCTCCAGAAATTACATTTCAAAACCTTCCGCTCGACATCGATTGGTGTGATGCAAGCTAAAATTGGCAAATTGCATCTGGCGCTATTAAGGAATACGCGTTTGATGTAGGCACGAGGCAGATCACAAGGACCGCGTCTTATAGTTTATCAGCTTACCAGCTACAGAATATAAGAGAAATACGACCGTGTACTCTGAAACGTGCAACAGACGATCTAATTGTAAAACGCTGGATCAAAAAATGCCTTTTTGTTGTACAGAAAAATAGTTATGACGAGTTACTACAGAACTATAAATTGTTTTATGTCCTCAATTATTGTCTGTTTCTTCATCACATTATAAGGGCGATGCAACCCTGTCGCTGCAACTATGATTCTCTATCCTAGCATCTCTTCATTTTATTGTAACTTACATACTTCATGATTTGTGTCAGGTTTTCAAGAGTCCCTTGCTATACCTTTTTCGCTTTTTTTCCAGGTATATCGATCTCAAATCATGTTGTCAAGTTATTATGTGTTAGAATATGACCAATAAAAGTTTTGCCGTTCTCCTTTCGATTTCTTTCTGCAAACATCTGGCTTTGTTCACCTTTCACAATTTTATTTATCTTTCTATCAGTGTACCACATCTTTCTTATTTTTCCATGTCCTCATTTCAAAATGTATCATTTTCTTTATTTTCTACTAGGTAAAGTCCAGGTTTTTTCCCCATATACTTCCACACTCCAGGTTTTTTCCCCATATACTTCCACACTCCATAGCTATGACTTGATAAACTTGTTTCTTATGTATAAACTAAAATGAGTGTGAGTTAGTGGTGCATTTAAGGATGACCTCAGATATTAACGTCTATTGACTACAGATTTTTATTTATTTTTTTACTATCATTTTGTTTAACACTTTTTTGGGTTTAATCGAATTTGAGAACACTAAAAAGTTATTTGTTAAATTTGGTTTTATTCGACTAGCCGTATATATATATATATATATATATATATATATATATATATATATATATATATATATATATATATATATATATATATATATATATATATATATATATATAAACATGGTAAATAAAAACTTATATACATACTTACTGAGGAATAAGTAAATTCATAAAACAAAATACATTTTCTCATCTTTAGATAAGTTTTTCCTTTACTATCGTTAAACAGAACTGTTTTTCTTTACAAAGGTACCCCGTTTACTGAAATTCAATATTTCATCAGTAGACATTTAGCTGTCACGTTTTTTTTTGCTATTAGCTATTATTCCGCAGTAATCCATAGGCGAATATATGTACTATGTCGAATTTTTCGTTTTCATTTAAAAAACCCCGAAGTCTCTATCACAAGGGAGGAAAGAATGTCATAAGTACACTTTCAGAAACCAAATCATCACAACACATGTTTTTAAAGACCTGACGATCGTTTCACTAACAAAGTTACCATCATCAGAGTTTGTTTGAAAAGTTTACTTTTAAAGTTAGAAAACTTAGAATATAAAGCGATCGTCAGGTCTTTAAAAAGATGTGTTGTAGTGATTTGTCATCTCCAAGTGTACTTATCAGTGCTGATTGCAGGTTCCAATCTTCAATTAGTAAATTATGGCTCCTAGGTCCACGGAACTGAATCTTTATCTAAGGCTAAGTACTAAAATTAGATTAATACGTGCAGATACCGTCTTTCTAGAATCTTGCAAACAGAAATGAGTATTTCCTAATTTAATTAATTTCAATATAAACATTTCTATTAGCACAAAAGTAGGTCAAAAACTTAAACATTTTGCTTAATAAAAATGGCTGTACTTAAAAATGCAATATCTGTACTCAAGACGTAGTATCTTAGAAATACAGGCATATAGTTTGTTTAAAACTTTTAAGTTAGAAAACTTAGAATATGAAGGTGGGTGCGATTTTTAAAGGAACATGTTTGTAGTCAGAATTTTTTATCCTCTGATGACGCTAACTTTATTAGTGAAACGATCATTTAGAAAGATGTGTCGTGATGATTTGGGTTCTGCAAGTTTACTTGTTAGTACTCGTCACAGGTTCCAATGTTCGCTTATGGAAGAATGTCCTCGAATTGGAAAACGATGAACAATTTTCTGAAATTTTTCACTGTCCACTAGCACAAGACACATTATTCTGCAATCAAGTATTCCACTATAGATTTTGCCACCCACCGCAATTTTATTGGCTAATTTTATATGAAAGACGGTGCTGAATCACCTAGTAAAATGTCAGGAAGGTGCCTAAACCGAGAGGGCAATATCATACCCAAGCAACAAATTAAGGTATTTTAACCAGCACTTGAGTCCAAATAACCTAACCAAGTTGTAATTTAGTAATAATTAACCAAAATGTTGCCTTAATTGTCATAATGACTACAAATTTGGAAATGCGGCTCCGAACTAGCTTATTTTTGACTATTAAAATTACTCCAAAGTCAGTAACTTACAAGTAACTAAGTTGGGAAAAAAATTGGTTTAATTTTACTTATAAAATATACTTGAATATACTTTTGTGTTCCAATTCCAGAGTTGGTAATTTGTAGGTCAAAGTGTGCCCTAATATAAATATTAACCTGCAATATGTCTCTATGGTATAGTAAATTGGAGGTCTTCTTAATAAGTCCAGCTTACATATATATTACCAATTTCATTGCAATACAGCACAGGAAATATTTTAGGCACTGAGCTAACCTAAAATGGCTTTCTGATCGGCTATAAAGTCATAATTACTGCAGAAGTGGTTTTCCAAGTCAAATTTCCTACCTTCAAGTTGAAAATAACCATAAAATCCGACTTGAAATAAAAATTGTCCTCAAAGTTCAAAGTTTACAGCAATGAAATACATTTGTGAATCTTAAAGGTGTGTCAGTTGATAAACTTGATCAATAAAAGTTATTCTTGTTGTTAATGTGCGTGCATCAGTAACAAATATAGTCTTACAATGCCCCTTTGAAACCAATAAAAGTTTACAGACATACTACAAACTATTATAGAGTAGTAAAGAATGCTCACAGAAAAATAGTGATAGATACTGATCATTCAAAGTGGCTTACATCAAATCAGCACGTTTCCCTCTTCAATATAATACATCCATTTTTATGCCAAATGGAGTGAAGCAGTGGCAACACGGTGAGCTGTCATGTTTATGTTTATTTACTTATTTTATTTTGTTTCTATTTTCTATTAATGTCTACATATTATGGAATCAAAGACCAAAAGGGCTGTATAATCATTCCTATATGTCTCTCGGCTGTGTACGGATATAAGTAATATATATTTCTATACACGAAAATGTTTCATTTCTAATAAATTCAAACAAAATTTGTTTACCATATAGTTGAAATTACCATAATAGGACAAAATGCCTTCAAAGTTTGGTTAGTTTGCCCTGTCATTAGGAATTGTGACTTATAGGTAAAAAAAATAGGGCAAAATTAACTTTCAGGTCAATAATGTTAGAAGGGCAGCCATATTAAATTAATTTTGCGGTATTCATCTTGATTGTATTGGAAAATTAAAAATAAATATTTGTTAAATATAATGTAATCAAATTTTAGTTCGATAAAAACATTAAATAATGATTGTATACCATGACGACAAGATAGTTTTGTGTTGTTTACATCACCAATCCTCCAAAATCAGAATTTCAAGATTTTTGAATAATTTTTTATTTTCACTAATTTTATCTTTTATACGGGCGCTCAAATTTTATCAAAGTATCATCATCATGTTAACAGAAAAAAACATAACCGCAGTGGGTTTTGTCTTTATACAGTGCGAATCACCTTTATCATTGTTGCAAATATTTGAAGTAAGTTCTTTGATCATTCAAGATGTCATTTTTTAACAAAGATGGACAATATCTCTACTACTTTACTGTTTGTTTATACCTACATAACCACAGATCCTGCAGAACCGGATAATGTCACATGCGTAGTTCGTTGTTAAGAACGTCACGGCACTCGGCGCCTAGATGTCAGATTCAAGTAAAGCGTAGCACATATTTACCAATATATTACGTCCATTGGCATAATGTTGAATGAAGATGCCCTAAATATAACTAAAACGCTTTGGTCGAAACGCCTTGCTGGACCTATTATCGACTTCCATATTACTTTGACTTTATTCCCCACCTTGGTAATATACACTTAAATTTTACTTGAAAATGACCTGGGGTGATTTGGTCGCCGACCTATTGGTAGGGCGATTTTACGTCAATTTGACTTTAAATGTTGCTTGGATTTGCTTTGGTGATTTGAATAAATGCCGCATGCGCCATCTCCAACTGCCTTCAATAATATATGCCAAACGTGGTGCTCAATGTTATAGTGGATAATACAAACGGTGCTCAAATTCGAAGTGGAATTTAGAATTGGCTATCACTTGTAGCGAAGAATTTGTCAAAAAAAGAATAAGAAATTTGAAATTCCAGTAACGCAGGCCCAAGATTGTTATTCAGAAATCTTTTAAAGAAAACATCTAGTGTTAAAGAAAAAGGTATAACATATTTGGGTAAAAAACTGTATCAAGTTCCTAGTGCAACGCAGAATAATTAATTTTATTTCCTTGTTGGAAATTGCGGTGCTTGTGTATGCGTCGTTGGAAAGCTAGGTAAATTTTGGAAATATTTTGCTCTAGTTTATTTTCATTACGATGATAAATACGCCTGCTCTAACGACGGACTGACGTTACCTGATGGCAAAACAGGCATTTGGAGAAAATGCACCACCTATATAATTCTATATGCCTTCGATAGAACATAAAATTAATGTCGATGAACCAAATTCAAGTTTTGCTTTGTTAACACCTTCGCCATGCATTAATAGTTATTGTCAAAGTAATCCTCCAACTTTAAAAGATGTTCAAATTGATGAAGTAAGTACTGGTGATTTAAATTTTTTCCACCATGCGGGAACATAACAAGACCTTTGGCACTTCATTGACAACAACAAAAGGTGTTTTACAAGGACTGCATTATATTCGCCCAGGAGCTTCACGGAGAATATTTTTATGCAGTGATGGAAACACTTTGTCACTAAGGTACAAGTCCAACAATAATATTAGAGGGCAGCCTACCTCGATAAGTAAAAGAAAATCGGGAAGGGCATGAGATTGTAAGAGGGTTGCAACTGGTAGACTTGCCAAAGGGGATAACAAATCTAAAAAGGAAGCACTGTTTAGATGAAAAAGTGGAAAAAAATCTTCCAAATACCAAATCGTCTTAGGCATCATCAGTTGAAATTTACCAATTTTATAGCAACCTGCTTAGTATTATGTACGTACATATTATGTGTATATTAAGTACTATACAGGCTGTTTCAAAAAACATGCACCATCGCTCATGGGGCAATTCCTTACTAAAAAATAGGAAAAAAAGTTCATGTGCACATGGGCCCGGAAACGCATAGTTTCCAATATACAGGGAGTTGAATTTTAATTTTTTTTTTAATTTTTTATAAATAATTTCCAAACTACTGGATTGATTTTAATGAAACTTGGAACTTGAAAGTGTATTATGAAAGTGCATATTTTCAAGTGAAAATCTGCTTACAACTGCGTCAGTGGCGAGCGTACGGGGTAACTGTAAAAATTCATTTGGGGAAAAAATATGTGGGCCACTGTCTTTTTTCAATTTTGATACATCAGTTATGAAGCTTATTACATAAGCCACAAAAGCTGCATCTTGGTATTTTTTTGTTCAGGGTATCCCTTAGGAGATATGATTAATTTTATAAAAAGGGGCAAAGTACCGATTCGTTGGAGTAATGAAAACAGTAATCGTAAAGTGCCATGAAACTATAATTTTGGACAGTTCTCTAAATTCTACAATTTGGAAGTGCTTTGTAGGCGTCAAAAGAGTTTTCGTGCTATTATTTAAATTTTGATACGGTGCAGTATTTTCGTTTTTAGTTATTTGTTGATACTGAGCTGCTCAGCAATATTATTTCCTCCTCTCAAGATGGTTTTCATTAAGTACACTTCAGCGGATTTGACTGATATGTTGTTAATTTATGGACAAACAAATCAAAATGCTAGACAAGCTGTGCGAGTTTATCAGGAAACTTATCCGCAAAGAAGAATTCCTGACAAAAATATTTTCCCACATATTGTAAGACATTTGAGAGAAACTGGTTCTTTAAAACCTTTAAAAGCTGACTCTGGACGCAGAAGATACCGCCGAACTGTACGAGCTAAAGAGGCAATATTAAATAGAGTTGAACGTGATCCTAGTACAAGTACGAGAATTATTGCCACCGAACTGGGTAATATTTCGGCATCATCAGTTCACAGAACTCTGAAGGATCAAAGTTTATATCCCTATCATTTTACACGTGTCCAGGAACTTCTACCTAGAGACTTTCAACCAAGGGTAATGTTTTGTCAGTGGTTCTTAAACAAACTTAGGCACGACCAACATTTTTCTAAACGTGTACTATTTACTGATGAGGCGTCATTTACGCGAAAAGGTATCGTAAATTTTCACAATTTACATACATGGGCCGATGAAAACCCACACTCTCTAAGAGTTGCAAATTCGCAGTATCAATTTTCGATCAATATTTGGGCTGCTATTATTGAAAATCACATAATTGGTCCTGTTGTTCTACCGAATCGTCTTGACCATGAATCATATTTAAACTTTTTACAAAATGATTTGCCGTTGTTACTACCGCTTTTTTTGAGAAATGGTACAATGTGGTCCCAGCATGATGGTGCGCCCGCACATTTTGCAGCAGTTGTAAGAACATATTTAGCCAACACATACGGTCACCGATGGATTGGTCGTGGAGGTCCGGTGTCATGACCACCTCGATCTCCGGACCTGAATCCTCTCGATTTTTATTTGTGGGGTCATTTAAAAGAAATAGTGTATAAAACACCAGTAAATACACGAGAAGAATTGTTGGGAAGAATATAATATGCATTTGACAGCATTAGAGAAGATCAAAATATTTGCAGAAGAGTAAGAAGATCTTTGCGCAGAAGGTTAAATAATTGTAACGACGCTAATGGTGGTCACTTTCAACATTTTCTTTAGCTTTGTTATTAAAGTCAATTGAGTAATGTACAAAAAACAAGAGTTTGGAAAAATAATGGTGTCTTTACGATTACTTTTTTCATTTTTTATTTTTATTTTTTATTTATCATTTTTTATCAATGTTTGTAATATTCATTTCAATGTTTATCACCAATAAGTTTTACGTAGGTTAGTTATTTCCACGTTTATTGCTGTAATGTTTACTGTATGTTTTGTTTTTCATATTCTTATGGTTGCAGTAAACATATATTATTATTATTATTATTATTACGCCGACTAATCGGTACTTTGCCCCTTTTTATAAAATTAATCATATCTCCTAGGGGATACCCTGAACGAAAAAATACCAAGAGGAAGCTTTTGTGGCTTATGCAATAAGCTTCATAACTGATGTATCAAAATTGGAAAAAGACAGTGGCGCACATTTTTTCCCCAAATGAATTTTTACAGTTACCCCGTACGCACGCCACTGACGCAGTTGTAACCATATTCTCACTAGAAAATATGCACTTTCATAATACACTTTCAAGTTCCAAGTTTCATTAAAATCAATCCGGTGGTTTTGAAATTTTTTATAAAAAATATTTAAAAAAAATTAAAATTCAACTCCCTGTATATTGGAAACTATGCGTTTCCGGGCCCATGTGCACAGGAACTTATTTTCTTATTTTTTAGTAAGGAATTGTCCCACGAGCGATGGTGCATGTTTTTTGAAACACCCTGTATATTTTATAAATTAAACAACATTATTTTGTATACCTAATTAGTTGTTTTAACTTATAATATTTTGCTGAAGCACCTCAATAACAAATAAAAACTCGGGACGCAGCAAGTGCGTTATGGTAGTACAACTTTAATGAAATATGTAATACAAGTTTCTTTTAAAGGGACTTACACTATCTACAGATATAGCAAAATTTAGTTTTTTAGATTAATAAAAATTGAGTTTTGGGCATTTTTCTCAAAAGGAGTTACAACGAAAGATCTTTTTGATAATAGAGAGATATAGATAGTAACACTTTTGGCAGGAATTCTTCAAATGTGCGTGTACTAGGACAAAAATTTCCGAGAGTATACTTGAATTGTTCCCGAAATAACTGGTTTCTTGGTCAACCCTATAGGTTAATAGCAAATTGAGCTACTCAGATTTGAAGCAAAATTCGCTACCATAACGCACTTGCTGCGTCCCGAATTTTCTACTTCTCTATAAGCAGTTTGACATTTGTGAGTAATAAGGCGCCCAAAGTGTTTTGTTCTCGCTGCGCAAGTCAGTGGTGTGTGGCTGACGTGGGTATGACAAACAAATAATTTTAAATAAGTACGAATTGAAACTAGATCTACTTAGATGACGGCCTTTCTCAAATATATTGTTAATGAATACTAAAAGCTTTGGAGTATATGCATTTCAGAATCGGGAATGTATGAATAGCTTTCATGAAGTTTATAGGAAATTGTGTTTTCATGTACGAACCGACACTGGTAGCAACTTTGTTAAGTTTTGCGTTGCTTTCTAAATTGATAGACGTATAAGTCTATCGGGTCAAATGATATCATCGTGCCAATATAAATCAGGCGCACACTTCTTAATAGGCACATGTGTAGCAATGTTACATCCTGGACTATCTTTTACAATCGACATAAAATTGAAAGCCTTAAAATACAATTTCCGCTCTCTATAAAATTTAGTCAACAGGTAGTCTTTTACATTTTCCATTACTTCTCTAAGTGCACCCACTGGATAGGGTCGAGTTTTTAAATTGAAAATGTATTAATATAAGTAAGCTTAGTAGACAAAGAAGAGTAATAGTGTCAGTAATATTTTATTTTTGCCTTATGAAAATTATACAGCATGGCATACAAAGACAGACACCTGCATTTTTTTATTTTTTTTATTTCAACAACACACCACGAGGGCTTACAGCCTAATAACTATCGTCCCGTGGGTGTAGACAAGGAGGAAAGAGGCAACTTGTTAATTCTGGATTTGAAGGTTTGGAGGTTCAGAGGAGAAGGAAAAACATGCGCGGGCACGGAATTCCACAACTTGGAAGTGTTCGGGACAAAAGAGCGGGCATAACAAGACGTTCTATGTCTGGTGACATGGACAGTAAAAGGGTGCATTCGCTCTGTTCCCCTGGTAAATCAGTTGGAGGCAGCAGGTGGAGGAACTATGGAAGAAAGCTCATCTGAGCAGTGCCCGTGCAGATATCTATAAAAGAGATAGAGGTCACCAACGGCACGTCGGTGGGAAAGGGATGGAAGCATTTGGGTGAGGGTAGAGTCACCGATGAGACGTATAGACCTCTTCTGAATGGAGTCCAGGATAGCGAGTTTAGAAGCGGCAGCAGCACCTCAGATGTGGAAGCAGTATTCGAGGTGACCTTATTTGTGAAGTATATAAGGTATAGAGATTAGATGGTGAAAAGTATTTGCGAGCCCGGAAGAGGAAACCTAATTTCTAAGCAGCCGCTTCTGCAATTGATGTGACATGTTGGTGCCAATTGAGATTTCGATCCAGAGAATTGCCAATAAGTGAAAAGGACTCATTACTTTGAATAACTTGGTTGTCCATTGTGATGGGTCTAGGGCTGGTGTATCTCTTATGAGAAAGAAAGCAAAACTGAGATTTGGTGGGGTTGAATTGTACAAGATTTCTACGTCCCCAGTCTAATAATTTTCGGAGATCCACGGAGACAGAAGCCTCCATGAGTCTGCGATCCTCATCTAATTGGGCTAAAGACACAGGCTTAGAGTATTGTATATTTGAGTGGACGGTGCTGTCGTCCGCGTAATTGTGAACTGGGTTTGACGTGTTAAAGAGGAGGTCATTGATGTGGAGAAACGTAGTAGAGGCTAAAGCTCAACCTTGAGGAACTCTTGCATTTATTGGATATAGTTTAAAGGAATGACCGACCACGACAACATAAATGCTTCGGTTGGAGAGGAAATTTGCTGCCCAGGTACAGAGTTTTGGTGGCAGGTGATAGGTCGGAAGTCTATTAAGTAGCGCTGGGTGCCAGACCTGGTCGAATGCTTTGGATATGTCTAGAGCGACAATCTGGGATTCGCCGTGTAGTTCCATAGACTTGTTCCAAGAATGGATGATAAAGGAAAGGAGGTTGGCTGTTGATCTGCTCCGACGGAATCCATACTGTCTGTCGTGGATTAGACTGTGTTTTTCAAGAAATTTTAGTAATTCGGTGTTTATATACTTTTCCGTCACTTTAGAAACGACTGAAAGAAGAGAAATAGGCCTGTAGTTGCTAGGAAGCGCTTTGGATCCATTCTTGGGGGCGGGTTGTGTGTGTATATATATATATATATATATATATATATATATATATATATATATATATATATATATATATATATATATATATATATATATATATATAATTTGAATTTTATATATTTTGTCATCAACTTTTCGTCTGTTTTGAAACTAGTTTTTTAGTGTTTATTTTTTTCAATGTTTTGTTAAATGTTAGTAGTAATTAATAAGTAATGTAATTGTAAAAACAAGATTTGCGAATTCACGTGAAAGAATTGTTTTCGAATTTTCGTGAAAAAAATTGTTTGGTATATTTTGGTGTAAAAAACCTTTTTAGCAAGTTTTCTTAAAAAGATTTTAATATAATTTTCCTGTAATTTGTAATTTTTAAGCATTAAAGTTATTTTTATGAAATACAGTACATGACTTCTACTACAAGTCTACAAAATTTGATATTTCATTTCAAAAAAGGTGATACTGCATATTAGGGGCCAACTAGTTTTAGATAAATGAACTGCAGATAGATGAAGTTTACCACCTTATATGGATTCTGATACTATTTTTATGTTGCGGAAATTTGCTGTTGCCGAATTATTTACATTACTAGGTCGTTGCATCACTTATGGTGAGTGAAAACTAACGCCTTATAATTATTTTAGTTTGTTAAACGCACGTTATTTGTACTTTTTTCGATTGTCTCCAAAGTTTTTTTTTTTTGTCTCGTCAGGCAGGTCGATCAGGTCAGCTCATTGAAGCCTACTTGGTTGAGTATTCTCTGCATAAACGACAAGAAAAATGTTGTTCCTTCAACCCCTATAGGAGCTGGTGGGCCTGGGGCAAATAGCTTTGCTGAGGGGGGAAGAACATTATTAAGAGAAAGTGTTGATGCAAAGAGTTAAAAAGGCTACTTATAGAGGCCCAACTAAGCTGTTTTTGTAGATGTTCCTACTTTAATTCCTTTCCCCACCTCAGAACCCCCATTCACTCCAGGTCCCGTAACTTTTGAAGGGCGGGGTTTCCACAACATTTTTATTCTTGCTTATGCATTCTGGAGTACTTTATGAAAAAAGTTTTTCAAAAATCCCGTTGTCCGCTAATATACAAAGGTACCCAAAGACGAAAAAAAGACATACCTATCTTAAAAAAACATTTTAATGAAAATTCGCTATCACATTGCAATTGCTGCGTCGAGGTTTTTTATTTGCTTGAGAAAGAAAAATATATTTTAACGACATAAGCTAAAGGTGGAGTTCAAATAGATAATAATAGTATTTCTGTGTATCCCCCTAGGAAGAGCCACCATTGACTTAGTTGTGCCTTTAAACAAACAACAATGAAGAAACATAGACGCTATAAAAGTGGAAATATATCCGGCATATCCAATTCCCCACAGCAGCTTCATGGCGCCGAATGGGCTCTTCTAAAATAGCGTGCGGAGAAACGTGTTACATACTCATCAATTCTTTCTCTCGCTATTTATCTATAACTTAAGGGCAAGAGAAAGAACTCGAGCCAGAGGATTTAGTCCATTCGAGTGTGTTTCCTACAAGTGCAAATGTCAGAGGTAAATTAATTTACTAAAAGAAACTTTATTCCTAAGACACAGAATTAGTCTGAAACGCCAGACCGCACGTATTTGGAAAAGAAGCCTATCATCTGTCTACGTCTTCTACAGCAAGCAATTATTTTATTCATTATGAGATTTTTGTAGTGTAGTATAAGAAATATTGGGGCTAGCCGTGACAGTTCTTAATAATTTAGTTTGTAGTATCTATAGTAGCACTTTTTTAGATTTAAGTGAGAACATATACATCTACATATTGGAGAATTTTCGTATAAAAACGTTTAAAATTTTTTCTATCTCCGAAGACAACAAAGCTATGGCAACTAAACTTGGTACACAGACTCAGATTATAAAACTTCTACCTACGTAACACAATTCAGATTTGTATGCTAAAAAATTAAAAGTTATGAGCAATTAAAACAAATTCGGTTTCACTGAAGGTCAGAGAAAGCTACAAGTACAAGATATTGTGGGTGGTAAATGAAATCTTTGAAATGTTATAGTAAAATAGTATTTTTCTTGGCACAAAAATCTAAGAAACAGTAAAAAAATAATTAGAATGTTTTATAGTTTTTCTTATGAAAATGGCATATCCGCCGCTTTTTCAGAAAATCAACTAAAAGGGAGCTATGTTCGTATGCTGATAATGTACAATTTATGTTTTTGTACATTTATTTATTTAGACATTTCACTAAAAACACAAACAAGATACTTGACATATACTATGATAACATTGTTAATATTTATGTTTTATCGGTTATAATAAAAGATAACTCAAACATGTACATGCACAGAAAAGATTAAAAACAACAAATGCTGTACACAGCCCTATGGTT